>OZ020530.1:33894951-34283915 GCA_963971445.1 Ornithomya chloropus | reverse complement strand
CAGGCCATTATGAAAGTGAATTATTTACTGTTAAAAATGTTTCTACATTTCGGTTTTTTTCAGTTGATGGCATTGAGACGGCTTGAACAGATGCTTGCAGTGGCCAGAATTCAAAATAGATCATTTTCTCGTACAGTAAAATTATTATTATTTTACCTTAATACCCTTTTTATAAGATTTCGATTTCAAGACAAAAGTGGGCGGTGTCGAAAAACAGCCACGCCCACTTTAAAAACTTTCCCCTTTTTTAAGAATCCAAAATTTATCCGTATTACATCAATTAACGCGAGTAATCAGATATCTGCCACGCCCATTTTCTTATATACACGTGTAGGGTGTTTTAAATTTGGCCTAAACCAAATGTAGCTTTTTTAGCTTATTTAATTATTTCCAACTGAAAATGGACTGAATCGATTCAGCGGTTTGGATATGACCGTTGAATATGTGCATACTTTAGTGGTCATTAAAAGAATACATGCCATGCCCAGAAACGGATATACGTATTTTTGGGGGCCTATTAGCTTCAAGAAATATTTTGTGTAATCGATTTTCTGCTATATTCTGGTCCCTAAACATTGTGATCGCTTAGTCGGCGTTACATTAAACCCGACAGTTTATACAAGAATGTGAAGGGCATCCAAGTTTTGTCAAATATCAAATATACGTACCGTAATGCTCAGTAGAGCCATCCAAAGGATGTTATAAATCGTTTGAAATCGAAAATCTTTCCATCCATCTGCTAGTGACCCTAAACTTTCCGGGATTCCGGGAATCTGACTCCAAATGTTTTGTGTCGTTTTTCCTGTACATAGTTTCAACCTTTAACTCATCTCTGCAGCTCCTAGAAAGGTCATTATACGTAGCACCATGGTCATGTGGTCTATGAAATAGTGTCCGGTAAGGACTCCAAAGACCGCTGAGATCGATTTCTTATTAAGACTAAATAGGTTTTCGCTTCGTTTGCGCATCAGCCGAAGCCAGAGAGTGTCAGATATGCAATAACTAGAGAGAGTACTTCACCTGCCGTTTGCCCCTTTCATCGCCTCCTTATCCAGTTTTTGTTTGAAAGAGGCTGCAAATGTTCGGAAATTAATGCGACCGCTTTTCCGCAAGTGCTTCCGATTAAACTACCGCTACTATGATCAAGTCCATCTTAGAGCTACCATCACATCCACACTGCCAGACTTTTACTACTTTCTAGATGGCAGTACCACACTTTTAGTTACTGAACGCAAATAGCTATTTTTAAGTTGGAAGAAATCGTTTAAAAGCCACGCCCACATTTGGAAAAAACCATCTATCAAATATAAAAATTGAATTACGTAGTTGAAATCCATTGATGTGCTAAAAAGTGGGCGTGATTACATAAGGGACACTCCCATTTGTACCAAAAAAAATCGTACTCCACGGTAAAGTCGACGTGCCAGCTGATACATAACACATACACTATCTGTAATCATGTACCTGCCACGCCCACTTTTTCTATGTAGATGTGGAGGGTATTCAAGATTTGGTCTAAGCCAAATTTCATATAGATGATAACGTATGTTCAGCTTTTTCAAATCCCACCTTTGAAATGAAAAGGTATTAGAACACTATAGCGCTCAAGTACTATAAATAAATTATTGTGATCCCAACAAGGTTACGTGTGATTTATGTGTAGTTTTCATTTAAGAGGATGTATCTTTCACCTGTTAATATAAACTTAGGTTCTGTTTATTTTCGGTATTGAAGCATGCAGAAGGAAAGCAAACCAAAAACGATTCTTTCGCAGCTAAAGGTTAACACATGTACATATATAAACATGTGTGTGCGTGTGTGTACTTAAAATATTATGGTAATGATGTACATTTACCAGCTGGTACCCCAGCAGACAGGCATTGAATAATTGTAGGAGCAAAGCTTTTACTAAAACCTGTTTCCGTTTTCCTAATAAATGTATCGGTGCCTGCACGCAACACTGAAGAGAACACAAAACCACTTTAATTGGCATTGAATGTAAAGGAAAAATTTATTAAATTTTCACAACAAACACACACAAGCACACACACACAAATTACACATCTGTACACATGACATTGCTAACGATACAAATAAATAATAAAATACGATGAAGGCATGGTGGCAGGAAGGGAGACAATGTGAAGGAGACACAGGTGAACAACCAAACAAAGCCTGAAATATATTCACCGTTATGCTGTTTGAAGCTTTGGCCAAAGCTTTTCTCATTTACACCTGTTAAGAGAGGGTCGGTGAGTAGTCTGCTGAATATGTTGCCTTTCAAAGAGCAACATATTCAGCGCGCTTAAAACGGCTAACTAAAGAGAATGAATCCATAAGAAAACAAACAAGGATTGTAGAAGCTTTCCAAGCATGACCACAGGATGCTGTTGTATGTTGGGAGCTTTTTTAGCAGCATTTAGAAGATGCTTTACTTTGCTTTTTGAACAGAATCTGTCGGTGCGTTCTATCAGTTTAGCTCCAGCATCCAATTGACTTGGAGTACGAAGCATCTACCAATGGTCGCGACAACGCGTTTATTAACCCCGACAAAGTGTGCAACAGCATTTATTTTATAGTTTATAACTAAAACCAAAAACCAAAAAAATAAAAAAAACAAAAAAAATACATTTCAATTCAATTCAAACAATACAAAGAAATCAAAGTAAAAAGTCAAAAATAAAAAGTAAAAACGGAAGCAAAAAGGATTTTAATTCCAATGGAATGCAACTGTTGATAACAATAGCATCTGACGCTGCAGCTGGCAGCACTACAAGCACATTCGTTGGAGTAGTTGTGCAGTAGCAAAGGTTACCGCTGTTGAATACGAATGCTTGCCTTGTGCACTTGAGTCAGTCTCCGAGTCGTTGTGTAGCTGATTGGCTGCATCCGCGTCTCAACATCTCAACATTAACGCTAAAGTCGAACTTTTGTTTTACGCGTGAATTGTGAAGGTTTCTCAAGATTAAACACAAAATTTGTTTCTGTTGTACTTCTTTCTATGTATAAACGTACAAACGTACACACACGCAATTAATCGAGTTATGTGATAGGAAGGGAGAGAAGTTTTGTGCCATTTGTGTAAGGTTCGGTTCATTGGAAATTCGGCTGCAATGCATTGAAGCTGAACGGTCAATACCACCTGCTCTGTATTGCTTTGGAAAGTTTTCTACACTTTTTCGCTGTTTTTTTTTTCATTTTTTCGTCATTTCATTTATTTTTCATTTATTATTTCGCACCCAATGTAAAGTTTCTGTAGCAAAAAAGAGACTGAGTCGAAAATTTGTCATGGGCTCAATGGTAGTCGCATAGCATTGCGTACATAAATTAATTTTCGCCTAAAGATTGAATTGAATTCATAACTATTCAAAAGAGAAACAACAACAACAACAACGAACAAACAAACAAACACAACTGAATTGTATGTAAAGGACAAAATCCACTCAACGATAAACAGAATTCATTGCGAAAAACATTGGAAAATATGATGGATGACACTATAAAGTGTCGTAGCTGTGTGTTCATGTAAGTTGTGTGGAGCCCTAAATACAATTTAGTGCACACACACACACACACACACGCACACACAGCCGCTAAAATAAGAAAAAAAAATAGAAAGGAAAAATTGTGGCACAAAAAACAAACTATGGAGACCGTAATGTGTTTAGCAGCTGAGCGGAAATTAAAGTAGAGAAAAAATTGCATACATTTCAAATGCCTGACATGGTAACACAGAAAGTACATCCTCTTCTCTATGTACATTTCCTCTACTGCTCTCAATGGCTTCTCCACTCCTCCTCAACACTTGGCGCGTTCATCTAGTGCCCATCATATCGCACACACACACACACACACACACACACACACACACAATGTTCCGTTAAATCAAATACAGTTTTTATTTTTTTATTTTTTTGTTTTTTGTTTTGTTTCACAAATTTGTAAGAGTGAATTGAATTTTTCGAGTGGTTTTTTGTTGTTGTTGCTTTGGAAGTTGTTTAAACTATTCACCATCTAAAAAATTGCTTTGAAACAATATCTCTCTGCTGCGGCAAACTTACATAAAAATATGTCAAAACTATAAGTAGAGGTTTTAAAATTTGTGCACACACACACAAACAAACATGATGGTAACGAAATATTTAAGAAAATATTTATTAGGAAGAACTTGAAAAGTTGAAAACTCAAGCATCCGTAGAAGCCACAACATACACCAAAGCATTAAGTCAACTTTTTATTGTCAGATGTTTAAACTGAAGGCATTCGAAAAAGGTTGGACTCGGTGAGAGTGGAAATGTTAAGAAAATGCTGTAAGGTTGAGAGAAAGAGAGCAAATCCATCACGGATAAATAAATGATAGAACTTGCATTAAACCGATCGATTCAGCAGCAAAATTTGAATCGTTTCAACCCTGTCCGTCTGTATGTCCATGTAAATGTTTGCTTAAGGTTTTGGCCATATTTTAAAAATATTTTACTGAAGCTTGGTACAAGGAACTATCTTAGCCTAAGGATGTGCTCTATGGAAAATATTTCAAATGGGACCATTTTTAGAACCCCTTTCCATATAACGCCTAAATTTTAAATAAGTGTTTAAATATAACAAAAAATCGCAATTCTTAATATTTTTCAATAAAAGTTGGTAAAAAATGACTAATTAGCTAAATTTTCAAGCGGTTGAACCATTTTTAAAACCTCTCCGCATATAATGATATTTCTCGAAGTGGCAGTGATGCGTGTTTTCTGATACAACTGGATTAAATGTAGAATAATTTGTGGAACTGAGAGGAGTAGCTGAATGGGCTAAAAAGTTGTCTTAGTAAACTTTGTCATCAGTAGAACATGAGTTTCAACCCAGTTGAGGAAAAAAGTGAAGGAGTTTTTTCAGCTGGAATTTGAACTCAGGTGTTGTGTTGGATTCGTAACCGCCCAACGACAGTTAAGAATATTATCATGAAAGTCGAGGTTGGTTCGACAGGCGAACGAATACTTCATCTTGTAAAATACTGTACATTATTATTAAAGGGTACAGGTATCCAAGGGTCGAGTCTGACATTTAACATAACATGTTTTCTTTATTTTTTACTCTTAAATACCTTCACTAGCGTGACACAAATGATGAGTGACACATTTTAACAACAAACACCCGCGTGACTCATACGTTGCGTCACACTAGCTTTAGTAAATTTGAAAAAAAAAAGCATTGTTAAAAACCTTACTTTTTTTGGATATAACTAAAAGTGTTCACTTTAATCTCATCATCGTTTAATCTCAGTATTCAAGTCAAAGAAATTTTAGTCTCGATGGCATAAATTGTACTTTTACCTGTGAATTGTATAAAAAAAAAATAAGCTGCACTTGTATTTTTGTGAATTATTTGTATATACAAAAAAATTCTGCTGCTATTGTAGTTTATTTGTTTTTGATTAAGTTTGGAGAGAAACGGCAAATGGTTTTTTTTGTTTATCAAAAAGAAAACCGATTAAACTTTTTCAAGTATTACTGCTGACTCCTGGGTGTTGTCTTGTTCTTTATAAACTTCCCATTAGTATACTAAGTATATAATTTTGTTTGCAACTAAACTCAGTAACTTTATAAATAAACAACTGATCAGCAATCTATATAATTATGTCTGTCCATCGAAACGTTTGGTATTCAACTGAAAGTTGTTTTTATTAAATTTTTAATTTTGATTTTGTAGAGGATTTCATAAAAGAAAACCACGTCCATAATTAAGAAATATTCCAATATTCCCAAAAATGACGATTTATCAAATAATGTAAATCATGTCATGATCACGCCTACATTTAAAAGAAAAAAGGGTACCTCAGTGTTGCCTTAAGCTTACCATTTATAAACCTTCTCTTCTTGTTTCTTCTTTTCTGTTTAGTTCAAATCATTAGTATTAGTATTTAATAGTACACTGTAGTGAGGAGAGAACGAGAACGAAAACCAAAACCCCAAAAAAAGCTGTCTACCTGAAGTGATATCAAAAGATATCATTAAGATTTTTATTTAATACTCTATTGAGTATAACAGAAACTCAATATCTTTGTATACTACGCATTAACAGCCTTTTCAGATGGGCTGCAGAAAGTACGGAATAGAAAAAAGGAAAAAATGAAATGATGTTGAAGAAAAATTTAAGTCAAGGAATTTATGTTTTGCAAGTGAATATAATTATTTTTTTATATACCACCTAGTAGCAGTAAAAGGAGAGGCATTGTCCTTTAAATAACTAGCGGTGCGATGCGCTCCAACTTTGTTACAGTCAATTATTAAGCTAAATAACTATTCTTCACTAAATTTTGTCAAAAAGTATTAAGAATTGTGAGTTGTCGCCATATAAAGACTTTTTCTTATAATAGAACGTTATATGGGAAGATGTTCTAAAATGGTCCAATTCGGTCTCAATTAAATGGAGTTGTTCTTTGATCCAATTAACGAGCTTGTACCAAATTTCAGCGAAATATCTCAAAAACTGTAACCTGTAGCTTACGTACAAATTTACCCGGACAGACAGACAAAGTTAAAGCTCTCTTAAAAAAGGGATTCTATGCTTATAAATGTAGCTGTTGTATAACAAGCCACCAATCGCAATCAGACAATTGACACATATTATATATTACGTCAAGCATTTTATTAGATTTAAACATATTCCCAGGTCGTGTCAACAACAATATAATCAAATTGAAATTTCCATTCAGTGAAGGATGTGAAGGGGAATTAAATTTTAAATGTTACGTTAAAAATCTACACCTGCTCAGCTGTTATGCCAGAGAGCAGAAACGAAAAAAAAACACAAAACGTCATATATGAATTAATTTGTAAAGAGCAGCTCTATGTGTCACATATGCGATGACCCGTTGTCACGTTATAAAGTTTTATTGTAAATATGTAATTACAAAATAATTAAAATACATTAACCAGTTAATGTGGTTTTGTGCGTAATGAATTACAAACATCGTCAATGGAAATAATATTATAAACATACCAAACGCACACAAACGCATACACAAATACACAAACTATTTACACTATATAGAAAAAATTATTAAAAATCGCAAAGCAAACAATATTGTACAGCACGTACGATGGGGAATGTGTTACAACAACAACAACAAATACAATACAATCACAAAGCAAAAGTGCCATTAATGGGCTAGAGTGTTAAACAAAACAAGAAACAACGACATTAACAAGAACAATACATGCGGCAAATACAACCCCGTTTGAAATAATATTAAAAAATAAAACAAATAAACAAAAAAACAAAAAACCCCACAAACATATTCATATAACGGTATAATATAGTGTGTAGGAATGTTTGTGTGAAATGAAAATGCTATTTATTAAGTATTTACATGTGAGCAAAAATAAATCTGTAAAGTGCAATTACCGTTAAGTGGAACACAAAGAGCAGACAATTCTCGCAACAATGGACACATTATATAATTATAGGTATACAACAATTGAAACAAGTAAAGGAAACGAAATTTGGCTTAAGCCAAACATTAAATACCCTCCACACAGCTGCATAGAAAAAAAGTGGGCGTGGCAGATACAGGATAACGCCCTCTAATAGTGTGTGACGGAAGACAACTTACTTACTTGAAAGTTTTCAAATATTTTGTTTTTTATTTGTTTGGAAATTGTACACGTAGTCACCTGTTATCAGGCCACGCCCATTTATGGATGGGGAAATTATAAATATGTTTTACTAAATATTAACTTTATAGCTAAATTTTCGTATCTGATGGATAGTTTTGTGCTCGATTGTGGGCGTGGCAATTAACCAATTTTGTCCAATTTATATAGAATCCGGCATGGAGAAACTGTATAATAAAAAATTTTAAATTTATGACCGCTAGAGGGGCACTAAGCGACAAATATACGAACGGACATGTCTAGATCGAGTCAGATTTTAATGCTGATCAAGAACAAATGTACTTTGTAGGGTCTCTGATGCTTTTTTGTGGGTGTTGCAAATGAATTAGCTAACTTAGCACACACCCCATCTTATGTGGAAGGTATAAAAACAACATTTCATAAAGTACTATGTGAAGTGAAAATTACCGAAACATTGAAAAATTTTCGGGTAAAAGCACACAACTCCTTTCAATGAAAGCCAGTGAGAAGTCTCGAGATGATTGAATGATAATAAAAACTGGACTGAATCGCAGCAAATCAAGTCATTAGCACTTGTTGCCACACATCTGATTGCAGACTTTGGCTTGTCGTGTACATTAGATCGTAAAATGCCACTGCTGTTGCCGTTATTTCCTTACAAATCTTGATGGTCGTACAGCTTGTGAAAGAAGTGGCCATAAAAGCAACCAGCAACCAGCAACAGGTTTGTATAAACCATAAATTTTTTTACTCGAAAAGCGTTATTTTTATTGTATTATTTTTATTCTTATTAAACTTATAAAAGCCATAAATGCTGCGTTATGGCATATTTATAATGCAGCCGCTTTGGTATCGTTTTGGGAACCATTTTTTGTTTTTTTCAATTGAATTTGTTATTGGTGGAGATGATTTATTTTAAGCACATAATCAAATGCTGCAATCGATCAAAACTATTCTAAATCTATACACGATTCACATATAAATCCAATGTGACCAAAATTCATATCTCTGCTGTGGTAAATATTTTCATTCTCTATTCATTGTGGATAGTTTTTTAATATTCAATTGAGGATTCACTCAATTTAATTAAATGCAAGTGCTCAGACATCTATAGATGGAAGTCTAGGGCGAAGAAATAGTGTTAAGTACCCTTTTTTTTCTTGAGGGTCTCAAGTTTAAGCGTTTATTGGTAACTTTTAAATGCCTAAAGCGGAATCAACGATTCAGTATGACTTTCTGAATCGATTTAATTGTGTCCGTCCGTCTGTCCAAATTGTATGCGTAAGCTACGCATCGCATTTTTTAAGATATTTGTATAAAATTTGCTAAAAGAACTTCATTTGGTTTAAAAATAAATCCCATTCAATGTGGACCGAATTAAACTATTGTTAGAAGCCCTCTGCATATAACGTTCTGAATAGTTCTGCTGTCACTTCCGCGGTTTTTTTGTAATGTTCTTTGGTCTCTGTCAGTTAACACGTCGCATTATTTATACGGAAGCAGTGTTGCCAACATGCAACAAGATGTGCTATATTGCATGGTGTTCATATTATTTTGTCCAATCCCTATAGATTTTATTTAAAAATTTCCATTTCCGTACCAGTTGTCATTCGTCCGTCGAAGCAAACTCCACTTTCGTGGTGATATTCTTAAATGTGGGTGCGTTACCAGTCCAAATAGTGCAAATTCCACTTGAAAAAACCCTTTCACTCAGCCCACGTGGCCTTTTCAGAGCGTTCAAAGTTTACTAATATGCACCCTCAGCCAAGTCAGCTACTGAAACGACTTCCTCTACACTTCAATATACATATAAGTATTAAAGTCACAACGCCCACTTGTAGGATATATGTTAATACTGTTTATAAATAGATCCATTAAAGCAGCTGAATAAATTTCTATCTAAGCGAGCTTCACATACAGCATACGTGTATATTTATAAATGAATGATGTAGAGACGTTTGTTATAATTTGTCTAGAAAGAAAAAACTTTACTCATAAAAAGATGTTTTCATTTATGCATAAAATCATTTTATACAGGGTGCCCCGAAATATTTCGGAAGGTGAAGGAGGGAAAAAAGCTTTATAAGGCAACCATACGTGAGTAGAAAGTGAACCAAGTCCACTTTTCCAAAAACATGAATCATTTGAAGAATCATGAAAATATAAGACGATTAAAATGTGCTTAAAAATGGACTTGCACCACCCTCATTCACATTCATGTACTGGTCTTTATAAAATGTCATAGACAGCACACCCGGTTAGGGGAGGGCGGAGATCATGTTATTGAAAATCGTTTATTTGTTTAGTAGAGCATGAAATTTTTATACGCTCACTCTACGTGTGTTTTATAAACATTTACATATACGATATTATAATGATAAAATTATACAATTTAGTGCACAAGTATGGTAGAGGAACGTGCCATATTAAAAGCTTAAGGACTTTAGCCAATGAATGTAAATACGTCCCAATAGAAAATTTCATAAAATTTCATAAAATGTTCTAAAGTTTTTTCTTGTTTGTTGAAGTATATGAAATACAGGAGGATTGGGTAGATTTGGAAAATGTTTGTGAATTGATTTAAAGCGTTGTTAGCGTTGCTTTCTGTGTGCTAACTAAATGACAAAAATTTCAATTTAAACTTTTATTATTTAATACGTAAAACGGCACATGACGGGTTATGAAGATAGTGTTTATCGTGAGTTTCTGCTGTGGATGCTTAATCGTCCGGCATCTCAAGCCGAAGCTCAGATGCAGGGGAAAAATAAGCGTTTCCCAACGCCCTGTTAGGTACCAAATTTAGGAGCCATATTCTAAGGATATGGACTCCACTCTACCCTAACGGGGAGAGAGTAGTAACCAGTAACCAATACAAAATCTACAAATGTAGATATATATATATATATTGCGCCTTCTAATAGTGTATTACGTATGGACTTAAAAGTCTAGTTTTACGTTGAATATGGTTTTTTGTAAATTGTGTTGATTTTTGGCACATCCATAGACGGCATTATTATAGATATGCATACCAAATTTCAAGTACATAGGTCAATTTGTGTGGCAAATAAATATATTTTTGTTGATTATGGGCGTGGCTCTTGACCGATTTTGTCCAGTTTTAATAGCGATATGCTTGTCTGTACAAAATTTCAGCTCAATATCTTAAAATTTACGCTCGTGAAAACGCCAACGCACGGACGCACGGACCCGGGGATATATACGTCTAGATCGACTTGGTTTTAGACGCTAATTAAGAAGTTATACAGTTCTGTGACGCTTCCTTCTGGGAGTTACAAACCGAATGATAAACTTAGTATACCACCCACCTCATGTGGAGTTTATAATGAAACAACATCTAGTCAGACCGGGTTAAAGTTAAATGGTAAAATTTAAAATACAACGTTTCGTAAGCTTTTAAAATAGAATAAAAAAAAAAAAAAACAAAAAAAAAAAAACAAAAAAAAAAAACTGAAAAAGGATCATGTGTGTGGAAAAAGTAAAAGTATCACAAACTTAAGGGTATTGTTTTAAACAAAATGAAGTGCATAGATGCTCGGGTATCGGTGCATGTGTCACATTGTGTGTTTGGATGGAACAGTACTTTTTCTTCCATTCTTGATATTGTTACTTCTTTACCCAAGCGGCCAAGTAGTTAAAAGGATTGTTGCAGTTGTGTTGTTGTTTTTTCTTTCTTTTTTTTTCAGTTGAAATAAGCAGAAGCAACAAAAACTTTTACCCAAAAAAAAAGGAAAAAAAGGAGAACAGTATACACTCCAATTCACAAGCAGAACAGAAACAAAACAAAAAAAAAAACAAAAAAAAACAGTAAGAGAAGTCTTCTGTGTTTATAGAACAAAACGTACAACTATGCACGGTATGCATAAATATTGGTATATGAAAAGTGCTTCCAAGTAAAATTCATGCAGAATAAGAATAAGAATAAAAACTAAACTTGGCTTAAACCAAATCTTGAGTACCCACCAAAGCCCCCCAACAAGTGTGTATGGGTGCATAATTAAAATGTTTGCGTTTTATAAGTTTTCAATCTTAAAAAATTACTTTTAGTTCTGGTTGCACTGTGTTCGTGTCATATAATCGATTTTGGGAAGCGTACAGACTTCAGCCATACGTCTGCCAAAAGTGGAAATTTGGAATCTAAGTTTTACTTACCACACAAGAACAATTTCCATGCACGCAAACATACAGCGGGGGGATCTTTTTGGCAGGCCTCCCAAAAACTTAACCTTTACTAAGTACATACAACAAAACATGATCCCACTATATGGAATAAAAAAGGTGTACAGACAATGTCTGTAGGGTGTCGCATTAATTATCTGAGACCAACTTACATTGCATTGCTTTTTCAGCTTTCCTAAAGATCCATTTCTTAGCATAATCCTTACCGCAGTTGAAAACTGGATAACACTACGATAACATTAAGCAACAGCTCTCTGTAAAACGAACTTCTAAGCTCAGCCCCCAAACTTTATGATAAACTCAGCATACCCGTACCCCCGGAGTATACTACAATACCTTTGAACGGAAAAGCTTTTACTTTTACGTTTCTATGTAACGTTTGTTGCTACAATATTCTGGCTAATGGAGACAGCACAGCACAGCACAGCACGCCTTCTTAGTTCACACATCCAGTACGTACGCAGCTAGGTGCATACAAACTATAAGAGTGAAACAATAAACAAATGTAAACTATGTTTAGAATACGCTTTTGATGAAATAATAACAAAAACAACAACTAAAACACTATTGGTACAAAAGTCGGATAAATTGTTGCAAGAGTCTTTTATCATACATTAGTATTGTGCCAGTTTATTGTTCTTTGTTTCTTGTTGAACTGGGTCTCCTTCATTTTGGCGAAAAGATGCGGATGAGAGTGACATTGTGTTTATAGACAAAATGATGACATTTTACAAATTATATTTATACACAAGTAAGGGAAGCGACAGCAATTTAGTAACTTTAAGCAAAAGTCTTACAGGAATTGAAACACCAGGCCAGAGATTGATTTGGCTGGCGCATTATTATTGGATAACATGATAAATGCTCTTAAATTGTGTCCTCCACCTCAGCAGATAACTTGTCATTAGCACTTCCTGCTAATTAGCTCCTTTCCATATATGTTGTTTATATCAGAGGGACAGTTTTTCCTTCAACACAATCATAATTTAAAAGAAGCGAAAATCATCTATATTAGGGGTATGCCAAATCTAGCTTACCCAACATCATTTACCTTATTCCAAAAAATAAGAAAATAATATTTAGATGGGTGTGGTTAATTTGAATTTTGAAAATATACAAAAAAGTCTAAATGAATATTCTGGCCAAGTTTTATTTTTGTATATTTTATGGTTTGTCTGCAATAAAGGAGAAATCTTAAAAACCATAAAAAAATGGTAAAATTGTAGAAAGGTTCATGTACCTATTTAACCCATTTTCAATGACAAGATACCTAGATTTCTAAGAATGATTTTGCACCACATTTTAGGTCTACAGGTCTGATACTTCAAGAGTATCAGGAAAGTAACTTTTTTATAAAAGTTAAAGATGTCGGGGGGCGTAGTCTATTCAAGGACAATAAAGGATACTAATATGAACAGATTTGCTAAATTTCAAATCAATCGATTGAGCAGATCAGGAGTAAATGGGAATTTTAAAAAAGTTCATAAATTTTGACAAAAACAAACATCTTTAAATATATTTTTCGAATGGCTGGTCCGATTTCTATCATTGATATACCGTTAGACTGTACAAGTAAAATGCTAATTTCATTTTTCTTTGAAATCGGATCGAAACATATAGCCTAGGTCAGCACGTAGAACTGTTTAAAAATGTGGGCCAGTCCGAGAAACGCTTTTGCTTATTTTTCATAGGTTTCTTTTGACATTAAGGATGAATAGGTGTAAAAAATTTCAGCTCGATGTCTCTAAATTTGCGACTGAGACAGAATGCGGGCGTTTTCTTGCTTCTATTTTGCCCATTTAGAAAACCGTAGATTATTAGGTCATTAGGATGATAGGTATAAAAAACAAATGTTTGCATATGTGGTACTGTTGGTTAAGGTACCTTTAGAAATTCCTACTACAAGGTGAAATATTGGTGGTTTCTTGTTTTTCCTACAACTGTTGCCCCAATCGTCGTATCACTATCTTTACATGATATGATTCTGTTGTAGTTAAACAAGTGTAGAGATTTAGGCTATTATCTTAAACATATGCATCTCTGCTATGTTTGCCAGCTGAACGTTTCTTAATCTACCGTAAGAACAACTCTCTCTCTCTCCCCCCCACTCTATCGGCATGCATGCATACCTACTCTGTTAAGTTCTAATAGAAAATATTGTTTGTGGAAATGCCGCCAGCTCAGTGTTAATGCATTTCTTGAACGAAGAAGAAGAAGAAGAAGAAGAAAAATCTTATTTTCCATTATTAAACTGATGTACTTTGTATAACTTTGTTTATGTGGTAGTATTGGGGGAAGTTTTAAATTGTTGGCATAACAAAGTGCTGAAAATGTTGCTGGGGAAGGATTTCGCAATATTTAGTTCTTATGCAATAACTGATATAAAGTTATTTATGGTGAGATTCAAATTTCAAAATTATTATGCCAAGCACTGCATCGATCTTCCGATTGGACAAAACCACAGCGTGACAATAAATTGATTTAAATTCAAACATTAAATACAATAATCAATTTTTTTTATTTTATTTTTATTGTTCACATAAATACACACATCCATGCATACATAATAAATTACAATATAACAGTTTAAATGGTATAATTGAGTTGCCACCACCAGTAGAGTAAATGAGTGTGCAGCGCTTTGGCTGGAACAAATAAACGCATTAAAAACGAGTGAAAATGTTATAGTCGATCAAGTACGCCGTTTAATACCCTACACCACTTAGCTCCTTGAATTATGCTACAATTTTGTTTTGTTTAGAATCAGTAAACGGGCAGCATTGCCATTTAAGACAATTCGTGACGTCATTATATAGGAAGGGGTTCTAAAAGTAGTCCGATCCAGTTCAAATTTAGTCCAGCCACTTACTAAGCTAATTAACTGTACCTTACCAAATTTTGTCAAAAAATATTACGAATTGCCAATTTTTGCTTGATAAAAACTTCCTTTACAAGAGGACCTTATATGAAAAGGGGTTCTAAAAATGGTTCAATTCAGCCCATTTTCTATAAGATTCCTTTATGTGGCAAAACATGTCCTTGTATTAAATTATATGAAAATATCTCAAAAAATGCGACCTGTAGCGTACACACAAATGTATGGACGTACAGACGGACCTTGATTAAATTGATTCAGATTTCCATTCTGAATCAATTGGTATAAATGAAGGTAGATGTGGCGTAAGAATTACATATATCCGCACAAACGTAATGTACTATTTGCCACAAGTAGTGCTGGGTGTAAATATTCGCCAAAATATTTCTGCAGCATTCGTTAGTACCGACCAGCTATCGTAAATGAAGCACTAATACTAACTAAATAAATTGACCTAAATAAACAAGATTTTTATAGGTGGGGCAATAGCTACAAAGCAGTAGAAGCGAAATGAAAAAAAGAAACGAAAATAATCAAAGGAAATATGAAATTTATTTCGCAAAGTGTAACAAAACAAAACCAACACCAAAACAAGTGAATTATTTATGGCGTGAAGAATAAAAAGCCTGCAGCGGCAAGTAGGACGTAATGTATAACAACGCAAAGAACTAAACACGTAATTTTTTTATGTGTATAATTTTCTTCAAGCAGATCCTGTTACAACGTAATTTCCCCTTGAGAATAAATTTTAAATCAACTTCTGCTCATACTTTTATTTCATTATCTCAAAGTAAAATGAGATGATGAGCAGTAGTAGGTGATCAATATAAGTGCATATTTGTCAATTTATTATGATAATGTTTAACTTTAGAGAAATCACATTTTTCTCTCTAACAACAATTTTAAACTGGTTCCTGCATTCATCCACTACCGAAAGGAAAACTAAATATGTCCTAAATATGTTTAATTGAAAATTTATATAATTTATAGGATGTCCAGCCTCTTCTTCTTTCGATTTCCTTCCAAACTTAGTCTGGGAAATAATTAAGGCGGCCTTATATATCGAATATCTTCATTAGTTTAGTTTCTCCCGCCTAACCTCCCAAACCTCTCCGAACTTAGTCCGATTATATGCCAAAATAGGCGCAAACACACTTTTGATTCGAACGTACTCAGATATTACAATAAATATTCTTAAATGGCTTAAATTTTACTTCGAACTTAATGCGAATTTATTTCCAAATTAGTTGAGACAGCGGCGTGACCGCATTAACTCCGAATCTACTCAGAAATGACATCATTTTCTTTTAATTTAAGCTACAAAGTAACTCCACATGGACTCCGAAGTAGAAGCAGATGCTTGCTTGACAATAGTTATTTCCTATCCTCGCACATATAGATTATGAGTTTTCAATTGGCTAAAACTTAACTATGAATTTACTCCGAAATGGCCAAATAGGGGTAATTTTCACTTTTTGAAGAAAGTCTCCTCCAAAGTTGTTTGACTTAAATGATTGAAACTTCTCTTCGTATCTGTATTATTCCATTTATTGTAATTGAATCCGAACTAAAATTATTTCGAATTTTCTCCAAATGTAGTAAAGTTCACGCCCATATTTAAATTTTTTATGAACCTAATCCGAACGATTTCACATAGCTTTTCGTACTAATTAATGAAGACTTATCAACGTTAAAAAAAAAATTTGTACATGGAATGACAAACTTAATATACCCCCATCATAGGTGTTGGTGGGGATACACAGAATCTTCATAGGTGTAGATGGGGGTATACTGAGTTTGTCATTCCGTTTGCAACACCAAGAAGGAAACGTCAGAGGCGCTAAAAAGTATATATATATTTTATCAGCATCAAAATTTGAGTCGATTTCGGCAAGTCCGTCCAAGTATCTCCATATCTGTAGGTTATTAGCATTCGTACAGTCGTAAATATTGAGATATTCGGCGGAAATTTCATAGAGTCACTTCGAGTTTCTGCTTAATCGCTCAAGAGCCGCGCCCACAATCGATAACATCTACTTATCTGCCAAAAAAAAATTACCTACAAAGGTAAAAATTAATATAAGCATGAATCGATGTGCCAAAAATGGGCGCAGTCGGATAATAGACACGCCCACATT
The DNA here is from genome assembly GCA_963971445.1 of Ornithomya chloropus. NCBI lineage: Eukaryota > Metazoa > Arthropoda > Insecta > Diptera > Hippoboscidae > Ornithomya > Ornithomya chloropus. Next base: position 34,267,077 of record OZ020530.1, on the reverse strand, counting down.
TTTTAAAATACCTTATAAAGCGTAAAAGTCAATGTAATTTGATGCGTAATACATAAACTATTAGAGGGCGTAATGATGTCCCTGCCACGCCCACTTTCTGAATGTATTGTACATGTAGAAGATTATTTAATATTTGGTTAATTAATTTATTTGTTACATACACCTCAACCGCTTTTGGTCTCTTGTGGTTGTATAACTCGTAAAAATGAAAATTTTGATAGGAATAAAAACAACAACAACAATAACCAATGCATTTTACTATTTATTGTTATTGATTAGATTAAATTCAATTTAGATTTCTAATGCAATTGAACGCCATTCAATTCAGTTCAGTTCAATTCAATTCAATTACATTCCATTCCATTCGATTCGATTCAATGCAGTTCGTGTTTGTATAAAAAAGTCATGCGATCATAATGTATACAATATTACTAACCGGTAATAATTTTACATATTTCATAACCGTAATAACAACAATAACCACAAGTATTGCCATTTTGCTATTACATGGTATAGTAACAGCTGCACACACACACACACACACACACCAAAGGCACGCACTCATGATTTCCATTTGTTAATGTAGAAGATGCTTATTGAGAGATACACACAAATGTATCTGATGCATATTTCGAAATAAACTGTAATAAGAATCGTGCCTCAGGAGTATATGGAGTCTAGTGAAAGGACTATTTGTGCTGTCTACCTCTACGTGCTATTAGGATAGCTTTCTGTGCATGTCTATAGCATTCTGAGTACTTTACTCCATTCCAAGTATTGTACTGTATTGTATGCCCATACTTGTAACCTTAAAGTCGGCGGTATACTCTGCTTGTGAGAAATTTTGCAACACCAAAGCAACGCAGAGCTTCAGAAATCCTGTAAATGGAATGCCGTTTGTAGAGCTTCTTATGCACAAGTATAAATGAATGAAGACCTGTAACGGTTGTTTGTTAATTGTTAAAGGAGAACGGAATTATACACGAGAAAAACTCTTAACCTGTGAAAATCAGATCAAACCGGAACGCGATTGGCCTAAGCCCAGCTGTGCCTTCGCCCTTTGCTTTGACTTTCTTTATGAAATTTTTAGAACCCCAGAGTTTTCCCAACTCTTGTTTAAAAGCATGAATATTTCCTCTCTCAAACACACACACACACACACACAACCTGTTCGGTGGGTGGCTGGTTTCCATTCATTTATTGCCCTTTACAAAATGCTGCGTTATCACGAAAAGTGTTACATTGTCCTTTTTATAACCATCATCATAATGATTATGGGGGTATAATGGTTTAGTTCAAATATTCGTAAGTTGCAGAAGGGGGCATGCCACACCCCCAAAAGTATATATATTCTGACTCAGCATCAATAGCCAAGTTGCCCATTCGTTAGTCCGCAACACCCAAAGAAATTTGAGATATTATTTCCTTACTACATGGAAGATGTTAATTGTGCTGAGTACCCTAGATTTGGCATCACCTCTAATATAGTCCTTTTCTGCTTGTTTTCTTTTTTATGGGTTACTCCTGCCTTCTCGTAGTTTAAGTGTTTGTGAAGTATAACAAAAATTGAGGTGCACATAAATTACAAAGTTATTGATAAAGTCATTGAACAAGTTGATGCATATTTTTTATTTCCATTGATTGACCAGCGGTGCAGAGGTCTTTGAAAAGTACAAATTTAATCACTTTAATACCAAAGGTGAATATGAATATATTTTCTAATTAACCCCGAACTTATTCTGATACAATTCCAAAGAAAAGCAGAAATTATCTTAAAAGACTTCAAAAATTTACTCTGAAGCAGTTTGAAAAAAGCATTAAAAACTGAATCGATCTAGACATGTACGTCCGTATGTCCGTCTATTGTTGGCATTCTCCATTTTAAGATATTATATACCTGCCACGCCCACGATTGTAGTTGTAGATGTAATAGGTTTGACCTAAGCCAAAATTTAGTCCTCTGACTTATTTTGTTAATATTTATGACTAATAAAGACATTTTTATCATGTTGTATAAACATTAAATTTATTAAGTTCTAGTGGTGATAAGACAAGATTCTCTACGACTCATAAAATTGTTTTATTGTCTGAAATCTCAGTATTACTTGTTGTTGTTGTTGTTGTATCTTTTTTTTAATACGAAACTGTAATTTAATGCCAACGTAACAATCATGGAAGTATTTACGTCTTTACGGCCTAAAGTCATTCTCTCAACAACACCTCAACTATAGCCTGCGGCCGCTCTTTCCTGTACACAATATAACAAAATGTCAGTCAGGCTGAGTGGAGAAGCATATGTGTGAGCTGTATGTTGTATAAACTACGCTAATCAAGACCTTTCAAGTATTGCATAATTCGTGTTTATAACAATACTAGAACAAGTTTCAACTTAAACCGGAACTTTCATTAAATTAGATTTGTATTCATGTTACTGCTCTCTTGCATCTTCTTTTTTTTTGCTTTTTAGTGGGTTTTTGGAGTTGTTCTAAGCTTTCAAGATATATAGATGTAGTTACCATCAAATGGAATTGCTGCCTTACTTGGCATACACACTCTCAGACATGAAGGAGTCATCGACGATTGTGCATAAACTGTGGTGGTGGTGGTGGTGGCGGCAGCGGCCTTATAAATGTTGGAGATTGTCTGAGCTCTACTTGTACATCTTATAAATATGATATAATCTCTCGATTATCTTTATTTGCTTGTACATTCTTTACATTCTTTGCTTTGCATTCCTCCCTCCTCCTTTATTGTTGTAAAATATGCGCTGAATGGAAAAAATGCAAAATAAATTTTTCTCTACTACTGCATCATGTCTTTATATAAAAAAAAACTATTGAATAACACATAGAGTGAATTGTTCTTCTTCTTATTTTTCTTCTTCTTCTTCTTGAACACATACCATAACCATATGTTATGACTTGACCATAAAGAAATAAATTTGTAAATTTATGGAAGATTTTTTGTAACATTTTCAAGTAAATGAAGTTTTTACCGTTTTGTTGCCAATTGTGACTTGAAACCAATTAAGGAACATTACAGCTAAAGATAAAGATAATTGTACGTAGCAGATACTCGTATATATTGCATGAGATGAATGCAAATGAGTTCCCAGAAAACAAATTGGTTACTCACTAATTGGACGCTTGCACTTCTATTTATGGTTCAACATTTTTTTGTGCCAATTATTTAATTAAACAAGTAAATGTCTCCCACAGCAAGAAAAGTCGGTTAAGTTGTTAAGGTACGATGTCCTAATGTTTATAATGATGTCTTAACCTAAGCAAGCATTCTAAGCTGAACATGGAAAATATTAATCAACTTGGTCACAATACTCATTACACCAGCAAAGAGATTTCATTTGATTCATGTCATATGTTGTGTACTTTTGTCTCATTTATAGAAAATTTATTACTGTCGGACTATATATGATGTGAATGTGAATGAATATGAAGCAGACGGTTTGAAATCGGTCCAGATTCAAACCTTGCCCGCAATGGAGCACTAATTTTTCACATTTTCCAAATCATTTATCACTTCAGCCATATAGTCCAAAATACGTTACATATCTGTAGCGGAGGCTTAGTTTGCCTGAATGGTATATAAATTCCTTATCTAAGCTTTCATTTGATTTTTTATACCCTTCATTACCTTGAAGTAGTTCCAGGATTAGCTATATACTTAAAGTAATGGTAGCGGTTAGAACATCAAGTTTGTATAAAACAAATGAAAATGTTTTATAGACAGATAAATATATATTTGGAGAGACAGACAGACGAACATGATTAAATCGATTTAGATTTTAATTGTGAAATTCTTTGTTCTGAATCGATTCTGAAATTCTCATGCAAATCTTTAAAATAGGAAAAATTAGTCAGCTGCCACGCCCACAATGGACAAAAATCTATATATCTGCTAAAAAAATTAAGCCGAAATTTGTTATTCAGATTTACATATATCCCATCCATCGATGTGCTAAAAATAGGTACGGTCGAATAACAGACATGCCAACAATCGACAAAAATCTGTATATCTGTCATAAAAATCGATCTATAAAAATGAAATTTAGTTCGCATGTCCGTAATGATCCCATTCGTCGATAGGCCAAAAATGGGCGTGGTCTAATAACAGACATTTACATAATTAGCTAACAACTCGACTTACAAGTTGATACGTAATCCATACACTATTAGAGGGCGTAATCATATACCTGCCACACCCACCTTTTTAAAATAGATGTAGAGGGTATTTAAGATTTTGCCTAAGTCAAATTTAGTTTTCCAACTTGTTTTATTTAGATTTTATATCTACTACAAGTACTACCATCAAGACCCCATAATATAAAAGTTATATAAAATATTTGAACTATAACTATAACTACAACATTGTATGTAGATATCATACCATTAGAGATGTACTTGGCTAATATTTATTCTGATTCAAAACCAAGCAAATGTACTTTTTCAACTAAGTACTGAACTGGAGTAACAAAAACGTAGATAATATCAGGATGAAACATTGCAAAGGGACTCTAAAGCTTCATTAAATCCTAGTAGAATTGTGCGACAAAGCGTATATTATGGCATATTAAAGCGGAGTATCGCTGTATTGCTCAAGAAGAAACTGCTGATGTGCGCTATTAAGGTAATATTGTTTACTGTCGCTCAATCTACACCCTAAGCCTTCCCTCAATGTAATAATTTTACTTTTTACTTGTAGTGGCATTATATACAAGAAGCAAGCAAAAGACCTACTTTTGGTTTAAGTCCAATCATAAATACTCTCCACAAGGGCTTGAAATAGTGGGCGTGGCACGTACATGATTACGCCCTATGTCTAGTTTATCTGTCACGTATATAGGTTGTACGGTTTTTTTTTTTATAAATTGTGACACATCGATGGATGAGGTAAATGTTGAAACGTGAACCAATTTTCAACTTCATCGTAAAATTTTTACCGATTGCAGGCGTGTCTTTTGACCGATTGTGCCCATTTTTAAATAACGATCCGCGTGCAGAAATTAGAAATGTTTTATCTTAACAGCTTAAAACTATCACGATAATAATTTGTGCCAAAAATAGACAGACACTTGGATGGACTCATCTAGATTGTCTAAATTTTTGATATAACGTAGAATCTCTGCCGCCTTCTTCTGAGTGTTGCAAACTGGCTGGCAAACTTAGCATATAAGCGGGTATGTGTAGGGTATAAAAAAGTACCCAATATTTTGACTTTTGTGTTATATGTCATTTTGTGTGTTGTGTGTTGTGTGTGTGTTCGGTGCTCTGATGTAATGTCGCCGTCATCATCACCACAATAATCATAAAATGTTAAAGCCCATTTGTTGTTTGCCATTATTGCAGCCATTTTTATTGTTCCTGTTGCTGCTGTTATTTTTGGTTAACACCCCACACATGAACGACAGATAAAATGTTCATTTAAAGTAGTTTTGTTTTCTTGTTTGCATATGCTTTGTTTGCTGTATTATTGTCAGTGAAAAAAGGAAAACGAAGAAGAAGACGTAGAAGAGGAAGAGGAAGAAGAGGAGCAGCCTTTACTGACAACGCTCGACCAGACACTATACAATTTTAAAATTTCTTTTTTTTTTTATATTTTTATCTACATTAGCACTTGCATATACACATATGCATACACACATGCAAGTACTTGCTATGCATGTATATGTATATAAGTAGGCAATGATACAGATGCAGATGCAGATGTATGAGCAATTTTCATTTTAAGTGAAGTTTTTTGGATTTCTGAATGACATAGTGTGACACGTTAAAGTGTTACACCACACCCACCTCCTTCACACCCAACTGAATAACAACAACAACAACAACAACAACCATTGTTATTTTTGTTGTTACGGATATGATCTGTTGGGTACGGCAAATGGAACTTCTAAAGTCTGTTTGTACTTATCTACATATTTACGTACGTGTGTACGTACCCACTGTCTGTCGTTGTGCTGTTGTCCGCCTTTTACACTAAATTGAAAGCATTCTCTTGTGCACGTTTTCATTACATCTCACACGATTGCATTTATAATTTTACTTTGCAGTTTAATGCCCTTCCTTTGTATTGTCATTAGAATGTCTATGTTTACGGTGTGTTGCGGTATGTGCAGCATAAACTTTCAGGAGGAAAGCGGCCAAACTTTAATGCTGAACAAAAATAAAGCAACAATTCAAACAATTCCAACACAAACAGCTTGGGTTTGAACGCAAACCCATAAAGAAAGTACTTAAGAAAATATGAACGCATGTGAGGTCTGCCAAAAACAAATGGACTTGAATGAATGAGCAGGCCCTCCTTCCAGTTAATCTCTCAATTACAAATATTTTTATAAATCTTGACATTTGAGGTTAGTGACGCTGCACGTACGACTTTCGGAACGACTTACGTTGCATTAATAAAAAGAAGATATTTTATTAAAGGCTGGGAGGCACTTATCTGAGACACTCATGGCGGGTGTATATGCATGTTATTATGAAAGTTAGTTCACGATGTAGTTTGCGATCAAACTACGAAGTGAAGTAGTTCTCTTCAGTTAAACGGTCATTAAGACCAACTAGAAAACACAACTCTTCGTGCGCAAGACTTCTAACTGTTTGCATCCAATTTTCAACGAAGTTAAAGCGAAGGAAAACTAAATGTGGTTTAGGTCAAATCTTAAACACCTTTCACATCTACATAAAAGCGTGGCGTGGACTTTCTAATGGAATGTTTTAAGTATCAGCTTGCAAGTGGAGTTTTACGCGAAATATGTTCTCTTATCCGAATGCACCAATTTTTGTTATACTGATGAATGGGATAATTATAAATATCTGTATATGTACTATTGTGGCAGATAAAGAGTTTTTTGTTGATTGTGGGCGTGGCTTTTGACCGATTTTGTCCATTTTAAATAGCGATCTGCGTGCAAAAACTAAAAGTATCTGCAGAAAAATTTCAGTTCAATATCTCAAAATTTACGCCTATAAAAATGTCATCAACAAACAGACGCAGGGGGTAGGGTTCCTGACGCCTTCTTCTAGGTGTCGCAAACGGTATGACAAACTATGTAGAGAGTATAAAAAATTTCAACTTATTTAGCCTTAGTCGTCGTCTTTAATTCCTATGTACTCTCTACCTTTTCTGTGGCCATCGTCTTAAGTTCGGTAATAATGAATAGTACCGAACGTTCGACAAAATTCCGTCACAGCAAAGCAAAGGTAGCGAAGGCGAATAGAATTTTAAGACAACGTAGACAATGACTTATATAGTAAGGCTGATTATCTCAAGTTTTGCAATCGTGCGCCTCCTTTTTTGGAGTGGTTAATGTAACTCCCTGTCAAGGGGGTTTCAAAGAAAATTTTAAACTCAAACTCACATAAAATCAATATGGATAACCAAGGATAAACATATGTTTTTGTATATGATAAAAAAATAAATTCGTTTAGTCCTCAACTCATTTATCATCAGCACGTTGCCTTGTAAGGTATGTATGCAGAATAATGGGAAAATGTTTAATGCTTTACTGCATAGTATGTTATCAAAAGATAATAGTGATGAATTAGCCAAATTTCGTGATGTAACAACAGACAGTCCATGAAAAATGAAGCAAAGAAAAGTACTTGGAAAATGTGAAGCGAGAACCGCAAGTTCTTTAACGATTCTTCATTCTATTTTCTTTTTCATTATTTTCTTTTCTTTTATTCGTCTCTCTAACATCTAGTTTAAGTGGAGTGCTTGTGTGTTGGATGAGAAGTTAAGGAAAAGAAAGGCAACGCCATGTAATCATATGTGGTGCGAATGTGTTATCACACGAAATATCCGTTTACACAAATTGGCAACAACTGTGTGGATGCCACAGATTTCACAAGTGTGTGGAGTCATTATATTCTAGTTTGCACAAGAAATGGTTCAAAAGGGAATCTGTAGTGGCGTCAAATGGAAGACACATGCGTTATTCAAAATTCATTTTATTCCTATTTCTAACCGTTTCCTATTCGTTGCCCACTTACGCACGCATATCTTGAGTTCTTCCTTTCATGATCTCCAGCACGGGAAAATTGCTAAACTTGTATAAAATTTATGGAAGCAATGTTTTTAGACAACTAATGGAGTTGGGTATTTTGGCTATGGTGTTGTAAGACTTTTCATTGTTAATCATCATTGCTGCAGCATACTTACTTACCACCTATATTTAGGCGCAGCGCCCCTCACGTACAATTAATGTAAAAAGAAAAAAAGGAAATAAAACGAAAATGAACGTGCAAAGATAATACCTCTTGGAAAAGTGAATACAACACACTCAGAGGAGCTGAGACTACCACTCATCCCTTGAACAGATAAGCGCTCTGAAGTAAAATGTTTTTAACACAAAGGCTTCTTCAAACGCACTCAAACATTATGAGCAATGTTTGCATTAAAACTTGCATTCTAGTAATTAAACAAACAATCTTTTATTTTGTACAAAATTACGTCAAGTAAATTGGGCGAGTTTGAGACGATATCCAGGTTGCATAGGCACACAGCTTTACTTTTTATACCCTTCACCTAGAATGGGAATATACTATGTTTGTTATTTCGTTTGCAACGCCCAGAAGGAGCGGTCGGACACCCTAAAATTCAATTCGTCATCTCCTCAATGCAGACATTCGAACGGATAGAAGGGTTAAATCGACTTCAAATTCCAATCTGAGCAAGAATATATATGTACTCTTGAAGGTGCCCCCTCGCCACCTTCTGATACTTACAAACGTTTTGCACAAAGCCAATATACCCCCATTTCATTATAAATAAGTCGCATCAAATCAAAAATACAAATGAAACGTTTTCATTGAAAATGTCCTTTATTTTAAGTTAACTCAACATGTTGCGGAAATAATCTAATATTACCGCATGAATTTCAGATTTTAATGCCACCAAATAAAAGTCATAGTCACAGTCCCCTTCCACACTTACTAAACACTCTCCTGTTGTGGACAGGACTTTACTAAAAGACGCCTTAATTTTTAACGTTTGGAACAATTCAAAGACCTGCTGTTCTTTAGATTTGTATTTTTTCTTTAAAATCTCTTTGGCTTTCTTTTTCATCTCATTAGGGAAATTTGAACAATAATTGTGCCGATCACGCAACGCATGCAGTTGTTCGGCAGTGAAGTAAGGAAAACGATCAGCTTCTACATCTGAAGCTGCAGCCATTCCACTTTCCTTTTCCACTTTATTGTCTGATGCTGTGGTGAACTATGGAGAGGAAAGAAAGAATTTTCTTTTTATAATCCACACACACACATATAAAATGGCATTAACATCTATGAAGAATACTTACGTTTTGGTTAACGTCCTCCCTTTTATTCCTCTTTAACCCACCGGTTGTGGATGGTTCGTCGAAGTCGTCTTTTGAAATTGGTGACTTTCCAGCCATTTTATTTATTTTATTTATTTTTTATTTTATTTTGTAGGCTATGATTTGTGCTGTTGTACGTGTAAAGAATGACGCCTCGTAAATGTGAAATATATATGACAATGTATTCATAGAATTATCAATTATTGCTATATGAGTATTTCTAACATATAACAAGCATTGTGTAGTGTTGTAAAGTGTATTAACAAACGTCCCTTCAGCCCTAATGTAGTTTAACATAAAACCAAAAAGAACTAAATTTGGCTTAGGACAAATCTTAAATACCCTCCATGTCCACTACGGTGGGCATGACAAATTACGTATGAACTTAAAAGTCTAGTTTTATGTTGAATATGGTTTTTTGTAAATTGTACAAAATTTCATCTCAGTATATCAAAATTTACGAATATGAGAGTGGCAACAACAGATACTTGGACATACGGACACACATAGAGTCTCTGACGCCACCTTCTGTGTGTTGCAAACGAAATGACAGTCTTAGTATACCTCCCATCTTATACTTCTGTGGTACTCAATCTCCTGTTCTCAAAAACAAAGATATCGATTCCAAACTTGGCAGAAGTATTGGTAGAATTCGTATGCTGGCTGTTATTTAATTTGGGCAAAATCGATTAAACGGCACGCCCATAATGCAACAAAAATTTAAGAAGGAGACATTTTTTAAGAATATTTTCCATTATACTTAAAAAGTACAAAAGATATAATGATCGAGAAGCTGTAGTGCCTCGATCAAGATTTGGTTTTATATACCCTCCACATAACATGGGGGATATACTAAGTTTGTCATTCTTCCATAATTGCACCCAATTAGTTTCAGTGTGATGGCTTTCCGAAATTACACATTAAACGACAAACGAATCGTCGAAAGTTATGAGAGAGGTTTTCGCAGCATCTGAAACACGTTACTAGTCAATAAAACAATAATTGTTTTCAACCTCTTGATTGTATCCACAAAGAAATGCAAATTATACAATTAACGTGAGTGCCGTGACACTATTTGCTCATTGGCATATGCAGTTGATACTATACCACGCACACACACACACACACACACACACACACACACACACACACACACACACACACACACACAATTGTGCACTTTAAGCATTGAACTGAAATTAATGATCCTTTTAATCTCAATAATGAAATGTTTGCGTAAGAAGCTAAAGGCCAGCACTTAACAGGAATTGTTAGCTATACGAAATATACACAAACACAAACAGATACACATACACACTAGCGTATAAGTTGTGTAATAAATAAAACGCTATGATATGATTACAAGCAATATATTGCAGCAGCGGAAGAGAAAAACGAACATAATTTACATTCCTTTTTATCTACGGCATGTGTAAATTTCTGAAGATTATGTACGCTTTGCACTCCACCTGAATTGCTTGGCTGGGAGATCGATTCCTTAAGCCAGTGAATCATTGAGCCATTCAATCATTGTGGATGTTACATTATCATTTACACCGTGTACGTGTTTTCGTGGTACTGTCGAGCAAGGTTACACCAAAGAACATGTACGTACATATACGTATGCATGTACATAAGCGCATGTATCGCATTAAGTGTGTCAGCAGAGACAATAAAATTTGTAATATATTAAACGAACAATAAAAGTGTGGCACAGGTCGTGCGCTTCAAGCCATCAGCACTTACAGCCGAATAAATTTTAATCATAATGGTTCCATTAAATCTAAAAGTATCCCAATTCTTTTGCACCCTTAGCACCCCAGTAGGAGGTGAAGCAAGATTATTTTGTTTATGGCTAATTTAACATGATGTGCAGAAGTGAGCTTTATCGCCATATTCACTTTTTTATTTCCGTTAAGAATATGCAGCTAATGAGGCAGATGCGGTGTTAGGTGGAGTGCATGGTATTGATTGCATAACAGACGACACGTTCTAGAATTCATGTGAACAAAAAACCTAAATTTGTCTTAAATCAAATCTTATATATTCTATACATATAGTGGGCGTGGCAAGTAACAGTTTTAGCTCTATTTTTGTGGCAGATAAATAGATTTTTATCGATTGTGGGCGTGGCTCTTAACCGATTTTTACGATTTTAAATAGTGATTTGCGTGCAGTATATAAAAGTGTACTGTACAAAATTTCAGCTCAATATCTCAAAGATTTAACACCATGAGAAGGCCAACAACAGACGGACACACAAACATACACATCTAGATGGACTTAGTTTTTGATGCTGTTTAGGAATAGATATGTACTTTGTAGGGTCTCTGACGCATCTTTCTGAATGTTGCAAACAGAATGACAAACTTAGTATACCCCCCATCTTATGTGTAGGGTATAAAAATGTGTAGTACCACAAGTCAACTTTATTGCTTAATTTTTGTCGCTACAATCCAGTGTGATTGTATAAAAATTTTGGTGAATATCTCAAAATGTACGATTTAACCAACAGACAGACATACGGACACATGGACAAACATGGCTTGATTCATTTAGATTTTGATTATAGAGGGTATATGCATTAAATTTGGGCGAATGTTGGCTCTAAAGGGAGATCCATCTTTTAATATGCCTATCTATACAGAATCACTTACTGAATCAATTTGAAGATGTCTTTTTGTCCCTACGTCTGTCCATTTAAATGTATGTGTGCTTTTGCCACAGTTCTTAAGAAATTAAAACGAAATTTAGTACAACATCGTGTCATAACCCAAAGGCATGCTGTATTGAAAATAGTATGAATTGGACAATTTTTAACACCCTTGGGCAATTATTAATTATTTTTGACAAAATTTGGTGTTGAATAATTAATTAACTTAACAATTGACGACAGTGCAAAATTTGAATCCGATTGTACCATTTTTAGAACCCCTTTCCATATAACAATATTTCTCAAGTGACTGTTATGGCAATATCTTGCCTGCAGTACGGTAGGTAGGTGATCAGATAATATAACATTATCCCATATTTCTCTATCATTAACGGAAATAAGTTACAACTCTTAAGGAATGGAAATGTGCACGAATAAGTTTCAATGAGGAGTAAGTGAAAGGTGGATTGTACACTAATACGTAGAAGAAGAGTAACGAAAAACTTTTTAATTGATTGTCAACTCTAAGGACACAATGCAAAAACACATACACAAATAAATATGTATATGTTTGTGGAATAATTAGTACATTGTAGTGTAGCTCCAACATAGACGTAACACTAAATACTTTGCTTACAACAGAAATGTAAAAAAAAAACTGCTAAAAGTTTTCCATATAATTAAAATACGAATGTCTCTGAAGCAGTATCATTATAAAGTTCATGTGACATATAACATAATGTATGCAATGGCCACCATTACGGTTGCAAGTTAGTTAGTTAGTGTGTGTCATTACACACCTTGTCACACTTTGTACGTATGTGCATACATGAAAAGAGGAAAGTTGTGCGTTGCCATAAAAATGGAAAAGATAGATAACGGAAATTCAACGTCTCACTCTCTCCCTCTCTGCCTGGGCTAATGTAAATTGGATTGTTTATGAGTCTCATTTGTGTTTTTAAATACAGTATTTATTTATCAAAGCAATGGGATTTATGTGATGACGACGTTGTTGGTTTTGCCAAAATTGAAAACTTCAGAAAAGTTCCCTTTAAGGTTAATATTAAGCGTACGAATGGCCTTGCACGTGTTCTACCTAAGTACGCAGACATAAGATGAAACTTTAGCTCATTAACAGAATACGGTTTCGTTTTATCAAGAACTTTTCCGACTCTAGTTAGTCATCCTCCCAAGTTCATACTACTCTTATACGCGCCATAGACATGTTGAACAAAAACAAACTGACAAACTAAGCCATACAAACACAGGCATACAATGGTATTGTGTGTATATAAATATCGATAATAAAAACGTTGATTCGTTCAGAAGCCACATTAGAGTCCTGCAGTGAGCATTTCAGTTGCAGCACCGACACGCGAATCCGATGATAATAAAATGAATAAAAGAGCATTTCAAATTATTATACAAAAGAAAATTCCTTTATCGATTATGAATTATGAATTTCTATTTCAGAGTCACTACATATAAAACACATAAAACGTGCCACTACCACGAACTGCTACAAACAGATTTTCTTTCTTTTTTGACTTCAACCACATCACACAAGGAGAAATTTAATCTTTAAACAAGTAAACCAAACTACATTGGGTTAAACCAAATCATATCTTTATGTATATAGTGGGCGTGGCAAGTACATTCCTACACCTCTTAATAGTACATCACGTATCAACTTCATATAACCTAGTAGTACGAGTATATGCCGAATAAAGATTTTTGTAAATTACGGGCTTGTTTGTTATACGACCACGCCCATTTTTCGCACATCCATTAATCGAGTAATTGTACATCAGTGTAGTAAATTTCAACTTTTTAGCTCAATTTTTGTAACGGCTAGATAGTTTTGGTTGAGTGTGGGCGTGGCTGTCAACCCCTTTTGCCCATTTTATATAGAATACTGCGTTAAAAAACTAAAAATTTATGTTTATACAAAAGTTCAGCTTTAAAATTTAGGATTATTAGCTTTTCAACAATAGACGGACACACGGACGGATAGATTTAAATCGATACAGATATCAAATGGTTCTGGATGTTGCAAACGAACTGAAAAGTATAATAAGTGATAATGTTATAGCCGTTTAATACCCTACACCACTTAGCTCCTTAAATTATGCAACAAATAGTTTAGTTTTGTCAATAAACTTAGAGTTCTTGTCTTATAAGTGTCTTCGTGAAATATCAGTGAAAATGGAAAAAACTTCTAATAATAGCTCAATCGAGACCAAATTAAGCACAACTTAATATTTAACTAACTATTATTAACTATTCTCCACCACATTTTGACAAAAAATATTAAGAATTGCGATATTTTTCTATACAAAAATTATCATTTTATTAGAACCTTAAAATGATGCGATTCGTTGCATCTTCAATAAGATAACTTTCTGAACCAGGACACGTTTTTGTACCAACTTCCATCAAAATATATTAAAGATTGTGACCAGTAGCTGGCGTACAAATTTTTATGGACAGACAGACGGACATGGTTAAATAGATCGCTATAAATGAAGGTGGGTGTGGCATTTACCGTTTGGGAGTTAAAAAAATACACACAAGCTTAATATACCCTGTGTAGGGTATAAAACATTCAACTCCGTTTTATATTGAAGTAGGAATAAAACCAATGAAACTGAAATGGTTGGTATTAATAGGCCATCACATGTTCAAGTCGCAACAAAGCAAACACCTTCATATTTATTTGTGTGTAAGTTCCAGTAGAGCGGAAATAATAAAAGTCTCAGTAGCGTGTAAAATAAACGTTGGAACAAATGTTAGAGTTTGATTTAATGTTTTTTTTAAAGCTGTATACGGAGACATCTCCCACGCACTTACTTTCTCTACATAAGTGATTTATTTAATATTTTTCTTTTAAGTTTCTTTTTGTTTTGTTTTTTTCATCATTTTCTATGCGAAAGCATTTTTAATTTTAATTGCAGAGAAATGCGATAAAATCCTTGAGGTTTCAATTACTTTGTGATTCTTTATCCTCTCTTTGGTAACAATTTCAATCTTATACGCAGACATTTAATGACAAATATTACACAAACATTTATTATGTAAAAAGCCGCATATACATACAACAACATACATGTTGTTGTTATTTTTATTGTTGGTTTTTATTGAAAAGTTTTGTGGTAAGCTGCCGTATTGTGAACATTCAGGGCAACTGATGTTGCGGGTTATGAGCGGCGAGAGAAATAAATTTTAACAACTATTACGTTGCGTGCCATCAATGTACGTTCGACGGTCATTCAATCAACCATAACCACACAAAAAGTCACAACGCAATGAGCAATTAATAATCAACCCAGACGTTGATAAATTGGGTAACCGTAAAGAAGGCGTAATTGTTTGACTTTCCTCAACATGAACATAACGTAACGTAACATTATGTTTCCATTTATTTCAATCGTTTATTAAATGTTGTTTTTTCTCAAAAAATTCTTCATTATTTTATTTATTCTTTGTCAATTCTTTATGCATGAGTTGTTTGGTGAAGAAGAATTGGTTGGCCAATCCACTGTATTCCTTCGAAAATATTGAGAATCTCGGAGCGAAAACTCGGAGCGAATGTCCGTGAGAATGCCAACATCAGGCAGACTTGCGGACATATATGTCTAAATCGACTCAGTTTTAGATGCTGGTCAAGAATATATATACTGTGTTGGGACTCTGACGCCTAATTCAGAGTGTTGCCAACGGAATGACAACTTTTGTATGAGATACAAAACATTTTTACCCCACCTACTAAGCTGGTTGAGTTCAGTCAGTCCACTTAGATTCACTAGTTGAATCTACAAGATTATTCCTAATGATTGTTTGCAAGAGGATTCCAAATTTTATCGAAAAATGTTTGAATTTAATCGGAAAATGTACATCATTCGATGACTATGCAAACGAATAAATTTATTCGCATTGAAAATTTGGAAAATCCTCAATATGTCTTTGAGAAGTTCATGCATCCAACGAAATTGTTCGGGGTGCATTTTTTATCTGAACTTAAGAGGTTTTCTTTGAAGAATGGAAACACTGAAGAATACTGTAAGTGCTGAATATTATCGTCACCTGGTACCTTAAAGTTTCTTTTGTTAAAGCGAGGATTTCAACTCAACTGACCACGGGTGTCAACCACCAACCATCCAACTTGCATGCAATAATTGTTTTATCAGTCGTTTGGGCATTGCCAGTTGGCCTCCCAAAAGATGCAATCGGAAAAATATTATTAAAAGATTTATAACCAGCGCAATGAAAAAGTTTTTTAAACAATTTTGAACAAGTTCAAGTACAGTGTACGCCAACACTACTTAGAACACCCGGAGCGGGCAAACAGACCCAGCTCAGTATACAGTACTGATTCAAAATATATATAAATTGACAGATTGAAAAAAAGAAAACCTTGTTGTTTTCCAAAGTAGAAAATCATGTTTTGTAATAGTTACGTTCAGTGCAGTGTTGCCCCTCTCAGTATGTACTTTCCCTCAAAACGGTATGTTTCACAATAAATTTTCTAGCTTTTATTTCTATTTTTCTTATACTATGGCAGGGAATTTATGGCTCCTATTTATAAATACCAGACATAAATCAGTTTAAGTACTCATCATGTAGGTAAAGTCAGTCATTCACCTGCATGGCAAATAAATGTATGAAGTTTGTGGAGTGTGTGTTGGTATGTTTGTATTGTAGTTGATATGCTTTTTTAAGCATATAACTTATACACATGGTTATTGTTGTTGTTGTATTATTATTTATTTACCCATAAATTTAATTTTGCTGATAACAAATGGTATGCTTGGGGGGTATTTAAAAATATTATACTTACTTATGCTCAAGTGTGTTGGTTGGCCATAAAAATATCGTTGGCAAACTTTAGTTTATTCGTTTCATAAAACGATAAACCACAACAAGTGGTTTACATCCTAAAAAAAAAGTCGAAAAACCAGCTTACAGTTTATTTGTTCACTTTGGAGATCCTAAAATCCATACTTAATGCATATGGAGCTGGCAAGTTGAAAAGAGTCACGCATCGGAAGAGAAGTGCATCTAACATGATGAACACAAAAGCGTTTCTAATATTTGAAATCGCACAAGTTATATTGATTACACAAATCATATATTTTCCGTTTAGGCTGAACAACACAATATTCATGAAATCAAAAAACTGAGCGAGACTGTTGGTCTCTCAAGTTTTTTCTGGTAGCTGCAGACGTAAAGGCGAACGCAATGGATGTTGAGAATGGGTGGACAGAGTGCACACATCTTTATTATACACAAACCAAAAACATTGGGCGTCCACAATATGACAAATTGATGACATTTTTTTCATCGAGCGGCGCTATAATTTTACTTATAAGTACATAAGTACAACACGAGGACGTACAAATGTTTTTAATATAAATAAAATAATTCTAAATTTAACTTATGTCAAATCTTTATATTGCAGTATAAAATGTGGGCGTGGCTCTCTTTTATTAAAAAATATTTAAAAACAAGTAAGACAACTAAATTTAGCTTAAGCCAAACCTTACATACTCTCCACATTTGCCATAAACGGTGGCTGTGGCAGGTATACTATTACGCCCTCTAATAGTGTATGTATTCAATTGTAAATTATAAATAGTTCATATCGTGAGAAGTACATAGTATGAAGTTTGTTGTACTTTATTGAAAATACGTAAAAAACTGCATTTGATTTTTGACTTGGACAAAGTCATAAATGCCCTTTACCACCCCTTCTATAGTGGGCGCGGCGGGTAGATAATTACTTCCTCTGGTTTAAAAAAAAAAGAGTGTTATCCGAGTATGCCTATTATTGGCATCGAAGGATGGGGTAATTATAAATATGAGTACCAACGTCATTATAAACTTTTTAAGGGAGACAAATAGATACAAGATCCAGCGATCGTGGAAAGTGTCAATAATAGACTGATGCACAGACACACCGACGGACTTGTTTTGTCTCAGATTCTGAGACTACTGTGAGTGTTGTAAATGTAGTAGTCACGATAACAGTTGGTACAGGCGCGTAACTACTGTTAAGACACAGTTTTCGCTCGAATTTGAACGTGAAAGTATCTCAAAATCATTGGATTTCATTTGAAACGAATATGCCATAATTTTTTTATGGCAAAAAGAAAATGGTGATTCATGAAAACTTTACAAATGTTGAACCTCAATGTGCTGTGAATTCATTGTTGGAGTTTTTTTTTGGTTTTTTTATTCTGTCAAAAAAATTATTTAAAAAAATAAGTGAAAATTTTTGAAAATTCAAGATATTGTTAAAACAAAAATAACAATAAAAAAGGGAAGAAAAGCGTTCAATCCACGTTTAGGAAAAACATTGCACACGTTTGTACATTTCGTTAATATGGAAACGTTTCGAAAGGTTATGGAAAAATTTCATCGCATCTATCAAGAACATTATACGTTAATTTGGTTAGTGTCTGTATTTACTGTAGTACTCATTGGATTCCTGCACTTTGAATTGAAACAGCACAACAAGGATTTCATTTATTGGAAAAATCTTGTGGAATTTTGTTACAAGGAATTGGAACATTTTTCTCTTATTATGATTATGATTGTAATTCTGTTGAAAGTGCTTTTCGTAGCTATTATTATCTTTATGAATAAACGATCTCTCAATTGGTTTGACGAGTTGTCGCAGCTGGAGATAAACAAGCGTTATGCAGATTTTCTATTCTTGAAACTGCTGGCGGATATTGATATAATTGAAAATAAATATATGCGCGAGAATATGGAAAATGAAGTGATAGCTTTGAAAAGTTTTATAATGGCTCACGACGATATGCGGTCCACCATAGAGAATCTTCGCAAAGACTCCCACAAACTGTTCACACCCAGTGAGGTGAAGGTGTCTCCGCCCATGGATGAGGTGTACGGTGTAATGGAGAGTGAAGAACGTGTCATGCGACAAAGGCGCTCCAATCTCATGTAAAGGCTATAATGAGACATTTCAATATTATATTATATTATATTTAATACGATACAATTAATGATAAATTTGTTGTAAATTGTTGTTGTGAAGACCAACAGCGGCTTTGGCTTATTCTTTAACTCTTCCCATAATTCATATATTTTTTGTCGTCTTAAGGAAGAGTTACTGTGATTTTGCGCCATTTCGCTGTGGTCTTCCATAAAACTTATAAATATATCCAACTGTTCTTGTGTTATTGACCTAAATCATTCACGTTATTTTTCATTCACCTTAAACCGATAACAACGATACGATTACGATACGTTTACGCAATTGGTTTTGGGGACGATATCGTTGAATCTTAATCGTTTGAAAATTACGCAATTGGTCTGTAGTTTCTTCATTTTGGATAAGTTTATAAATATATGTAGTTTGGAAGATCTGTAACGCCTCCAATCGGGACAACACATTTGGTGTGCCCCTCCTCTATTATGGAAGGTGTAAATATTTTTAAATAATTTTCGCAAATAATATTTTTTGAAATGATAAAAAACAAAAGTTTACTTTTTGGTTATAAATATCATGCTATCTCTTTCTGAAACTATAGAAAATTATTTAAATTTACAATTATTGCATTTTTAACGAACACAACAGTACAATGTGTCCATTTAATGGACATTTTTTGTTGCTCTTCTATAGCGTATGCACTCCTGCGCGTGGTATTATACGTAATTACTGAATTATTTATATCAAATACAATAAATTTGTCGCATGGAAATCCATAAATATATTTATTTCATAAACAAATATGGAGAGATATAAACTTTTTTATACTCTTGACACAACTATGCTAAGGGAGTATATTAAGATTGCTAATCCGTTTGCAAGAGCAGACATCGGAGATCCTGCAAAGTATATTGAGTCTATGTAGACATGTATGTCCGTGTGTCCGTCTGTTGTTGGCACTACAATTAGCATTGCAATTAGAGGGTTTATTCATATACCTGCCACGCCCACTATTTGTATGTACATGTGGAGAATGTTTAAGATGTCACCTTCTTTTCCTTTTTTCTTATACAGAGAGAGAGTTTCACTGCTCAATACTACCCTGTTGTGGCCTCAAGTCTTTCATTTCAGAATTCACTAATAGCACTCACATTGTATTGTAAGTCATATGAAGAACAACGACAAGCTGTATTCTTTTTAGCTTTCATTAAAGCTTTTTTTAATTATGTTTATTGGTTGTAATAAATTGAAATGAAATTGTGTAAAATGTACAAAGTTTCCATCATTTTTTCCACTTGAATCACTACATATTATTATTCCATCATTCATTGTGTGTATATGTATATATATATACATGTGTATATGTGTGTGTGTTTGGGTTGTGTACTCATTGTGTTCTTTTCCGCTTCGTTTTATGTAGGATGCATGGGGGAAAGTTTGTTTTTACGAGAAATATTAATTTCAATTTAATTATGCTTACGATTAAAAGAAAATTACAAAAACAGCATGAAAAGAGTAAAACTTGATAAATTTTTTCTTGATTGTTTGTTTTTTTTAACCTATAAGTGAATTGATTTTTTGCAAAATTTAAAACATGTTGTTTACTGGAGCACTTTTTACTTCTCTTTCGCTTTTAAATTTAAATGCAATAATATCATAATTCACTTAAATTATTGTATGTTCTCAATAAACATCTTGTGTTTGTATAAAATTACGAAATTCTGAAAGTCAAGCTGAACGCAAAGCCTTAAAAGGCTTTATTGGGACAAACTGTTGGCAGAGTGCTGGGTTCTCTTAAAGCAGCTGGGAAAACGTAAATCGTTTGGGTGCGTGGTCATAAGGGAATTCCCTTGGCAACCTCACAGCTAATTATTGGGAGCTCTGAACTTAGGAAACTTTTAAGCTATTGTAACATATCCACAGATAGACGGACAGAGAGGAAGACATGCTTTGATCGACTCAGTATGTATTCAATATTGAATCAGAATAAATCTACATTTTTGGATCTACGATCTTTTCTCCTCCTTATTAGCATTGCAAGCGTTTTGACTACTTCTTGATTTTCTAAGTTTTTTTTAAATTATTATAAAAATGATTTCATGCACAAGAAACCTGCAGCAACAGGAAATATTCCATTGATTGAACAAATATCGTTCATGTCGTCAAATACTCAAGCGTGTAACATGTGTAATCAAAATAAAAATATGGAACAATTTTTTTTTATTATTTTGTTGTAATTGTTTCAATTTGTTTTCCATTTTCGCCCATAAACTATCCCAACACACACATTTCAACAAAATCCATAACAAAAAAAAGGAAAAAAAGAGGAAAAAATCCTAAATCATTGCGGCACTGATTAGTTGTGCGCATCCCTAAAATCAAGTAAATTTTTTATTATGTTTGAATGTGTATTTTGTTGCCAAAACAATGACCGCAATGAAGCAGAAGTCCTGTCAAAATGACACAATAGCAGACAACAGCAATTATGTCACTATTTACAACAGAAAACAAAACAACGAAGAACGACATGGTGGGAGCAAGACTAACACTGTCATTCATCCACCCCAACTCAACAAAATACTTATAGTCTAAGCAGTCAACAACAACTAATACTTACAGTCACATATGTGCGTATGTGAGAGCCATTACATTACACTACACTAACACTACACTAACACTGTAAGCTGTGGCATTCGAATAATGTGGTGTGTGGGTGCAAAAAACATCACAAAGTTATTCGTACAAACAACGACACCATCACCAGAAGCGGCAAAGCTGCTTAAATCGGTAAGAATACAGACATGTTTTAGACAGAGTGTCGGCATTCATCCCTCCTCGCATCACTCAGTAACTACCACCAACGATAAGATTATAATAAATTTTACAATCCGTTTGCAACCCATGAATGCACAGCCCTTAGAAAGACCTCATAACGTACAGAATGTTTCTTCGTTTGAAGAAAAATAATTGTCACTGGTTAAGATCAACGCTACGGAATTGGATGAGACCGTAATATGAGAAATTAGAAGGCCTGTTGGGAAGGACGTTTGTAGTTGTTAAATATACGAAATTTTTTTTATTATTTATTCTCCAATAAAAGGGGGTGAAGAACAATACCAAATCAGACTATTTTCGAAACACTTTTCACTTTTTCACAATTGATCCATTGTTAGGGAAAAAAGTCACAATGTTTTTAATAAAAGCAATTGAAAATGTTATAGCCGACCATTTAATACCCTACAAAATTTTGCCCCTTAAATTATGCTACAATTTTGTTTAGTTTAGTAACAGTAAACGGGAGGCATTGCCATTTAAGTCAATTCGTGGCATGTCATTATATAGAAAAGGGTTCTAATAATAGTCCGAACGAGTTCAAATTTGGCCCAGCCAATTATTAAGCTAATTAACTATTATTTAACTAATTTTGTTAAAAAATATTAATAATTGCGATTTTTGGCCGTATAGAGACTTCCATTAAAATGAAACCTTATATGGAGAGGGGTTCTAAAAATTATTCGATTCGGTTTATTTTCAATAAAGTTTTTCTTGACGCTAAAATACGTTTTTGTACCAAATTTCATCGAAATATCTCAAAAAATACGACCAGTAGCGTGAGCATAAATTTACAAAGACAGACAGACGGACGTGGGTAAAACGTTTCTGAGTATTAAACAATCGACGTTGACCGCCCCTAACATTTTCACCCGTTTTATCATCCCAGTACTAAAGCTTATTAAGCTAAAATTATGCAAACACTTTTCCTCTATGATAACAATCCAATGTAATATATTCTCTGTTATAAACGGTATAAAATGGTATCCGCCAGGAAATTTTGGATTATCACTCTCTATGATGTGGGTATTAAATGAAAGAGTTTGAGGAGTAAAATATATACCATGAGCTAAGTAGCAATACTGTAAAAAGTAAAAAATATATATTTTATAATTATTTGTTTTTAATATTCCTGAAATAAATCCAAGCAATGCATTAGCTGAAGGAAAGCAAAAGAATTTCAATGGAGTTGAACGTGACTTGAATATTCACAGTTGCAATCAGCGACAATAGTTACTGATGAATAACTCGAAGATGCGGAAAGAAAAATACTTTATAAGTAGGTGAAGAGAAAATTCTGTTTTTGTGAGACGTGGATACAGTTGAGTAGAAGATTTCAAGTAAATATAACCGAGAAAGTTAGTGGTTAAAGCAGCTGACAAGATAGGGAAAACATTTCCAAGTTAATCATGTACATGTGTACGCTACCTGCCAAATAAATGACGAACAATTGTCGACGAATTATATTTTTAGCAGTAACTTTTAATTGGTTGAACTTTTCAGAGTCTGAACTCTGAACAACGTTTACTCATTACTCATAAGCAATGGCGTTAAGCTGTAATCATCAATAAATTTATCATGATATCGGAAAGCATACTTAAAACCGCCAAAAGGTGCACGATTGAAATATCGATTTAGTTGCAATTTGTTTGATAACATTTTCATCGAGTCAGCTACATCACCCACATACTCATGTGGTTGTGCAGTACACATTATAGTGGGGAGCAAATTTTTAACGCAACTATTAAAAAAGGCTGCGGGGACCCTACAGAATTTGGAGCAGCTGAGTCCGAACACATAAATGAAGATATATGCAATTAAATCTGGCTTGGATCAAATCTGAATTATCCTTTACGTCTATATATAACAAAGGGGCGTGGCATATACTTAATAATTTTTAAAATTACGCCTCAACTCGGAGTCAAGTCGGATTCTATGCCATAAATAAGGTTTTTTATAAATTATAGGCGTGTCTACTAGCTAATTTCGCCTCTTTTTACACAACAAACTACCCACAAGAACTGAGAATGCCTAAACCCCGCAATAACTCAATTTTTGTAACCTTGAGCTTTGCCCTACCCGGCGCTTGGACACCTGGACATACGGACAAATCCAAATTGATTCAAATTTTTGATGTTGATAAAGAATACGTGTGCTATGTACACTCCCACACGCTACCTTGTTGCAAACACAATCCCAAACTAACTATAACCACCAGTTTATGTGGGGAGTATGATAATAAAAAAAAGTGGCAGAGATTCAGTTGACTGCCACCATATAAAAGCACAAACATCCGTGTATTATCTGTGTGTTATAATAAACAATCTTTTTTTTAAGATATTGAAAGTGATGCTGGTCTCGGGTGACCCATATTTATGTATCTCTTTGTTTCGCTTCTCTTTATGTTTATTTTGTCCTTTGTATTGCAGAAATTACCGCACAATTCCGTGCTGTGTTCATAAATATCAATTCAAAGTTTAATAATAAAATGTGTCGCCTGACCACAGGAAAAACGATAGCAATAGCAATAGCAACAGTAACAGTAACATAACAGCATAACAATAGCAACAAAATAGTGAAACAGAAAATAGTTGATAGTTGAAAATTGTAAAATAAATAACAAAAAAAAAAAACAACTTTCATGTGCATGACAGCGAAACCAGCTGTGAGAGATGAACATCAACAGTTATTGCTGCTGCCATTGTTTCCAGCATTGTTGCACTAATATAGGACTGGACTTGGTATACTGTACCAAAGTAATCATTCGAATGATACATGCTTGATGCATGTACCAAATGACAGTAAAAGTTTTTATTTCTTTTTTTCTTTTTTTTTTTTTTTGATTAGTTCAAATCACTCGTACATTGTCCGTTGATTAATGATTAAGCGAAGTTGTTTGTAAATTGCCAAATGGATTGATTAAAGTATTGCAGATCCCATGTCATTGCTATGTGCGCTCCGCACATAAAATGGAGGGTATGGTGAGTGTGCCATTCCGCTTGTAACACCCAGAGATCTTACCGAGTATATATGTTCATGCTTAGTAATAAAATCTGACCCGATCTAGTTCAAAATAAAATTTTGGCAAAATATTTAACAAATAAAAACGTGTTACATTTAAATCGATTTTTCTCAAAAATAGACTCTTATGGTCCACACAATGATATTTATTTTGAAAATAATCAAATTTGTCCCCTTCGTTAGGTATATAAATCGTATAGAAAAAGGTTGAAATGAAACGTTTTTACGATTAACAAGTAAGAAATACCTTCCACACCTGCAACGGTAGGCGTGGCAGATAAAAATGTTACGCCTTCTAATACTGTATAGATTACGTATTAGCTTTCAAGTCCAGTTTTTTGCAGAGTATGGTTTGTTATTAATTGTGGGCGTTTTAGACTGATTAAGAATATATACACTTTGCAAGGTCTCTGACGCTTTCTTCTGGTTGTTGCAAGGGGAATGATAAACTTAGTATGCCCCCTTATCCTATGTGGAGAGTATAAAAAGTAAATCGCCGAGATGTCCTTCCCGTTTAAATGAATGACTCATACAGACATTGACTGCATAAGTGACCATTTACCAAATTTTAAATGTTTAAAACGCAATATGCACGATTGTGTGTAGATTTGTGTGGCAACCACAAAACACCCTCATTACAATTGTTGTGTGCCCTACTTGTCTAAAAACTAATTATATGCATCGTTTCATTTCACAAAACACACATTTTCACAATTTCGTATTTTCCCCCCCAAACAAAAAAAAAACAAACAAACAAAAACAAATAAAATGTGGAAATGAAATTAATTTAAATTTGCATCATTATGCTGCACAAACAATCAAACACGCGTTCAAATGCAAATATTTGATAGCACGCGTACGCGTATGCCATGCATGCTTAGCGCATTCCGCGTTTAGTTGACGTGTACACTTTATTTAATAGTTTATTGGCCATACATACATACCCTGGGAACTGGTTCAACCATTGATTATCGTTTATGTCATTTGGGGTAATTATAAAAAAAAAAAAAATTAAAATATTTAAAAAAATTAAAACCAAACAAAATATTTGCATTGAATTTAACCCCTTTGTGGCAACACTGTGTCAATATTTTTAATCGCTGCTGTCCGAAGCGCATTTAACCATTCATTTATTTTTATTATTTATTTCTATTTGATGAGATTTCCTAATTCCATTTTGAAACTTTGTTGCCACATACCGTACCTACTGCGTACGGTAAGTAAAGTGAAGCAAGCGTCCTCTTTAAGCCTCTTTGCCGATTTTCACATTTGAAATTTGGCATATTCTCAAATAGTTTTCTTCTCCAACAGAACGACCTTTTACAATAATTTATGCACAAGTCAAAGTTGTTGTTCTTCCCCTCTTTGTTCTATGTTAGTTTTGTTGTAGTAGTGGTAGCGATGGAATAGCGAAAACTTTTCAGCTTAGGAAGCCGCAAAGTGCATATTTTTTGGTTTATAATATTTTTCAGTAATTTGTAACGTTTTTCGTTATTCTAACGTAACATTTTCGAAGTGTTCGAAAGAGAAGAGAGAATGGGGAGGCAGGCAAGCACACCCCCTCTACACTCTAAAGTCCAACGCTAATGCTGGCAACATTAACAACTACTTGCCATGCTTATGATTTTCTCCCTGATTTCCTGTTGGCAGCGTGCTTATGAAAACTTTTCAGCAGAATTGTTAACCCAGTTAAAATTATGGCACAAAACCAACAACATCAGTATAACAATAACAGCAATTTAACATCTCCTACCTCATGCTTCTCCATCTATCTATCTCTCTCTCTCATTTACTTTTTGTGTCTCTGTCTCTTTCTTTTTTTATATATTTTTTTTTATTATACCCACACACCGCCATAACGACGTTCTGCATAAGTATTTATTTATGCAGCAACATAAATCCTTATCAAAAGTTGCTTGTCATAGGGTTTTGCTTTTGACATTTGTATGCGTTTTGCAATTATACCGTAATCTACGCACAGCCTTGAGAAAAGTTCACTGTATGGATGGCATTCGTATAAAATATTATTTACACACACACACGGTGTAGTTAACTTTTGTAATCTGCGTACCCAGCAGTGGCAATCAACAGGCAGTAACAATATCTTCAAGACAGTGTCTTTCCGTAAGTTGTGCCCCGTGCACAAGTGTGTGTGTGCACCGTACACATATATGTTTATTAAGAATGTATTATGTAACGGAAGTGGAAAAAAAATATCTTACTGCTACGTTTTACCTGCATCTTGAACAATAGTTAAGTGTCGTCTCTTTACGTTGACACCATCATTGTTTCATGTTTAGTTCAAGATACATCCCGCATTAATTTTCAATTGAACTGCAATCCAAACTCAATTTAATTCTTCTTCTTCTTCCAATAATACACAACTCCTATGTCATGGATCTATTTCACGTTTTAAGCTGAACGACGCGTGATTAGTAAATGTTGGGTATTGTGTGTTCGGTTCAACTTACATTCCGCATACCATACGTAGTTGTTGTTGTTCTTATTACAATTCGTTTTCTTTGCGTTCGTCGCATAAATTGCTTTTTCACTTTTTCTTCTTCTTTCCTTTACACTCCACTACCGGAAAATATAGAATATTTAAGTATAAATATGTATGTGTGCGTGTGCGTACGTACGTGTGTGTGTGTGTATATATCAATAAAATATTTAAGTTTTCTGCTTCTGTTCGAGGTAAAATATTATAACGTGTACAAACACACATACCCTGCACATGTACTGTGTAATATACGGCACCGTACCTCGGTAAACACTCATATACATAAAATTATTCCTTTAATATTATTTAATATGAATTTACCCTCAAGGTATTAATACAACGAAAGTAATTACAACACATGAAACGTTTACTTACTAAAAGCACAAAAAAACAAGAAACGAATTAAGCACAAATATTAAATATTACAAAAAAGAAACAAATACAACACAAACGAAAATGGAGTTTGCTTCTAAGCTGTGTACCTTGTGAGTATTGTGGAAAATGATTGCGGCACTCAGAGGACAAATCCTAAATGTATGCTGTGCTCTCTCTCCTCCTTATATAAAAGCGATATGGAAATAATATACATCACTGAAAACATCCAATGCAACGAAATCTATGATGAGGGTTTATATTAATTTTATTTTATTCGTTTAGAACACATAGAAAAAGGAGTCAAAGATTCTACATACAAAGTATATATTTCTTCATGATCAACATTAAAGTCTGCAACGTTCTGATCATGTCTGTTCAGACTATTTGTACTTGGAATCCTCATCGTCACGCATTTTAAGATATTGACCAACATTTTGTGTTTATGCACGCAGGTCAGAATCAAATGAGAGCCACGCCCCTAATATTTACAAAAATTGATCTATATAGTTGAAATTATGTAAGCCGATTTGCTAAAATGGGCGTGGTCGGATATTAGACACGCCCACCAATGATAAATGACATTATGTGGCCCAAAATCCGACTTCTTAGTTGAATTAAAAATCCAAAAACTATAAAACGCTTAATCAAATACCTGACACGCCCACTACTTAAAACTTAAAATTTGTCTAAACAACAAATTAGGTTACTTTTCCATCCAGCACTGCACATATTTTCTAATATTTTCGTAGAAATATTTCATAAAAATTTTTAATTGTTTTCAGAATTCTTGGCCATTATCTCTCCCACAAAAGCATTTACACTCAATGCAATGAATCACAAAAGATTACAACTAAAAGTATTTTGTAAGACATGGCACAGAGTAGAATATAAAAAAAGAAAATAATAATAATTTGTGCCACATTCATGAAAAATAGATTTGATGAAACGCAAAAGGAGGAAGACGTCAAGACGAATATGTTAAAATGAATAATTCAATATTTTATATTGTAATTCTTGCCGCTCTCTATACGGCATACGGCATACGGCATATGGCATATGTGCTGTGGTGTTCTGTTCTGTTCTATGCTGAGCTGCCTCTCTGCCTCCCTGCCTCCCTGGCTGTTTGTGTATAAAGTATAAATGCTTAAAAGATTTTAGGCACAATCCTATATAAACTGTATGCATAAGCCAGTAGGTAAACAAATTCTGTTATATTGTATTAAAAAATTTACCATATGCAAGCAACAACAACAATAACAACAACAACAATAACAACAACGAACATAACACATATGTGTACACATGCATGTGCGTTGCATACATAAATTTTTCGTTTAGTCGGAAGCTTATCTTTGCGTACACAAACATTTTTATATCCTTCACATAAGATGGGGGGAGCATACTTAGTATGTCATTTCATTTGCAACACCCAGAAAGAGGCATCGAAGATTCTAAAAAGAATATACATTAAAAACAAAGTCCATTTAGACATGCATGTCCGTATGTCCGCGTAGTCATCTGTTGTTGGCTTTTTAAGGGGGTAAATTTTTGAAATATTGAGCTGAAATTTTGTACATTCAGTTCTTTTTCCATGCAGTTCTCTTTTTAAATTGGGCAAAATCGGTAAAAAGCCACGCCCACCATCGATAAAAATATATTCATGTGTCTCAAAAATTGAACTATGAAGGCAAAATATTTATACTTAGCTCTCACATTGACGTGACAAAAATGGGCGTAATTGAATAAATGGAACGCCCATAATTTACTAAAAACTATACTCTACGTAAAACACGACTTGCAAGCTGATACGTGATACCTACACTATGTATTAAAGGGCGTAATCATACCATCGCCATGCCCACTATTGGTATAAACATGTGCAGGGTATTGAAGATTTGGTCTAAGCCTAATTTAGTTTTCTTAGTTATTTTGAAATTAACAAAAGAAAAAAAAACTCACACAAATGAAAATAAGAAAGAAATCTCTTTTGTTGAGATAAATTTGATGAAAAATTGCATTTCAATTTAATAGAAATTCACACGCACACACACACACACACACCATAAACACATAAAAAGCAATCAAAATAACATTTCATTGAATGTCTGTCCTTTCCGGTTTTCGAACAGGTGGCTGCAAATTGAAGGGATACAAAAATATGTTCAATAATCACAAATACGCATATACGATATACTAAGAGTAATATTATTGTATAGTGGGAGCGGTTGGCAATGAATTTTCCTTAAATTCACTACCAGAGACCATAATCACGCCTTCTAGGCTTCTCCAGGAACCAAAAATATCATTTATATTTACATTACGGATTACAGAAAACAAGTAAAAATATTATAGTCGGTTTTAGATCAACTACTTAATGCCCTACACTTCAATTTATATCATAATTCACTCATTGTAGTTATAATCAGCAAACGCGACTCATATAAAACTTATTTCCGGGAGTGGATGTTTGGAAATTGAAGATGAACCAATTAGGTCCTTTTTCAGTAGTGATTGTCTTCGGCCCAAAAGACATCACTGTGCACTATTTTTTATCAAAATATTTTATCAAAATTGTAACCTGTAGGTTAATTACAAAAACATCCATGAATGGACAGACGGACATTACTTAAATCAATTTATATTTTGAAACTGATCCAATCAGTGTAAGGAAAAGTGGGTGTGGCTCTTGTTTTTTGACCCTTGTACCCCTCTGTGTTGTAGGGTATAAAGACGCAAACAAAAATCTAGAATTTTCGCTTTTTCATAAAAAAGCAAAAACACGAGAATTGATTTCAAATACAAGATTTGACTTAAGCCAATTGGAACAGTCGTCTGCCAAAACAAACTAGTATAAGCAATATCATGAGTTTAAACCAAAACGATCCACTCTTATCCTCATCTCACTCTCTATTGTGCTTATCATCACGAACATTTATATAAACAGTAAATGTTTTTTTACTTTATTCACACGTTTCTTTCTGTTTACAGATTTTTTTTTTGATATCCTGTTGAAAAATTTCCATCAAAAGTGATTTTTGCAATCACCAGTGGGGAGTACACTAACTTGATCAAATACTTTGTAATACTTGGAGCATCAGAGACCCCACATAATGAATCTATTTGAACATGACTGTGTTTTCATTTTAGGATCTGTATGTGGGTAAACATATTGCGACAAGTGGCCAATATGAATTTATCGAGATTGAACTTAGTAGTAGAAGGTGCTATTTAATTGGTTTTAAGACACGCCCCCAAATACACAAAAACTGCCTAAGAAACGATTTTTAGAATTTCTTAAAACGTCTTCTCCACTTTAAAGTCATAGCAAGATCCCGCTCGCACTTTATAATCACCATTTTCACTCACATAACCTTTAAGATTATGGGTATTCAAAATTTGGTGCAATCGAAACCTATTTTTATACCCTTTTCTTAGGAGGGGTTTGTAGTTCCATTTAAAACACTTAGAAGTAGGCAAAGACCCAAAGAAACTCTACAAAGTAAACATATTCTTGATCAACAACCAAATCTGAATCGATTTAGCCAAATCTGTCCGTGCCTCCGGATATAAATTTTGAGATTCAGCTGAAATTTTTTACATACATTTCTACTTTCTGTACCCAGGTTGCCATTTGAATTAAGCAAAATGATTTGAAGCCGCGCCCACAATTGACAAAGAAAACTATCTATCAGTCATAAAATTGAGAAATGAAATTGAAATTTGATGCACACATATTTTTAAAGAATGGGCGCGGATAAGCCTACAATTTGCAAAATAAACCGCAAAAAAAGTACAATCATTGTTAGAGGTCGTAACCAATAACATGCCACGCCCTTTGTTTGCCTATACAATAGATGTGTAGGGTATTTAAGATTTGCCTTGAGACACGTTTAGTTTTTTTTTGTTCTTGTTTCTGTTCTTTCTTCTCTACTTGCGCGTTGATATTATTTGAACTAAAATGACATAAAAGAATTCAAAAATGGAAAAACCTTAAAAGCTTTACATTTATATTTCTGAGAAGTGAAGCAAAGGAAGAACAAGGGGAAGGGGAGAACATTTCTTATAAATGAAATACAACCAGGACACCTTTTGCATTTCAATTCATAATCTCTCTCCCCCTCCCCCTCCCCCTCCTTCTGACTCTATTAAACTTTTATTTGAAAAATCTCCCTCCTATGCGTTGGATTTTGAATAATTTCGTTGAACAAAAAAAAAATAAATAAATAAAAAAAAATTGTAGTAATTTCTTTTATATTCATGCGAAATGAAATGCCTGAGTAGCAGTTTATAGCAGATAGATGATGAAATTGTTTGTAAATTTAATTTGTTCTTTTGTTCTCTGCTATGTTAATAGACATACAAAAATTCTTGACAGTTTTTGTTGTTGTGTATTTTTCTTTTCTTTTCTTTTTTTATATGAATGGATAAAAATATAAAATTAAGTTGTTTTTTTTTTAATTGTGTGGCTTGTTTATGAGAAATTGATGCACTTTGCTGATGTAATAATGATTGACGTACATGTTGCTGAACTAATTTCGAAATACAAGGAAAA
Organism: Ornithomya chloropus; assembly: GCA_963971445.1. Lineage (NCBI taxonomy): Eukaryota > Metazoa > Arthropoda > Insecta > Diptera > Hippoboscidae > Ornithomya > Ornithomya chloropus. Next base: position 34,234,849 of record OZ020530.1, on the reverse strand, counting down.
TTATTCGTTTTCAATTTTAGAGTAGATTCGGTTTAATTTTGAAGCAAACGTTTAATAAAGCGTGCCCATCTAAACTGATTGCAGAATAGAATTGAAGTATATTGTAAGGCGGGTATATGGGCACAATTTCGCAGTAGATTCGAAATAAAAAAGACAGGAGAGTAACTAAACTTATTTGTGCTACATTGAGTTAGATGTTCGCCTCGAATAATTTCGCCGTAAATTTGATGTGAATTCGAAATTATTTTGGTGGTTAATATCTAGTGTCTATAATATTTTGATTAAAGTTTACTCTGAATTACTAACTCATGCAAAAACATTTCACATTTGCTTACCATGCACATGTGTAAAGAAAAGCCAAACAACTTCTTTATCATATCGTTTGAGTTTTGTTGTTATTTTTTGAATCATTTAAATTGTTGCAAAGCATCAACGTTGCGTTAAAATAAAAAAAAAATAAAAAACTAATAAAAAATCAAGTCGAATCTTAAATACCCTCCACATTAATATTCAAATGGTGGGCGTGGCAGGTTTAATATTACGCCAACTAGTAGTATGAGCTTGCAAGTCGAGTTTTACACTGAGTATGGATTTTTTATAAATTGTGGGCGTGTTTGTTATAAGACCACGCCCATAAGATAATTATACATATGCAAAGCAAAATTTTAATTTAAAATTTTTGGGACAGAGATATAGATATTTGTCAATTGTGGGCGTGGCTGGATAAACATACGCCCATACATGAATGGGAAAATGATAAATAAGAGCAAAAATGAAATAAATCTATAAAATATCCTCAAAGTATATATATACGAAATGTGGGCGTGGCAAATCTCTGATCAAGCCTTATTATAGAGTCCCACGTTATTAATTTCCACATCTAATTCTGCGAAAAAGACTTCTTTGGTTGTTATTATTAGACCACGCCCACTTTTCGGATACTGCTAAATAACCCAATAGGAGTTTGTGCATCAAATTTCAACTTCGAAGCTCAATTTTCATGACTGAGAGATAGGATTTGGCCCACTGTGGGTAGTGGATCTTAATCTTCCTCACTTTATATGGTAAACATATACGTGTGTACAATAATGCAGCTCTCAAATTTTCAAAATTTATGACCCTAAGTGTTTCAACAACAAACAGGACACACACGTCTAGATCAACGCAGATTTTGCTGCTGATCAAAAAGAATATGTATATATACGTATAAATATATGAAGCCTTCGTCTGGGTGTTGCAAACGGAACAACAAATCTAGTATACCCTCTCAACATCAAGGTGAAGAGTATAAAAATAATATAAAACAAGAGAATACATAACCAGCTCCCTAACGTTCGTTCCATTAGCTGTTATTATTACTGCTGTAGCTGTATCTGCTCGTTTACAAATAATGTCATGTCTCAAATTGAATAAATATTTCAACGTTGTTGTTATTGTTGTTATTGTTGTTGTTGTTGTTGTGTAACGAGTATAGCGTGTGGCATTTCATGTATAATGTTATCCTTTGCATGCTGAACACAAATTGTCGCAAAGTGTGGCGCGTACTCTGCACACACACACATATCTCCATCTCTATTTCTATCTCTCTCCTTCACCATCAAGCTGTTCAAATCTTTGCCGCATTGAACTGTTATTTTAACTAGGTAAGCGGTAAGCAACTGCACACACACACGCACCAACATATAAAGCACGTGCACAAAGTTCTTAACTGTGTGATGGTGCATAAAAAAATATTCGTTTCGTTGCTGTAATGGAGGCAACAAGAATTACATGTTATAACGGTATAAAGATGCATTTTATAAGTTTCTAAGTTTCTCTGAGTACAACATTTTTATTATATCTAACATTTGTTGGCCTCTCTTTCTTTCTCTCTCTCTCTCGCTCTCTTTCTCTGCAGTACTTCCGTTTTCTTTAACTCTGTTCTTTACTTAAAAAGATGATTTAAATAAAACATTATAAATATATTTGTGTGTGTATAAGGAAGTTTTCTTAGTATGCTGTCCCCATCGCCATTTGTGGTATATTAAGTTTGTCGTAATGTTTATAACCCTTAAAATATCCCTCTTAAGATATGGACAGAATTCTTCAAGGATGAAAATAGAAAAAAACACACTTATTATTGCATCCATTTCTTTTCTTAATGGAATGATGACAAAATAAAAGTAAAACGTATGCTTACCCACACTCACACTCACGCACTAAGTCAATAACAACAATAACAACAACAGCAATACCCGCCATATAAACCTTTGTGATATCATTTCTATTTCATTTCTATATGACTGCTGTGCACTGTAATATTATTAATGTCTTTGCTCGGTTCAAGTTAAAATAGAGTGCTTGCTTGGTGCAAGCTGTTGCACCCGCATACACAAAAACATCCATTTGTGTGTGCCGTTTACATGTGTAATAGAGTTGTCAGGATTGTATGTCTCCTGTTTTTTAATACGTCTAGATTATAAGCAAATGTTCGTACAAACTGTATGGAAAGCAGACAATGAAGTCATATCAGCAATTGTCTCTTTCAATCCATTACACTCTGTTGCATTTCAATTTATTATATAATGCATATATATATGGTCTATATAACGATATATATAAATTTGCATTAATGTACATGTGTTGTACACATTATGGACAATTAGAAATTGGTAATGCATTATGCATTAGATATGTTAAGTAAAAGAATTAGATCTTAAACATCTTTCACATCTATACACAAAGCGGTGGGTGTGGCAGATACCTGATTATGCCCTCTAACCATGTATCATATCAACATATCAACTTACTTGTCAAATTCTGCACAGAAAAAGGATTTTTTGTAAAATGTGGGCGTGTCTGTTATCCCGCCACGCCCATTTTTGGCACAAACAAAACCAAATTTCAACTTACTCGTCGAATTCTATAAGAAAAAATTATTTATTTATAATGTAGGCGTATCTGTTATTCAACCACGCCCACTTTTTGGCATATATATATATATATATATATATACGTATCGACTTACACGTCGAATTCCGTACAGAAAGAATATTTTTTTTAATATGTTAACATGTCTGTTATTCGAACACGCCCACTTTTATGCCCAAGCAAAACCAAATTTCAACGTAATCGTCGAATTCTGCAAAAAAAAAGCCCATTTTTGGCACAAGTGAAACCAAATTTCAACTTCATAGGTTAAAGATTTCCTGCTTAAAACTTATTTACGATAAAATTTTTTCCTAATTAATATCTCCTCGGAAATATGGTCTGGTAAAATAAGATGTATTTTGCTTTGATAGTCCACCTAAAGCCTTCCTAAAGAGTGAAGTTAGTGCGGTTCCTATTTATTACATAATTTCTACATTGCCTTTTCCCATGTCCAGTTATACGCTGAGATAACCGCCATTTTGGTAAATATTAGTTTTGACAATTCAAATCGGTCGTGAAGTGAAGACGTACCAAATTTCAAATATTAAATAAATAATAAGATGAACCAAAGTGTTTCAATTGTTAAAACATTTCATGAAAATCAATCTTCGATTACTCTGTGGGCTTAAATCAAATTGAGTTTTCTTACTTGTTTATAAATATTGCACTATTATTAAGAAATCATAGTTCAATATACTGGGTCTGGTATGGGGTCTGATATATTGAATAGGCCGACCGCAAAGCGGTACAAACCAAAAAAATCGTTTTCCGATCACATTCACTGATTAATTAATTGATGTGTTTGAGTCACACAACAGTATTAAAGAAAGAGAGAAAGAAAGTGAGAAAGAAAGAAATCAGCAACCATCAGACAAACGCATACATACACACATACACAAACTGAAGCAAACAATTTAAGTGGTACGTGTTTATTGACCGCAAGCAAAGCTCTAGTTATCCATTCTACAGATTTATTTATGGTTGACCACAATATAACTGATGCTGCTGCTCCTATTTTAAGGATCTATTTAAGGTAGGTAGGTGTAGGTGTAGGTGCAGTTGCAGGTGTAGGTGTAGGTTTAGTTGTATAAGTAAACTAAGAATGCTTTCGAACTTTAGCCAAATTTGAGAAGAAAAGTTCCAACCATTCAGTTGAACAATTTACTTGAAAAGAAAATCTAAATATTTGCCATTTATCAATGAGATGAATGAAGAAAAGCACAGGACGGGAAAGGAACGAAGAACTAAAAAAAAGAAATGTAGAGACTGGCAGTTAAAGAAAATTCAGGCTAGCAAATGAAAATGTTACGGTCAGTTTAATGCAACATGTACCGCATCTACACCATGTAGCTTATATCAAATTACTAAAATTTGGTTTAAACCAAATTTTAAATGCCCTTCAAATATTTATGCATACTGTGGGCGTGGTAGGTACCTGATTAGGTTCGATTCATTGTTCGGTTGATTGATTAGTGCGGCTTGTATGTCAAAAAAGCCCATCCATCGATGGGCTCATTTTGAACAAGTGCATCACATTTAATAGGCGGATCTTTTCGATTGTAGGCGTGGTTGGTAACCACTTTTATTTATTTAAAATGATTTAAAAATATTTGTGTAAAATTTCAGCTCAATATACAAATTTTTGCTACCACATCAATGTTTCAACTTTATGCAGCCTTTCAAGCTTTTTTCTGGATGTTGCAAACGTTATAATAAACTTAATATGTTTATACCTGTATTGTATGTACTTGATGATGAAGAGTTGGTGCAGAGAATTTATTTATTTCACTCGATTCAGTACTTTTTTGGAGTTAATTGGCGCAATAAAATTGAAGTTTATTTCAACAACTTTTTCAGTGGTCGCAAACATCTGCATTATCTTAGTGGACTTTCATCTTAGTGGGGCAAAGTACAATATAAAAAGCACTAAATAGTAACAATAACTTTAATGATTGCTTCAGCCAACAACTCTACAACAGTTGAACCGAGATTGTTGCCAAAAAACAAAGAAGAAAAAAAAGAAAGGAAAAAAACACAAACAAGAAATTCTTAAAGGCATCTAAACAAAAGCTATCGACTTGGCTTTACGTTGGATGAACTCTTCGTTTGTACGTTTATTATGAAGGAATAAATGAAAATGAAAATCAAATGCTTTGCAGTCAGTTCATAAATGCTGCGAATGCTGTTAGTCTCCAATGGAAACAAACGAAAAGGCTGAAACGGTAAAAGTTGTTTCTCGGGCACAAACAAATTGAATGAATTAACTAATGAATGAAGGAAGAGGAAAGTACAGTCGGACGGACAAATGCATGGATGGATAAAGTGTGCATAAGAACACATAGTTTAATAGCAGTTGCAACGAAATGTTTGGTTCAAAACATCAAACACAAATTTTCAGCTGATTCAACACTCATCGATTATAAGCAGTAACAACATGATGCCCACTGCTGACACCAGCACTAAACAGTTAACCAGCTGCAGTTAGCTAGCCGTTAGGCAGGCATTCAGACACATCAGTGTGTAGTTTATAGTTTGTAGACAACAGTTGCAACATAAATGAAGCATTTCAGCAATTGTTGAGAAAGCGAAAACTTTCTTCATCTAATGAATTTACGTTCAAGTTAATTAAGCAGTCTTTCATGCAACCCCTCAATGCAACCTCTCCACCCCACCACGTCTCTTCTTCTGACTGCATATTAAATAAAGTCCTTTGCTAGCCATTCATGTGACCTCATTCCTATCAACAATCACTGATTAAGTGATAGAAAAAACGAGTAAGAAAATCCAAATGTGAGTTTAGGCGAAATCTTAAATACCCTTCACGTCTACATACGAAAGGAATGAGCGTGGCAGGTGTAGTGTATAATAGTGTATGCATTAGCTTGCAAATCGAGCTTTACGCTGGGTAGGGTTTGTTGTAAATTGTGGGCGTGTCTGTTATCCAGTCACGCCTTTTTTTACCACACCGATGGATAGAAAAATTGTTCATGCGTCAATTTTTATAACAAATGTATTGATTTTTCTCTATTGTAGGCGTGTCCGGTTTTCTACCACGCCCACTTTTTTCCACATTATTGAATTGTGTAATTATAAATATAAATTTCAACTGTTCACACACACAGTCCAATGTTTGTGGCAGATAAAAAGGATTTTCATCGATTGTGGGCATGGTTCTTGCCTTTAAATCTGTGTGCAGAACCTAAAAATGTTTCTACAAAATTTCAGCTCAATATATAAAAATGTACGCTTGTAAGACAGACCAGGACAGATGGACACACGAACATTTATACCTAGACCGAGACAGTCTTTGATGCCAATCAAGATAATATATACCTTGTAAGACCTTTGGAGCATACAGAATGTAATATTTATAAAACTTGTTTTTACTGCATAAAATATTGCAAGACTTTCAAAACTAAATGCTCACGTGCTCTTCATTGGTATTATATTTTATTATATGAAAAAGAAAAGTTTCTCATGTCATGTTGTCATGTAAGGAAGAATAAAAGGAAAGAAAGAAAGAAAAATGTCATAATAAGACATGTCAGTCAGATGCTCGTTATGTAGTTATGTACGACTCAATTTATTCATTGCCCAAAAGCAGGCACTGTGGGATGAATAATGATGAAAAAAAAAAACGAGGACACCAAAAAGTGACATTCTAGCAATATTTTTATTATTATTAACCATACTTGATTCACTGGGAGCGGGGCAAAAAGCATATAAGTTTAGTGGTGTGCATATATCGTTTATACTCAATGTAATCCTTTGCTCGTATTTCACTCTTATTGTACCGGCCATATAAGTCGGGCGGGTATACTATGTTTGCTATTCCGTTTGCAACATCCAGAAAGAGGTGTCAGAGATCCTACAAAGTATATAAATTCTTCATCAGCATTAAAAACTGAGTCGATCTAGATCTGCCACAAAAAATTCACCTATGAACTTGAAGTTTGGTATGAATTTTTATAGTTATCCCAGCCATTGATGTGCCAAAAATGGGTGTGGTCGGTTAACAAACACGCCCACAATTAACAAAAAACTTTACATCTGCCACAAAAATTGACCTATGAACTTGAAATTCAATGTCCATATTTATAGTTATTCCATGCACCTATATGCCAAAAATAGGCGTGATCAAATAATGGATACGTCTACAATTTATAAAAAACCATACTCACCATAAAACTCGAGTTGCAAGCTGATACGTAATATAGACACTATTAGAGAACGTAATCACATACCTGCCACGGCTTCCATTTGTCTAAAAATGTCAAGGATATTTAAGATGTGGTTTTGTTTTTGTTTATTGAGTGGAGTGTTACACATGTTAAACGCGTTAGGAACCTCTTAGAGGTGTAGAGTATTATTCGCATTTGTTCTCCCCACAATTTTCCTTTTATCTTATTATTCCCCAGTCAACTCAAGTAGAGAGCACAAAACATTCCCGCATAATTTCCAAGGCGACAATAATACACTCCACCCTTAAGAAGTTTGTCTTCCATGTTTAGGAAAAGCAATAATACACACATGCTGTGACTTACCCAGAAACGATCTAAACAAATGATGCACTTACTACCACTACACATGCACAAATATATAATAATTTATTTTTATTTTTAAACGAAATGGTGACAAATCACAATACTTACGCAAACTTGAAATCAAAGTGCATAAACACTGCTCTCTACACAAGCATAACAAGCGGGAGAAAAATCTGTAGTGTGTGCATGTGCTGGGCTTGTAAATGACAAAATGATAAAGTAAAACATTTAATAGCAAATAATAGTAATGGCAAATGTGTGCGATTGTGTGATTGTGTGCTGAGAAGTGCAAGCCATACATAACACTATACTCCAGTCAAGCTATGGCTATGGTCGCTTCAAAATAAACACACGTACGTATGTGTTTGAGGGCAATGAGTAATGTGTGGATATTGTACTAAAGTGCTGATCGTTTAATATTTAAGAGGAAATCAACAACAACAACAACTATCATGGCTCACGTGCCCCACAACTAACCGGCCTTACACTTACCCTTTGACAAATACAGTTTAAGGAGCGCTAGCTAGTAAAACATCTATTTTCCCTCCCTTTCAATAAATGCTAAACATAACTTTTATATACATTTTCAACCAATGCATATTGGGCAAAAACAACAACAACAACAACAACAACAACAACAACATTCATACTAATCATTTTCAATGAGCGAATGCAGAGGAAAGTAAAACATTAGAAAAATTGAAAAAAAAAGAAAAAACTTCGACCCTAAACGAACCTGCATGTGGCATGTACTCGTACATACACACATATATATAACAGGTAGAAAAACTAAATTTAGTTTAAACCAAATCTTAAATACCCTCCACATCTACATATAGTAATAGTGGGCGTGGCCGGCATTTTCACAGTTTATACAATCATATCATCTTACACGTCAGATTTTGTGCTAAAAAGGTTTTTGTCAGTTGTAAGCATGTCCCCTCCCATTTTTACTACATCGTTGAATTAGGACAATTGTAAATATATGAATAAAATTTAAATCTAATTCAGTTGTGGGCGTGGCTTCGAACGAATTTTGACTTGAATATGTTAAATATCAACCCATCTACATGTATGTACAAAATTTCATCTCAATATCTCAAAAGTGACGACCGCGAAAGTGCCAACAACAGACGCACATATGAACAGATAGATTTTAATACTTTGTAGATATTCTAAAACCTCCTCTCTCTGGGTATTGCAAATGGAACAGCAAACTTAGTACACCTGACTGTCTAAAAAGTGAGCCATTAGTTTATTTGTTTAATTGTGCAATAGAATTGAAATGAAAGTTGCTGTTGATCTAGTTTCTGGAATGAAAAAAAAAACAAAAAAAAAAGGCATTGAGGTCTTTTTCATCAAATTTGCAAAGCACGGAAACTAAATAAACTCATCAACAACACTCTGTATGTATGTATACATGCAGGTAATTAAATATTTCGAAATCAATTTCTGTTTGTTGGTTGTTTATTTACGCTAATAGAAGAGCGCTGAAAAGGAATATATAACATTTGTTTGATTTTGATTTGTAATGATTTTTCTTTACTTTTTTTATAGGTTTGGGGGTATACCAAGTTTGTTTTTACGTTTGCAACACCTAGAAGGAGGCGCCAAAGATTCTACAAAGTATAAATTTATTGATCTAGACATGTATGTCCGTGTGTCCGTAGGTCTGTCTGTTCTCACAATCAACAAAAATCTGTTTATCTGCTACTAAAATTGACCTATGAACTTGAAATTTTATATGCATATCTGTAGTTATTCCATTTAGAGGAACTTTTTTTATCCTAAATAAAAAAAAAGGATTCCATTACAAATTGTATAGCATTTCTGAAGCCACAATCAAGGCGTTGCATACATTGTTAAAATAGTAAGAAGGGGTTTACCCGGAACACAAAATCGTGGTCGTTAAAAATGTCACGCGTGACATTTAGTAAACGCATTAGACATCCGCATCACAGATAACACATTCACGCTTTAACAAAACCAATTATGTTTGACTACCGAAAAAAACATTTCCGTTTTTCTGACCAAAAAGTTGCATTTTAACAAGTGAAAATGTTAGAGTGTGTTATACCCGACCAATTAATACCCTACACTACTTACCACAAGCTTCACACATTATGCTGCAATTAATTTAGTGACGCATTGCCATACAAGTCAAATATCATTATATGGAAAGGCATTTTAAAAATGCTGTGATCAAATCCAAATTTGGCACAGCCAAATGTTAAGCCGATTGGGGCTATTCTCCACCAAATTTTGCCCAAAAATATTTAAAATTGCGAATTTTCACCATGTATGTGAAAATACTTCCGGTACAAAAAGACCTTATATGGGAAGTGTTTCTAGAAATGATCCAATTCGGTCCATTTTCAATAGAATTTCTCTTCGGACAGAACCATTTCTTTGTTCAAAATATCATCAAAAATATGTTAAAAAATGTAATCTATAACTCAATAAAAAGATCACAGGGACTGACGGACGGATATAGTTAAATTGTTAACAAAAGTGATTCAAAATCAATTAAAATGGTGGGTGTGGCATTTGCCGTTTAGATATTACAAGCACAGCCACAACACAGTGCACCACAAGGGGTGCAATGCATAACGAACACTATTCACTCTCTTCCTCTATCGTGACTAAAAGCCTAAAGCGTGCGAATGTACGAAATTTTAAAGTGATTAATATTTTTCTTTTGTTTTCTGTTTTTTGTTGTACAATATTCCTCACAGTCGCTATGTGGAAGATATTTGAGCTTATGCAAAAAACTTTTGAATGGACTGGATTAGAGTGAACATGAAATCGAATTAGAAGCAATTCTTCTATTATTAAAAGCGTTTGTTGTAGATTTGGAAAATTTCACTTTTTACTTATTTCTACATTTTTGTGTATCTGAGTTATGTAACATACCGCACCACATAGCGTTCATTGGGATTTAGGGAAAATGGATTAAGAAGATACAACTACAAGGGAAATAATACTTCCATTTATATCTATGGACAATAATTTTGTTATCATCTACAAATATGTTGTTGTTGTTATTGTTTTCTGAAGGCAATATAACCTATAATAACCTGAAAATTTAAATTACTTTTGTTTTTGTTTCACTACCTTTTTATTCCTTCCACATAAGATGGGGGGTATACTAAGTTTGTCATTCCATTTGCAACGCATAGAAGGAGGTGCCAGAGACCCTACAAAGTATATATATTCTTAATCAGCATTAAAAACTGAGTTGGTCTACACATCTGTGTCCGCGTGTCCGTGTGTCTGTCTATTGTTGGCATTCCTACGGTTGTAAATTTTGAGAAATTAAGCTGAAATTTTGTACCGACACTTTTAGTTTTTAAACGCAGATCGCTATTTCAAAAGGCCACGCCCACAATTTATAAAAATCTATTTATCTGTCATAAAAATTGAGCTATTTGGTTGAAGTTTGGTATACATGTTGTGCCAAAATAGGCGTGGTGGAATAACAGACACGCCCACAATTTACAAAAAATCGTATTCAGCATAAAACTCGACCTAGAAACTTACACTATTACAGGTTGTCATATAACTGCCGCGTCCACTGCTTGTTTGTATGTAAATGTGTAGGGTATCTAAGGCATGGCTTAAGCCAAATTTTCTATTTTTCCTTGTTCCATATACATGATACATTTTTGACCTGTTAAATCTGCATTTGCCTTGAAAGTGCAATTTGATATAAGTTTATTACTGTTGGCCAATTTATGTTAAAAGTTTTCATATTTAAATTTTCAACTACGTTTCACAAAAACAAAATTGCAGAAAAATAATTCTTTTCATTTTCCGTATAATCTCTTCAAAGGTAAACTTTTCTGTAAGTTGCCCTTTCTTCTTTTTTTCTTTTTTTTTTCTCTACTCTTCACGAAAATAAAACTCTTCAAAGTTGACAAACTTAGCAAAAGTTCACTACAGTTGTGTGTGTGTGTGTGTGTGTTGGAGGTTTCTTTCTTATAATATTTCACAGACAAACGGTTCAATACTCTATTGTTGGCCAGTTCTTAAGAATTGAAACTTTCACCTGCTCTCGACGAAATGACAACAAGTTGACCCCTGGAAAGGGGCATACGGAGAGATTTGTTGGTAACTACAAAAAAAAAGGACAAGTTTCCTTAAAAAGCCTACTTTTAAATGTTGTTGTTGCTGTTATTTTTATGTAGTGGTCTACCGCAAGAGATCTATTCATGCTGTTTGCTCTTTTTTTGTTGTGGCGGTTTTTCTTTTTTTATCTACGCTGACCAAAAAAAAACGAATTATTTGAACGGAGCGAAGGATGCTAGTAGTAGTGCGTGGTGAAATTTGTGGGTATTGAGGGGGTAGTAGCGAAGGTGACGGCGAAGGCGAAGGCTAAAGCAATGGGATGTGTAATGCAAATGTCTTGCATACCATTATAATTTTTATTATTTGCGTGTTTGTGTGTTGTGTTGGCAATGCAAAAGCTGGCGTCCAACGCAACGTCCAACTATTGCCGAACCGAACAGAAGTGAACTGAACTGCATTGAACTTTATCATGTAATTCTATTGTTAAGCAAAACTCAGTTAACTTCCGTTTCCTGCACAACTCCGCGTATCACAATTTATTCACATGGTATATACGGGTATGTATGCAAGAGTTTACAGCAAATATATATTAAGTTTGTTATAGAGTTTGATAGAAACATTAAGAAGAAAAAAGAATTTTTAGTAAAATTTGCAAGAAAGACTTTTTCGTTGGTGATGAGCAGCAGATCAGAACAACAAATAAATGAGCAGGCGTGGCAAACGCCTTGAAGAATTTTTGTTTGGTAAATTAAGGGCGTGTCTATTATTAGACCACGCCCTTTATGGGAACATATACGGATAAACTAACTACAATAAAGTGTTTGCAATTTAAACATTTGTTTGATCAAAGAACTTATGGCCTCAAGATCGTTTCAGACTTAGTACACACTTATACACATTTATTCCTTGTGTTGAAGTTTTCCTTGTCCTGCGTTCGTGTCATGTAACCCTTTCAGATCATTTTTCATAAAAATCTAGTCGCCGAGGCTAGTGATAGATTTACCCAATCAGCAAAACTCTTACAACACACAGAAATACGGACGGACGGACATATTTGATTAGTTTGTTGCGTAGAATATGAGTAGGTGTCTGGATTTTTGCAACTAAACTTTATTTATTTTATAAACTCTTCTATGGGTTTGTTTGTATGCATACATGTGTGTGTGTGTGCGTTTTTACATACATATGTATTAACGAATATTTGTCCGTTTACATATAGTTTTTGTTCAATAACCATTAAATGTCAAATTGTCGCCACTTTCATTTATCTTTCTTTTTCAAAAAGTCAAACACACATACACTCATACATATATAAAATATATGTAACAATGTCAAACGGTCATTTATTTGCTGCTATCTCTCTTTCATTCTTATTTTTTTCCACCTAAGTAGTGTGCAATGTGTTTGTAAAGTTTGTCCGCACATTTTGTTCGGTGGTAGTTAGCGGACATAATGTTCAATTTCCTTTCCAACTTTCGTTGGTTTGTTTGCTCTTTTATTATCCTACGCTTCTCATACTCAGCCTTCTTAGTATTTTTTTTAGTGTTATTATTATTGTTGCTGTTATTGTTGTTGTTATTATTTAACAACATGTTGTCGTTGTTGTTGTTGAAAATATTGTAACGTATAAAATTGAAACGAGTTTCCGGCGAGTAAGGAAGGGAAAAGTGAGGGGCAAGGTAAAAAAAAAACGATTTTAATTTTGTATAAAACTGTCCTCCTGACGTTTATATGTCAACATACAGTTAACCATGTCACATAAGCTTTACTGACACACACACACACACATAAACCCACATGGATACATACAATAATACATTCAGACATTAACATGAAAAGAGCGGATGTCAAGGAACAAAGTAGTAAATTAATGGCATTTATTGTATAATTGATTATATGCAAACGCACACACCCACACACACACACACACAGACGCTTCATGTATTTATCTTATGATGGGCGTACTCACTCTCAATAAGTGTATGGTATGAAAAGTATTCTGAAATGGATAATTCCTACGTGAGAAAGCAACGTTAATGATTCATTTGAATTTTAAACTTAACATTAAATGACAAGTTTTTTATTTTGTCCTTTTCTCGTTTTACAAAATGATGTTTTAATTAAAAAGTGCAGTGATTGAATACACATAGCAGGCAATATTGCTTGAGGATGCTTTTTATTATAAATTTTGAATACGCTCTGCACCAAAACGCACCGTGTGTGCTTTCCTTTTACAACCCTGTGCTTAAGATGAAATCAACAAGATGTTGTTATCATTTCATAATTCAACTGGTACTGTTGGGTGCCTGCCGGGCATATTAAAGACTTGACATTAAATTTATTGAAATAATCATACGAGCTGTTTAGTTTGAAAGTGGTTAGAGTCCTATATTGCAATAAAAATGAGATGTTGAGCTAAAATTTTCTACAGAGACTTTTAGTTTCTGCACGCAGATCGCTAATTTCAAGTTTACAGGCCATTTTTTGTGGCATATAAATATTTATAGATTTATGTTGATTGTGAGAATAGATTTTTCCCCATTTAAATAGCGATCTCCATTTAATTTGAGCCCTTTTCAATAGCATGTCTTTATGAGCTAAAACGCGCTATTGTTTCAAATTTCATGGAAATATTTTAAGAACTGTGGCCAAAACCTTGAGCAGAAATACAAACAAGAACAGACACTGGACGAACAGGCGGACATGCTTAAATAGTTTTTTGTTTCTTTCAAATGGTGTTGTGAGTGTTTCAAAGAGAGACAATACTAAACCGTGCATCCTGCAAGACTAGTACCAACAGCAGAAACATAGTGCAACCTAATCTACCTTTATGCGGAGTATAGTCTAATAAGATACCAATTAATTAGCTTTTCCTTAATCCCACCTTTACACCAACTCATGCTAAGGCCCTCTTGAGCATTTCCATTTTAATTTTGTTTATCATAAAATCATCTTAATACGCTTCTAATCCTAATCCATAGCGGACAACAAATCTCTAAATTAGTTTACATTTACTCTTCTTGCAGACTTCCAACTAAACCGTTCTGAACTGTCGCACAACATGTTGGTAAGTCTTCTATTATCCTTGAATGTAATTCCTTTATAAGCACCATGTCTTTGTAGTTCTTGGCTTTTTTTCCTACCAACCAAATTGATACGGTTAGTAGGTGGTGCACACGTATATACATATATATATGGGTGCCTGCCTAATTTGCCAATACGAATGGTTGGAAATGATAGTTTAATTGCCAGTCAGGCTTAAAGAATGTGAAAAATGTTTACTGCAGCTTAAGGAAAGTTGAGGAAAAAGTTGTTTTTTCTTGTTTTTTGTTTTGTTTTTGTTTCCTTAACCGAGCATAGTTTCCAGGTATTTGGTTAATAATTGGTTTTCCTACAACACACACACACACACACACATACTCTGTTACTGTTTTGTTCGGTTGGTAAACTTTTTAAAAAGGAAATTTGCGGCAATTACCAGAAAGGATTGAATCGAAAGGTTGAAAAAGGGGCAACTTTTTCTTTTTTGTACCAAACTAATCAGCAAATCAAATTAAAGATAATGGATACCATGCATCCTAACTAAGTAAACCTATCCATTGCACCTCTTTCATTTAAAGGGATGCTTCCTTTATTTACAAAAGAGAAACCTTACTCCCTTCTGCTTGCCAGCCATCCATTATTATAAAATAAAAGAACCCAAAAATAATTTGATGATGACGTTGACAAAATTGCTTTCATACAGGTTTACGGTTACTTAGATGTATGTAGAATAACTAGCAAAACTATTGCAAATATTCCATATTTTTCCTCACCCCCTGTTGGGTTTAATTATACCCTACACCGCCTGCATACAAGTTGTAACAAGTTGGTCATTTGGAAATGGTTTAAATACTTTACAGTATAATTTACTCTGAATTAATTCATGATGAGTTCCAACTCGGAATGGATCACGAGTTGTGTAAGCTGTAGACTGTCGTTCATATCCGTCTGTCCGTCGCATAAAAATTCATGGTTTGCGATGGCTAGAGCGGGGATGAAAATGCTCCACTTAGGATAGTGTTTGAGCCGGACCCGAATGAAAGCGAAGCGAAGTGCGAACAAGTGTTAGAAGAGGACGTTCTGAAGACCGAAGCGAAAGCCACCAATCTAAACTTGTTATAATCGGCCGGTAATGATAATGACTCAGAATTACTTTCCGCACCGATTAAGTCAAGTGCATGTTTCTGGTTTTTTTAAGATGTTTTCATTAAAATTGATTTTAATTCAAAGGCAGTTCTGCTGCTGACATGCACGATTCATAGCACCGGGCTGGAGCCCCTCAGCTTCAAGCACCCCCACGGAACTTCGTTTTGCGTCAAGAAATTCATGGTAACGCAGACTTCTCTATTCTGAATAGCGGACAATTTTAGAAGACATGCTTCATGGTCTCCTTTTTATCCTTAGGGGAGGGTTATGGTGGGGAGTTATTATATGAAAAAGCAGTCAACCTGGGGATTTTAACTTCTACAGGACCTGCCAACTCCCCAGAAAGCCTACTACCTTATAAGGTATTATAAGGTTCCGCTTGCCTAACAAAAACATTTTCATTTGTTTTCTGGTAAATTACTTTTTCTCTTTTTTGTTTTTTTTTTATTTTTATCTTCATATGGAGCTTAAGAAGTAATTGATTCGAAAGGTTGTGTTGGGAAAAGGGCTTGGTACTGTATTCACTCAACATTTGAAGGGTTAGATTTATGCCAAGACACGCACGTTTATGCATTTATTTTTGGTATTTTTTTGTCAACATAAAAATTAATATGCTGTGTTCTGCAACACTTTGACAACACTTCACTCATAATATTTGTTTAGGAAATTTTCTACATAAGCATGATGTGATTTTGAAGAAGATATGTACTCTGCTGCACCAACTACATACTCGTATATATAATCTTAACTATACCACAAACAAAACAAATTGCCAATAATGTAGATTATTTTTGGAGAAATATTTCCAATTTCTAGATGAAAGTCTCTTTGTGCATAATCCACCCATTTGACAGTCTATGAAATTTATAAAATATTCCAACTTCGATTTCTTGTCTTTTCATATATTGCACAAGTATGCGACCATTTGTATTTTATTCAACCTTATTATCTTAAGCAGTTGCAGTGAAAATGGAAAACTAAATGAAATAATTTCGCAGTAAACGGTTATCATTGAAGAGTATTGAGTAGACTGAATATTGACTACGACTTGCTAGAGAATTTTACCTCAAGTTAAACTTAAATTATCGCAACATACCCACCAAGCATCCAGTATATGGCTGCGCACACTGCAAGACCCTTCTACAAATTGTGTTCGGGCTTCTTTTTCACTACAACGTAGAGCCTGAAGATTCTGCAGCAGATAGTGCCACATTTTATATGATATCAGGAATACAATATCCGGTTTAAAAGTCCTTTAAAAGATTTAGTCAACCGCTGAAAACTTCCAGTAGTTGTCGTGTTTGACTGGAAGATGTTACAAGTTTTTCCCTCTTTCTGCTACATGTCTTTCTTACTCCCCCTTGGTGATGCAGGTGTGTATGCTAATTTCGCTATTCCGCAAGGAAGCTTCATATATACCCTACAAAACAAATAAATAACCTCAATTATCAACAAAATCTGTCTCTCGCTATCGTTAGAATACTCACAGTCCTAACTTTTCAGATATCACGCTGAAATTTCGTACAAATATTTCTGGAATCTTTACGACCTAGTGTCACGCTTACAATCGAAATAAAAATTGACACAAAAATGCATCCATAGAATTAAAATTTGGTACATATACATTTTTATAAATAGGTCATACATCGATGTTCTAAAAATAGGTGTGGTCGAATAATAATCAAGCATTCTTCAGGTAATATTTTTTGAGATACTTCGATGAAATTTGGTACAAGAACATATATTAGCCCAAAGCAGAACCCTATTGAAATTGAACCGAATCGAAGCATTTCTAGAACCCCTCCCCTTATAAGGTTTTATTATAAAGCGAAATATGTATATGGCGAAGATGCGCAATTCTTAACAAAATTTGGTGAAAAACAATTAATTGACTTAATAATTAGCTATGTCAAAATTTAAACCTGATCGGATCATTTTTAGAACCACTTTCCATATAATCATATATCACGAAGTGACTTATACAGCAATGCCTCGCGTTTACATAGGTATAATTTAAGGGGCCAAATGGTATAGGGTATGAAGTTGCTGGGCTTGATCGACTATAACATTTTCACTTGTTTTAGTTATAAAATTGTGTCCTCGGCCATTACAACAGCTTTACTTGTTCTAGTTTATGTTGCACTGTTTCAAAGAATTTGATATTTTTCTTGTGAGGAACGATAAAGTTTATTATTACTTGTAGGTATTACTTTGCCAGAGACATGTAACTTTATTACATCATTAACAGGCTCAGGCTATAATGTGTGTATAATGGCAACAATGATAACAACAAAAACAACTTTTTATAATTTTACTAATTTTCAAAAGATTTCCACTTCCTCTCTATCCCCCCCCCCTCTCTCTCTCTCTCTCTCTCTCTCTCTCTCTCTCTCTCTCTCTCTCTATCTTTCTTAACAACACAAAACACAAACACATAGCAACAGCGACAGCATCATCATCATCATCATTAGCTAAACAAAGAACAATTAAAAAGTCATAATTTGTGCTGTAGAAATTATAAAAAGGAGACAACCAGACGGACACAATCTAGAAATAATTATTAAAAACAACTACATGCCACTTTATGCATAAGTAGGGAGAGCGTAAAAGCGCAATAGAAGTGAACGCAAAAGGGAAAACTTTTCTAGGAAGCCACATAAAAAATTATGATGAAAGAAAACATTTTAAATTGAAAGAAAAGTAGAGAAAAAATGCAGCAAAAAAGAAACTGAAGCCCTTTTTCCTTCATGTCATTTACCATGAGAAAGGAACAAAAAGAAGAATAGAGAGAAAGAGAGAGAGTAAAAAATAGGGAGGTAGGTGTGCAGCAATACATGAATACAACAAACGCCTATTTCGCCCAGGATTGTTTCCTGTTTAAGCAAAACAAGCATCAGCACCAAGAAGGACTGAGACAAGGAATAAAAAGAAACAAAAAAAAACTTGCAAAAATAGCTGATTTAGCAGATTTCTTTTTTACTTCTTCTTCTTCTTCTTTCTCTTTTACAATGACACAACACACAACACACAACACATGTCCCTCTTATAAGTCCTCATCATATACATCCATACATACGCTGTATGTGTGTACTTACGTATATAATACCACTATATAAAATGTTACAATATATTACAGTTATAATGGAACAAAAAGGGATCAAAAAACCGACAACAATAAAAACGAAAATGAAAATGAAAAGAAAACTTAGTTTCTCTGCATACGACTTTTTTTTTCTGTGTGTGTTTCTCCTTATTTACCGTAAAAAGTAGAAAAACGGTGCTCGTAACATACAATGTAATTGCTAGTCAACCCCGTCGGGCTCAAAACTACTTGCACAACTGAAAAAAAAGGCAATATACGAATACAGTTGAACTTGGTACGAAGCTAATATGAAACCAGATTCTACGCGTATATTGTATGCGTCGAGGAGATACTAACTTGCATGCCAGCTTCTGTCTGTCTTAGTTAATCGAAACTGCATCAATCAAGGTGTCACTGTGACTTGAGGAGTTTATTGTCACTATAGAGGTTCCTTCGCAGCACTTTATCACCTTATCTACGCGTTGAGCGGTGTAGCAAACAATAAGAACTTGTATCGGGGCATTCGGAAAGAATGCATTCTGAATACTTGATATAAGTGTGATACGTTGGTAAAAAATAACCAACAACCAATATACAATCCAATTAGTTAATATGCAGTTGAAAGAAACTTTCATTTTTAGTTAAACGCTAACCCGGCCCCGTTACTTAGTATCTTAATATTTTCTCTGGGTGCTTAAAAACAAAGCCATTCATTATTTTATAAGAATCTAGCGATTATAAGAAGAACTTATAAGAAAACAAGTAAGAAAACGACATTTGGCTTGGGCGAAATCTTAAATACCCTCCACCTCTACAACGGTGGGTGTGGCAAGTAACTGATAAGGCATTTTAATATTGCCTGTAATATGTACTGTAACACCTCTCACGTCACATCAGAAAATTTCTTATAAATTGTGGGCGTGTCTGTTATTCAATCCCGCCCATTTTTGGCTCAATATAAATTTATGTATAAAAATTTTAAATATGTAGCATAATTTTTGTACCTGATTGATCCATTTTTGTTCATTGTGGGCGTGGCTCTCAACTGATTTTATTCAATTTAAACAAAAACGAGAAATTTTGGAAAATATTTTAAATAATTTACTACCGTGAAAATGATGACAAGTTTCGGACTGATAGACGGACATGTCAAAATCGATTGAGATTTTAGGGTGAAAGATTCTAAAAATGTTGGACCACTTAAAACCATTTTTAATAGAGCTTATCTTTGCCCTTTTCTTGAGCCCTTGAATATAAATTTAGCGCAATGTCTAAGTAATTGTGTGAACCGCAGTTTGCTTACAACATTACAGAGAGAAACGGGCAGGCGGATAATTCGATAAATCAATTAAAAAATATAATTCCAAAGGAATCACTTTAATACAAACTGGATGCCCCTTGAGCTGTTTATGATAAAAGTTACAAACAATCTCACAAACGAAATATAATCACACCACACAAGTGGTGTAAAATGTAACGAAATTGGCTGTAAAAACAGGTTATTTTGGAAGGCGCACAAACTTTAGAATAAATACCACGAATTATCCGTTTATCATACACACACATACAAATACAATATGTATGCATCCATAAGCAACTTGGCATTTTTTTAGACTTTAACTTAATACGATCCTTTTGTGCCCGTTGGAGTTTTACAAAAAAAAAAAGAAACTTAAAATGATTGCCGACTCCTCATATATGAAAAATGAAAAAAAAGAAGAAAAATACAACAACAACAACACATTAGTTTATGTAAGCACACACCTTACATACTCATATACATATATATGTCGTTCATGGTATATGTAGAAATGGCAGAATTTCTAAAAGAAGAACAAAAAGTTAGAGCAGACTGTCACCTGTCAGTTGGTAAATAACAAAAAAAAAAAGGAAACAATCGCCAAGGGTGTTCTTTTAACAACAAAACAGGAAAAATACTCTTTGAAAAATGTAAAATAATTTGCTGTTTGTTTGTTTAGGACAACAACAACAACAATAAATAAATATTAAAAGAAAGACAGAAAAAGTGTAATTTAGAATTTAAGAAATATTCCATATATGTTGCCAGCAGAAAATAAGTTCCATCTCCATATGATCGCCACATGATAGAGTTCGCAATCCCTTTCGTTTATCTGAACGCCATGTGTGCTGAAGTTAGACGAAAATTGTTGTACTTTAATAAGAAATGACAAGTAAGAAAACTAAATTTGACTTGGGCAAAATCTAACCACTGTCCACGACTACAATAGTGGGCGTGGCAGCAAGCCTAACACCTTAAGTTTACTTAAGTTTAATATTCATTTTTTATGTAAGAAACTTAAACGTAAACGTAAACTTAAATAAGTTTTAAGAGAAGACATTTTTACTTTAATATAAATAATGATGTGAAACATTTGCATACATACACACACACACACACACACACACACACACACACCGAGAGATGACTGACTGAAGGAAAAAGCATTTGTAATAATAAATTATCACGTACCGCAACAACTCCCCTACAATATACACACAACGTATATATATAAATATATAAAAATGACGCATACACGTACGTTAGTCGTGTGTATTCAGCTGAGTACACAATTCGTCTTAATTGTATGTTTTTGAATTAATAAAACATCCAATCTGCCTCGTAACATACTGACAAAGTGCTGCCTGGAGGTATTTTTATAAATTGTTAAAAAAAAAAGTCGATGAAATTCTTTAAAATAATTCTATTTAAGAGAAAATCTATTTTGATGCATGCTGCACGCAAGGCATCCAATAGCAAATGATAGTTGGGACTAACACCACCTTCATTCACAACAGTTCAGATGAGCATATGATGATGATAATGATGATGATGATGATGATGATGATTATTCTGTATATTATTACTGCCGTCACCATTAAGCCACCTAGAGTTGTGTGTGTGTGTGTGTGTGTGTGTGTGTGTGTCGTATGTGTAAATATTAAATAATGCAATTTAATTTTTATGTCAGTCAGAAAATTAATTTTATATTTGTGAAACAAAAATTTATTATAAAAATATATGAATTTTGTATAAACGTCAAAACCTAACAAAGTAGTTGCCACTATTACTATCTATATATAGAATTTGTAAAAATTAGTTAAAGTGCTATTTTTATACATTCCAATCTAGTGATAATGGTGTACTAAGTTTGTTGTTCCGTTTGGACGCTACCCACTCAGAATCACAATCAGAGTCGATCTAAACATGTTCATATACATACCTATGTCTGTCCATTGTTCGTTCTATCACGGTTGTAAATTTTGAGATATTGAGAAATTTTGTATTTAATTTAGGTGCAAAATCGTTTAAGAGCCACGCACATAATCTACAAAATATATTCTATTTAGTATATGTACATATGTACATATATGTGCCATCCATTAATGTGTTAAAAATCATCATGATGGGATAACAGACACACCCACAATTTACAAAAAACTTTATTTGGTATAAAACCCGAATTATATTTACATACACTATTAGAATGCCACGCCCATATGTTGTATATGACGTTTGAAGACTCGCCCTAATATGAATTTAGTTTTCTAGTCACTTGTCTTAAATGCATATATAATTGATACATTTCTATAAAACGTATAAAACTAGTCAACATTATTAGTCAAAATTTTAAATTCTCTACCTATGTATATGTAAAATATGGGAGTGGCAGGTACCTGACATCTGCGTATTATTCATATTATATTATACGTAAGTTACTGGACAAAGTAAAACGTTTTTCTGTAAATTCTGCATGTGCCTGTTATCCGACCGCGCCCACTTTTTGCATAATAATGGAAAAACTCAATATATGTAATAAGAGTATGGAATTATACCTTCATGGGTCCATTTTTATGGATACTGGTTAAATTTTTACCAATTGTGGGCGTGGCACTTAATCAATGTTGCCCAATTTTAATAGAAATCTGCATGCAGAACGTATAGGTATCTAGACAAAATGTCAGCTTAAAAATTACGATCGTGAGAATGCCAACAACAGATGAGCACATGGACACACGGACATACACGTTTTTGAGGCTGATTAAGAGTATACATATTTTGTAGAATCTCTGACATCCCTTTCCGGGTGTTGCAAACGGAATGACAAACTTAGTATACCCCCCAACTTATGTGGAGAGTATAAAAATGATATTAATTAAAAAAGCTCAACCGTGACAACGACATATGTATTGTATGTCAATTTCATTATTATTAAGCTAACTTTGTTACGTACACTGTTCACATACGTGAGCTCAACAAATCATGCACCATCAAACAAATTTTAGCCATTTTGTGTAATAATTTCTCATAAAAAAAGAAAAAAAGACATTTTGCATGCACAAGTGTACTCTCTCAGTAATATTAACGTTCCGCTATGTTCTAAAATGTTAATGCATTTGTATGGGAGTGTGAGTGTGTGAGTGTGTGAGTGCAGCCACTTCTTTAATGTACCATTCAATTATTAGTTGTTGTTTTTTTCGCATTTGCAATGGCCGAAGAGTATTTATGGTCGTAGACAAATTGTGCCCGTTACCACACAAATCAAAAACAACACTCAAGTAGAAACGGTAGCGGTTAGTTGTAGTTGTAGATGGTGTTAATGTAATTATTGTTTTTGTTGTTATTTAATTTCATACGACACTTGCCATTTTTCTAACGCGCGCTCTCTCTCTCACTACTCTACTCTTCATTCTTCTTATTCTCTTTGTATTTTTAATGGATTTTTGCAACGCTGTCGTATACAAAAATATTTATGTGCTGAAAAGTGCAACTTCTCCCTCTCTCACTCTCACTCTTTATAGCTCTCCCTCACTCTTGTATGTGTATGCAAAAATGGCGTTATATAGAAATGTATTTAATGGACACACATGCAATCCTTACGCCATGTAAGCTGTATAAACATATGCGTGCTTTATCCCTACTGCAGGCTACAATGGCTTTTAACAGATCAAGATATTATTGTTGTACCCTACGCCAGCAGTACAACTCCACGCGATGAAGTGTAATAACATAAAAGCCCTCATAACTCATGCCTTCCCATTCACCACTACGTACAACATTTATTTTAGATTTTGAAATCGTAATTACTGTCAAGAGATCATACTTGGGTATTTAATACACACACACACACACACACACACATGCATGCATTATGTTACACATGTTATGTGGGGGTAGAGCTTTTAACATGAATCAAATAGTTTCACAAGAGTTTCTTTTTAAACATTTTCACAAATTTGCATGCACAAGCACACACTTAAATGTTTCGTAAAGTTTCTTTTATAGCAAAGCTTCAAATCACATAAAAATACTTAAATTTATTTATTTGCATATATGTGTGTGTTTGAAGAATTCACAACAAAACCAACAAAACCAACAAAACCAACAAAACCAACAACAACAACAACAAAACATTGATTTCTCAAGTGTCCAATTAAAAAGAGAATAAAAATTTGTTGGGGAGAGGTTAAAAAAGTGGAAAATTTCTTGGCAAAGTTTCACTTGATTCGTTTTGTCTTGTCTTAGGTTTAAGTTCACCAATAAATTGGGTTTTTTTTATTTGTTTTTTTGTTTTTTGTTAATAAACTTAAACTTTATATAAAAACTTTTACATAAGAACTGAAGATTAAAATGCAAAAATTATTTAATTAAAGATGAAAATAAAAATAAAATTGATTAAGTTCAAATTTTATAAAACAGTGGGCGTGGTAGGTACACCATTACGCCCTCAGGTGGAAACATGGAAGTTGAATTCTATGCCAAATGAAGTTGTGGGAGTTTCCGTTATCCGATCATGCCCACTTTTCTTGCACTCGCGATCGGTGAAATGTGCGATCTCGCAGAATTCGAAAGAGGCCAAATCGTTGTTACAAACAGACAGAAAGGCTAAATAGACTCGGCTAATAATTCTGATCAAGAATTTATATACTTTTGGTGTGTCACGCCCCCTTCTATTACTTACAAACCTTTGAACAAAACCAATATACCCCCATACATACAAAGAAAAAGTAAATTTTCATCCCTTAAGTACCACAGCTATATACAAACCGTGGGCGTGGCTGGTAATCATGCCTTCCACGTATTACGTATGAGTCGAATTCTGTTTTAATTTTTTTTTTTTTTTTTTGAGAAATTTGGGATGTGTCCGTTGTTTGACACGCCCATTTTTAATACATGCATGAATGAGTTAACCAACATTCAACTTTATAAATTAATTTGTCATGGATGGTGGCGACACTCGAAAGTTTTGTTATTCAAATCTCTTCATCATCAAATATTGTCAATAAATATCAAATCAAATGTATTCAATATCTCAAAAATTATATTCGTGAGATTTGTAGCAACAGATGAAAACATGGAAATATCTTAAAATTATTGTCAATGTGAAGCAATGACAAGAAGGAGTTAAAAGCACTTTGAAATCTATGATGATTAAGAAAATATATGCTTTTCTTTAAACCGACGTCATTTACCAGGACTTGCAGGCATTTGCACAAGACCAATTTATATGATTTGTCCTTTAAGTTTTTCTAACTGAATAGAAAGTTCCGCTTAAACATGTTGCTACCACATGTGATGTTGCTGCAAGTATAAAATAAATACGAAAACCTTTAAGGATTCTTTTAACATCAACGCAACGTATGAACGCACCCATTCAGCTTCTTCCCCTTTTGCTATCCTGCTTTATGGTGCCGCTCCTTCTATCTTCAATCATACAAAGTAACACAATTTAACAAAAGACTCATTTACGCTTGAGTGCGCAAAATGGTGAACAACAAATTAACAAAAAAAACAAAAAAAAAACTAGTAAGAAAACTAAATTTGGCTTAGACCAAATCTTAAATACCTTCCACATCCACAACAGTGAACTTGGTAAATATACATATATAGCGTCCTCTAATAGTGTCTATATTACGTACGTTTTTAACACATCGATGCATGGGATAACTATAAATATGTGCATCGAATTTTAAGTTCATAGGTTAAATTTTGTGCTAGATATATAGATTTTTGTCAATTGTGGGCGGGTCTGTTATTCTACTACGCCCATTTTTGGCGCATTTATGACTAGGGAAATTATAAATAAATTAATTACACCTTAATGGTATAATTTTTATGGCAGATAATTGGATTTTCGTTGATTGTAGGCGTGGCTCAATCGACTTAGACCATTTTAAAAGCAATCTGCATGTAAAAACTAAAAGTTCCTGTACATTATTTCAGCTTAATATCTAAACATTTACGACAGCGAGTATATCAACGCCACAGACAGACGCACGGACATACGGACATACATGTCTAAATCGACTCAGTTTTTGACGCTGAACGCCTCTTTTTTGGATGTTGCAAATGGAATGACAAACTTAGTATACCCCCCCCCCCCCCCCGAACATCTTATTTGGAGGGTATAAAAACACACACAAAAGAAGAAGAATAAAAGATAAGATAAATTCTAAACGGTTAGAAACGACCAGTAATTACTCTAAAGAACAAGAAAGCTTCACATTTTATCAGCACAACAAGTAACCTTGGAAGCAAGTGTGAGGGCAGGAATCGAAAATCGAATTAATCGTTTAAACTCAAATGCTCGGAATGTACGAGTAAATATAAAAATATGGGTGGAGTGAACATTACGAACACTTGCCTTCGCATTTATGGAATTCGGTGTTCTCCGCAAACAGCCCAAGTTGGCCTGTGTTCAGTCGCACAGGAAAAATGCAGAGTAACAAAAAACGTAAAGAATGAAAAATCCGTCATGCTTGACAAAATCCAACCTCTTTCCAAAATCATATATATATACACACACACACACACACATACACATAGCAAACGTTGTGAACGCATTTAGGTGTAAAAATTGCACAAAACTCTGTCGTTTTTACACAATTTTTTATTTTTATTTTTATTTTTTTCATTTTTTCATTTTTTATATTATTGCCATTTATCGATTTTTCTTCAATCACTTGTAAAGAAAATGACAAAAAATCACGAATTCAATTATTTCGAAGACACTCCGTGTACGTGTGTGTGTGTGTTTGTGATTTTTCGTATATTTTGCGGTTGGTTTACAATTGTACGCAATATAAATAAAAATGGCGTCAATTCTTTTTTCTCCGTGCATACCATAAAATACAAGTAAATAGAACGAATTTTGAAAGGTTGTCAAGCAATAAATGAGTACATCAATAAGATTGACGCCAGTTACAATCATCGCAGCATTACATTCTCAACGCAAAAGGTGAAATTGAAGTATTTCTCATCTGTGCTGTCGAAGTTGTGGCAATTTTTTATACATTTTACTCACAATGGCGGCAAACAAAGTTTGTTGTTTCGTTAGCAACAGTTAAATAAACCGGAGAACTCTTAAACATTGTTCTAGCCCACGGACGGTTGTGTGTTTTTCTATTAGTGATACTCTCGTGATCATAAAGCTGAATTTTCAACTTTTCTATAATCTGTACACAGCTTGCTATTCAAATGAGGGACAAAATCGATTGAAAGCCACGCCCATAGTTGACAAAAATTCATTTAACTGTACTTATAGACACGGAGAGTATTTAAGATTTGGGGCCTAAGCCAAAATTAGTTTTTTTTACTTGTTTTAATTTAAATCGAGGACTGACCATAATGTGGTCATGCTTTGAATGTAAATTTTTACTTCAACTCTTCATTGTGGTTTTCCTTTTACCTAACACAAAAACAATAAATCATTGCACATGAAAATGCTTACTCTACAGGTAGGGGGGTAGGGGGGTAGATGTTACCCATTTTCTTTTTGTACTTTGAGCAGAGAGAACCCTGTGAAGAGTGAAGGCGAACAACTTTTGAATTTGAACAATTCCGAAAAGCATTTTTCCAAGATGAAGATTTCAATACGACCCCGCCCACAATTTACAAACATTAATGGTCATTAATTTTATGTTAATATGAAAAAATGTGATCGATATTCAATACTTGACCAAATACTGTTTTTCATACAACTCATGTTTGTACTGGTGTGATGTGTATCATAGTACTTTCATGTCCTTCATGAAACATATTCAACATGATACAGAACATTGACTTTCAACGCCAATAACGAAATTATGTTGAAGTTATGTTTATGACAGATGATTGTTGTTGTTGTTGTTGTTCTTGTTCTTGTTGTTGTTTTTAATATGTTCTTTTTTGCTTTTTCTTTTTTGTTTTTGTTATTTTTACAACCGTCTTTGTTTGTTCCTTTATATATGGCCGCACCATTCATGGCTGCTTGTCATGTTCGTTCAATTTGAAACTGTATAGGCCATAAACATAGACACACACGTACACAACTATTGTATGTATATTGTGTACATAAAAATGGAAAAAATATAACCAGATTTAAATGAGAGAGTTCATTAGAGAAAATACCATAACATCTAATGTGTTGCGATACGATATATAAAGCACATCCTTACCCGACTATAGTGAAAACGTAATCATGTAGGTGTGTAGGTGTGTAGGTGTGTGTGTGTGGTGTGCTATGAATGTGTTGCAAATGAACATAGTAGGGAGAAAAAAAAAGAAGGCGGCACTTGCATTCAGGATATATCAACATATGCAAATATGTTGCTTTATACTCTATGTTGTTGGTGTTGTTATTATTATTATTATTTGAATAAAGTCGCAAGCAAGCCAATTTCGTAGAGAAAAGTTAAATAATAGTTAAGAGAGAGAGTGTATGCTGTACACATATCTCAGCATGCACGTGTTGTATTAATAGCGTATGCACAACTATACAGTCCTCTATACAACAAAGTACAGAGTTTCTAAAATATAAAAAAAATCTTAATTGAGTTCATGTGAGTGGTTTTATGATCCCATTCAAGTCTATTATTATAAATTCGAAAGGATCACATTAAGAAAACAAGTAAAACGAGTATGAAAACGAAAATTAGCTAAACATATAATGGGAGTGGCACCTACATGATTACGCTCTCTATAGTATATGTATTACGTATGACTGTGCAGGTCTGAACAAAATTTCAGCTTAATATCTCAAATTTTATGATCGTAAGGCATCAATAATAGATAGACAGACAGACGGACATGTCTGGAGAGACTCAATTTTTGATGCTGATCAAGAATGATGCCTCTTTCTATGTGTTGCAAACGGTATGACAAACTTAGTATACCTACCCATTTTATGTGTAGGGTACAAAAATAGTTTTCTTCGGTCTCTAGAGGCATATTCAAAATATTTTAATGTTTTTTGCAAAATTTTGCTAGAGAATTTTTATTTAAATTGCTGCCACGTACCCTTAGCGTTAATGGCAGGAAAATTCATGCCGACCGTCATACTTTTTAGCAAGAACAAGCTGCCGTAGTGGCTGTCCTTTTTGATATTGAAGAACGTATTTGTTGTTGATGTTTTTACGAATGCTCTAATAATAGAAATTATGACTTTGCTACTACAAAGGCTTTCTCAAGCAAGCTGGTTATGTCCAGTTACGTGGCGCCCACATATGAAATCAACAAACTTTTACAATGTTTTTATATTAATTGCTTTTTTTCGGGAGGTCATATAAATTTCATTATAAGAAAACAACAACAACAACAACAACAATAATAGAAAAGCAGAAGAAGAAGAAATTAAACGAAATTGAAAGAAATGTTTGAAAAAAGTTTTAAAAACACATTTATTTACAATACAATGTAGATTACTTAGTACTACAACACCATTCAAAATAATGCTTCTTCGTTTTCCACACAATCTATATAATATGGATATCAAATAAAAGAGCTCTGCGAGTAGAATGCAATAAGTCAAGTTCCAATCGAATATGGCAACCACGTGAAAATGTTTTGAATAACTATTCTTTGCAACTCTATTTAATATGGGTATGAAATGGAAGCGCTTTACAAGTGTAATGCAAAAAAAATAGGAAAAAAATTTGTACCAAATCAAATATGGCGGCCCTTGGAAAATATGGAATTAAAAATTTTTGCACAGGTGCCCCTTTCGTGCGTCCGTTTATATATAAATTTTGCAAATATCTTGAATTCATGCTCAAAATTTTAATGTATTCAAAATGGCGGCCAATTCTAGAAGTTCTATTATCGATTTCTTCCTCATCTACATATATTAAATAAAAGAGGTCCACGAGTTTAATAAGATAAGTCTATGGTGTATGGAGGGCGCCCGATGACGTTCATTTATAAATTCAATATGGGATTGAATTTGTGGGCGTGGCTCTTGACCGATTTTGCCCACTTTAAATAGCAATCTGCGTGCAAAAACTAATAGTCTGCACAAAATCTCAATTCAATATCTCAAATTGATAGCCCGTAGGAAATCCAACACACGGACACACGGACATAAATGTCTAAATCGACTCAGTTTTCGACGTTGATTAAGAATATATATACTTCGTAGAGTCTCTTAAGCCTCCTTCTGGGGGTAGCAAACGGAACGACAAACTTAATATATCTTATGTGGAAAGAATAAAATGTCAGTAACATATAATTATTATATTATAAAAACAAATTTAAAACAAAAACATATTTCAATATATTTTATTACAATTTTTACTTTTTCATAAAAGTTTGTATACTTTTTACACAAGTATCAATTTAATTTCCTCTCACCCTGTGTGTACATAAGGCAACACAGTACAACGCAACACCACGTACAGCGCTGTATTCCCTAAGTAGTCATTAATAAATCTGTCTCGTTGGTATATAAATGTTGTGATTGTATTAGTTATGACAACATATTACTGGTAATTTATATCATCGCGCATATCCCAGCAAAAAACGAAGATGAAGAAGAAGAAAAAGACTAGAAAATATGCATCCACAATAATAAGAAGAACTTGTATGCAAGGAAAGAATGTAAAAATGTGTACGGCGACGGTAACTGTTCAACAAAAAGAAACTACGTGCGTTTAGTAAAGAAAGCGGCTACGTTTAAAACCACACAAGGGTACCTTACATGTTACAACAGCCCTGCGCCCTAAAATTTCACATTTTGCTAACCTCATATAGAACTTCTTTTGAAGGATAGATGAGTTTGATAGTTCACACAGTTTAACATATAAAATAAATCGATTTCAAAAATGGTTTTAAATTAAAAGAAAGTATATATAAATATATATATATATACACTAGGTTTACATAAGATATAAAACAAGCTGTAATTTTTCATACATACACACACACGCGCATTTCATGCAAACATACACATATGCAACTATACATCTTGACTATCATACACTCACGCATAAACGGCAACGTACTTGTCATATACTTAGAACATACGTCCCAAGTATGTGTTGTATGTGCATGGGCTTTGCGGCAACATTTATGGCATAATATTGTATAATGGATGGGGTAGCGCATAATAGTTCTCTGAAAGGAAATGAAAATATATAAATTGTATTTTGTGCAACTCGTACTCTTGCTACTTACCTACTTAAATGTGAATGTATTTCTCTTACAGTACACTAAGTACTGTTGCTGTTGCAAATGTTTCTAGTTTGTTGGTACCAGATCAGCTAAACGATACAAATGCATGAGATATTATTTTTTTATCCTCCCTCCACTTGAGATGCGGTTTGTTATGCTGTTTTGAAACACTAAGTAGGCTTCAAGAACTTCAAGCACATAGTATATCGTATATATTCTTGATCGGCATTAAAATCTAAGTTGATCTAACCATGACTGTGTCCTTCGTTCGTACATTGTAAGATATTAAGCTGAAATTTCTTACAGATATTTCTGGAGGGTTTCCATTTGAATTGGAAAAAATCTTTTAAGAGCCACGCCCACAATTAATAAAAGTCAATAAAATGTCAGTAAGAAAAAATGCACTTTTATAATAAGGCTGGGCTGGGCCAATAATGGGCGTGGTTCACAATTTACAAAAAAAATTATTTAACACAAAATCCGACAAAAATCATAGTGAACACACTTTGGTAAATGCCACGCCCACTGTTTATATATACATGTAGAAAGTAATCAAAATTTGCCAAATTTAGTTTTCGAATTGTTTTTATACCCTGAACGACTAACTTATTTCCTGTTTTCCAAGTACGCCAAAACCCAAATTTAATAGAAATATATTTAAAATTTAACTTTTCCAACCTTGAGTAACGTTTTCTTATTGTCAGATTGTGAAAAATATTCAAGAGTTTGTTTGTATGAAAATACAAAATTGTTATGTCTCTATTGAAAAAATCGTTATTTTGATTTGCAAAGTTTAAGGGAAAGTTCTTCGTCTATATAGAGAGATGATTTACCCACTACACTAACATAAACACATTTCATTGAAAACTTAACACATTTTTTAACTTTCAATAAAAAAAAATGTTTCTTTCCTGCAATGTTACCCCCACGTAGTGAAGTGTGTGCATAGTCGACAACTAACAAATGCTTCCATAATAACGGACAGAATAATGAGTGCCCTAAATTCGCTTTAAATGGAATATAATTTTTCAACGTATTGTTATTGTTGTTATTGTAGTTATTGTTTCATTCATCTTCCACTTTGTTTGTTACTTGTGGCATTTTGAGCGGAATTTCTTTTCTAAAGCAATAACTTGAAAACAACATTTCTAAAGTAAATCTTCCCGTTACGCGTTGACTGGCTCTGGGAAGAAATCGAAGCATGTACTTGTAGCAAATGTAATGTTGGCACAGTAATGCATACCAAAGCAACAACAGGAACAATCGAAATGTGCCATTAAGGCACAAGTATGGAAAAGTTTATGAAAAAGATTTTTGTATAACATTTAATATGTTCGCGCTCGCCACAAGAAAAAGGAAATTTATGCTGTATTTGTGCATAACTTTCGGCGTCCACAACGGCCACAATTACACACACACACACACACACACATACACACACATCTGCATTTTGTTTTAGTTCA
This sequence comes from Ornithomya chloropus, assembly GCA_963971445.1. NCBI lineage: Eukaryota > Metazoa > Arthropoda > Insecta > Diptera > Hippoboscidae > Ornithomya > Ornithomya chloropus. The sequence continues at coordinate 34,202,149 of OZ020530.1, read as the reverse complement.
CTCCCCCTTCGGCTATTGGAAGACTGCCTCTGCCGCACTACCAACGAGCGGTTGGTTGGAATGTTGAAAACTGAAAACTGAAAACTCAGTGAAAAACCACTTGGTTTCATTTTAAGGCATTTCAAGTTGTGTTGTTTAGCCGTTTAGCCGCAGAATAAAAAAAAAGCAAAAAAAACTGTGCGCACATAATTTCATGTGCCAAGCACAAGTAGGGTAGCAGGGCAGCTCTGCAACCTTTAGGCGTGTGCAAGCAAGCAAGTATATGTGGGCAAAGGCAAATTTGACATTTTCAAACGGGAGGCGAGTTTTTGTCATAAAGAAAACTCCAGGATGCCAAAAGGGCGGAATAAGCTTCAAAATACCAAAAAACCAAAACCGAAAACCAAGGCTACAGCTTCACCACTTGTGCCTCAAAACTTTTCGTTAACACAATTGAAATTGGAAATAGAACGCTCACAACTTAAATTTATATACGTTTGTGTGTTGGCAGTTGTGTTTTTGTTGTCTTTAGAGCGAAATACTTTAATATTTAGTTGCCTAACAACAACAACAGCAACAGCAACATACCCCTTAACTGCATGCACATATTCTTCACTTCACTTTAATACTCTTGACATTTATGCATGCACTATTGTGTGTGTGTGTGTGTGTGTGTGGTAACTGTTGCCGTTCGTTTATGATTATTCAGTGGATGGCACACTCAACGCCCGACACACTTTTTAAGCATGAAAATGTGCGAAGAGTCAACGTTTCATTTATCGCATAAATCATGTTTTAGGTTTTCCTTTATTCCCTTTTTGTTGTTGTTGTTGTTGTTGTTGTTGAAAGCATCATATCCGTCGTGCCACTCAGTTTAGCATTCATACATACAGACCACATATTATGTAGTAAGCACCTACAGTGCTCTATTTTTAAACACATAAAAAAAAATTCATAATAATATGGGGGTATATTGGTTTTGTTTAAACATTTCATGAGATATCGACTTGAACGCACATAATCTTTGCAGTAAATGGATGCAATTTGCCCACAATAACCTTCTAAACCCAGAAGCTTGGACTTGTGCAACTCTTCTGATCGCATATATTGAGTTATAAAACTGAAATTCAATGCAAAGACACGCCCACAATTTGACAAAGATCTATGTCTTTAGATATCTTGATTTATAAAAAAAACCGAAATTAGTTTTCTCTTTATGCCTTCTAACGGTATATATATAAAAGAAATTGGACAAGCCATTCGGAAGATATATTAAAAAGAATTTATACATCCTTCCTATAGATTAATTAAACATTGTTCCAGATTGCATAGCATAGCTTAAGCTATAAAGTGAAAAGAAAGAAACTTACACTGGTTTTTTCTTTGGTTTTGGTTACCATACACAACTCTCATTAAATTGTTTGAATATATAGCTAAGCACAGGAAACAAAAATCAACCACGGATATACTTTAAAGGGCAACAGCATACAAAAACAAACAGTGCAAAAACTAGTTTTAGCTTAGACAAAATCTTAAATACCCTCCTCATCTACATAAAAACGGTGGGCGTGGCAGGTATATGATCACAGATACTGTATGTATTACGTATCAGCTTGCAAGTCGATTTTTTGACACTGAATACAGTTTTTTATAAATTGTGGGCGAATATATTATTCGATCATAACCATTTTTGGCACATCAATAGATGGGCTAACTATAGATAACCATACGAAATATCAAGTTTATAGGTCAATTTTTGTGACAGATATATACATTTTTATCGATTGTGGGCGTGCCTGTTATAAAACCACGCCTATTTTTAATATATCGATGGATGGAATAACTATAAATGTGTGCCAAATATCAACTTTGTAGCTCAATTTTTGTAGTAGATAAATAGATTTTTGTTGAGTGTGGGCGTGGCTCTTGACCTATTTTGTCCATTTTAAAAAGCGATCTTTTTGCAAAAACTGAAATTGTCTGTAAAAGAGTTCAGCTGAATATCTCAAAGTTTACTCCCGTGAAAAAGCCAACAACCGATGGACAAACGGACATACATGCCTAGACGAACTCAGTTTTTGATGTTGATTAAGAATATATATACTTTGTAGGGTCTCTGAAGCCTTCTTCTGTTTGTTGCAAATGTCCCCCATGTGGAGGGTATAAAAACTAACCTTTTTCACAATTTATAGAATACCTAGCCTTAGTAAACTCTCAATTAATTTCTTCATAGAATTGTAGGAATTGTTATATTTGTTATACAATGTCCATATAATACCAGGTATTCTACTATGTAACTCTTTTGCATTGAAAAAGTATTGAAAAATCATAAAAAAGCGTTCCTAACCAAAGGTATCTATCTCACAGTTTACTTGGAAGTAAACAACATTTTAAGATGCTTGTGAAAAGTTATAATAAAATTTTACTTTTAATTTTTTTTAACAGTATTGCGTTGTTTTTGAAGTTTAGAAAGTAAGCCATCACGGTAGTAATTTAATGTGCTAGAGTTACCTTGTCCATCTGTCCGTCTAACCGTTTGTGGGTCCGGCCAGTCTTTACACCAAGTTATCAATGAAGAGGAGAAATTAAAAAACCTTTGAAAACGACTTGAGGGATAAGTTTTTTTTTTCATATTATTCATTGAGTATAAAACACAGATCGACCCATATACTTCATAAGGCATCGTAGGTAGGTATTTAAACTTTTGCCTAAGTCAAGTTTTGCGTTTCTTTTTAACTTGTTTTAATTATTCTCGTTATTTTTTATATAAGTAGGAAGGGGAGGGAGTAAGTAAACTCATTTACTGTGCAATTAACGTGTGCTTTGAAATCATATAAAACAACTTCCGCCAAGTCAGCTTTTTTTTTGCGATGCTGGATTCTCTTCTTCATTGGGTACCCGTTCACAAGTAAAATAACTCTGGTCAAGTGTATTTTTTCAACGTTTTTGAAGGGATGTAAAATATTTTCCACTTCACTGCTTGTAAGTTTTTTCTTCTCATTGCTTGCCTTCTATCTTAAATGAGTGTTTGGCATCAGCTCAAGTAAGAACAAGTAAGGAAACTAAATTTGGCTTGGGCCAAATCTTAAATACCTTCCACATCTACAACACTGGGCGTGGCAAATATATATATTGCGCCCTCTAATAGAATGTATTACGTATCAGCTTGCAAGTGGAGTTTTACGTAGAGTACGTTTTGTTGTAAATTGTGGGCGTGTTTGTTATACGACCACGCCCATTTTTGGCATATCAATGAATAGGCTAATTATGAATAACAGTACCAAATTTCAAGTTCATAGGTTAATTTTTATCGCAGATAAGTAGTTTTTTCTTAATTGTGGGCGTGTCTGTTATGCGATTACGCCCATTTTTGGTACATTTATAAATGGGATAACTATAAATATTTATGCCAAATTTCAACTTAATAGCTCAACTATTGTGGCAAATAAATAGTTTTTGGTTGATTGTGGGCGTGGCTATTGACCAATTTTGTCCATTTTAAATAGCAATCTGCAAAACTAAAAGTGTTTGTACAAAATTTCAGCTCAATATCTCAAAATTTACAACCGTGAGAATGCCAACAACAGAGGACAGAGGGACATACATACTAGGTCGGCTCAGTTTTTGATGCTGATCAAGAATATATACTTTCTAAAGTTTCTGCCGCCTTCTTCTGGCTGTTGCCTACGAAATGTTTTACTTAGTATACCCTTTTTATATATTACATACAGGGTATAAAAAATTCTGAAGAAACTCATTAAATATTTTTATAAAACATTAAGGATTTTTTCTTTATGTGACTTTATAGCCCGATATTAAATTTCCAGTAAATTTTTATTATATTTTACTCTACCAAGATAGTTTCATATCATTCGCATTAGAAGTGTCGTCAGAGTGATGCGAGTGATGCGGGCGATGCTATTAATGCGTGCCACATGTAATACCAATTAATCCTAACAGTATTTCCTCTTTGCTTATACCGTCACTTTACAGATAAAACTCCTTAATGTTGCATCTTCGGTAGAAGAGAACTCCACCACAACACAACAACAACAACAAAAATAACATTATCAACGAGCAGCTACTTTATCCAGCATTTATGCATGCAGAAAACTTGTGCCTTTCACTCACTACCCCATTAACATAATGTATGCAAATATGTGTCCTTAATAAAAAAAAAGAAGAAGAAAAACACAAAAAAAAGAAAAAACAATATAAGCATTATCTAACCTGAAGTAATCCGCTCGGATATTAGCTGGGGAACAACACAGGACACACAAACATACATAAAAAAAGTTAAAGGGCATGCCGTACAAGATCGTCAGACTGTCACCTGGCATTTATAACAAAACTAAGCGGCTTCCAATAGAACGCTTTATGCATAAACTGTACGAGAAGAACAACGGAACGTCAACTGTTGTTGCCATATAAAAATCGGCTTCCGAACGAAAAAACCCCCAAAAAAAAAATTAACTTGAAATTTTAATAGCTCAACAGGCAAAGACATGAGACCTGCAATCCTCAGTGGCACCCTCAACACCGGGACGCTCCAGCAAGAAAGTAATAAGAATGTAACCGAGGACATGCACACAATTTGAACCTTTCCACACACATTTACTTACTTGCATATATTCCGGCTGTGGCAGACAAAGTGGAATATTACCAACGAGCAGTGGCATAAAACGTTCAGTGAACCAGGGGAGAACAGAACAGAACAGAACACAACAGAATGTTTACAAGCGAAACAACCGCAAACTGAATGCAAATGAATGTGTGTACAATGAGCAGGCAATGTCTTGTATTGCACAGATACGAACACCCACACCATTCGCGGACAGCTGTCCCATGAATATTTGATAAGATAAGACAGAGTGGGATCCGAAAAGCCATGCAATGCCATTCAAACTGTGGCAGAGAACGAAAAATATACGACAAGCTGTACGTTTTGTGCCTTAAATGGGAACACACACGCACACACACCCACACACCCACAAACATATAAGCCAAATTATAAGGACATGAGACAATAACGGATTTCAAGCAAAGCAAAACAAAAACAAAACAAAACAAGAAGAAGAAGAAGACAAGAGAGGAATTTCCGTACATATAAACAGACAGACGGACAGGCAAGCAAGGAATTTTTGCATAAATTTTGCAATAACGAGCATCGTTCGTAGTGTTTACCGCCAAAAAGATGAATGAACTGAAAAGATCGCAGGATGATAAAATGCTCACTCAAGATTCATATCAGGCCCGTTATCATGGCGCGCCTGAACAGAAAACACACCCTCAAGCTTTCATGAATGGTTTTAATATTAGTGCCCGTGATGGCATTTCTCAAGCATCAAACGATGTGGTGCAGCTGAGCAGTGGTGGCAGCAGCAGCAGTACCAGTGCAACTGCTCCGGTTACCATTATTGATAATAATGTGGGCGAAATACGTTTTGATGAGCACAACACCTATTATGTGTCACCAACAAAACGAAAAACAACAACACCAGGCAGCTGTCAGACACCGATTTTATGCAACAGTTTACATGGATACGAACGCTTAAGATCACTTAGCCCCAGCTCTCTAAACACTATGATGCCGGCAGGCTATCCCATTATAATGCCATCGGATGCGTATGGAGCTCGTCTAAGTGGCGTTGCTGGACAAAATTTCAGTTTCGATAATTGTGATGACAATTCGTACTATTCCGATACCGGTCAGCATGTATTACGATCTGGCAGCTGTTCAGCCATGTCCACGCTAATAAATAATAGCAAAAATAATATTAATAATAATAACAACAACAACAATAATAATTCTACAAGTAATTTAACACAACAACATCAACGCGCACACAATCACAATACAGTCACCTTTTCTAATCATGTGAATGAACAACAACAACAGCAACAGCAACAATACAACATTCCACAAACTCCACGCGGTTCTTTGCGACGCTACAAGGGACGCAGTAATCAATCGTTGTGCAGTTGTGATGCTGGCGATGAAACGGAACTCAATCCCGATATGACCCGCCCCCTCTATCAATACTATACCATTGAACGGCCGCATAAAGTGCACACATATACATGCGAACAGAATGCTCAAATATTGCTGCGATTAGATCGTGAACGCACACGTAGACGTTCACTTGGTGGTGGTGGTGGTGCTGGTGGTAGTGTTGTCGTCCGCGAAAATGAAAGCAATAAAACTAAAACCAAAGTAAGTTGAAATTGTTAACATGTGTTGAGTACAAACATCTAAACTAATGAAACACACAGACACACACCTTCACACACGCATACCATGAATTTGAGAAAATTTGTTCGATTTCCTTCCAATACACTTTACACTAGTTGTGCGGGTAGGAACTGATCCTAATACTGATGCCAATCTTTTGCATACGAATAATAAGCGAGTAATTATGCATGTGTGTGTGTACACACCATGTACACATACATGTATTGCATTTTGTTCTTCTTTTTCTTCTTCTTCTTCAACTTCATTTAGAAACTGTGTTAAATATTTATAATCAAAAAGATTGTCAACTGTTATCAACATTGCACACGTACGTGTACATTCCCTCCACAATCTAAACATAAACGTTCCACTCTATATAAGGCCTCTGCAGCTGCAGTTATTCATTTCATACATTATGCTAAATTAGTTTATAATTGCTTAACAAATGTTCTTCATCTTCCTCTAGCCTTAATGTATGCATATGTGTCAGTTGGTTGGATAAGTTAAAGCTTTGTACGCATATCAGTACATTGTAGAATATGTTAGAGTTTGCCTGAGAGTACGAAATATATTGTGGCTGGTGTTAGAATTATGAACACGGCCTATCTACCTACAGTGTTTTAATACCCTACACATAAGATGGGGAGTATATTATATTTGTTATGCCGTTTGCAATATTCATAAATATTCAGAGGCGCTAAAAAAGAATATATATTCTTGATTAGCATCAAAAACTGAGTCGATCTACACATGTATGTCCGCGACGGTTGTTTGCATTCTCACGGGCGTAAATAGTGAGGTATTGAGCTGAAATTTTGTACAGACACTTTTAGTTTTTGCACGCAAATTTCTTTATAAAATAGGCTAAATCGGTCAAGTGTCACGCCCACAATCGACGAAAATCTTCATATCTGCCATCAAAATTGAGCTATCAAGTTCAAATTTTGTATGCATATGAACAATTAACTTATCCATCGATGTGCCGAAAATGGGCGTGTTCGGTTAACAGACACGCCCACAATCAACAAAAATCAATTTATCTGCTACAAAAATTGACCTATGAACTTGAAATGTAATATGAATATTTATAGTTATCCCATCCATCGATGTGTCAAATATGGGCATGGTCGTGCATATAATAAACACGTCCACAATATACAAAAAACCACACTCAGCGTAAAACTTGACTCGCCAAGCTGATACGTAATAAATACACTATTAGAGGGTGTTATCATATACCTGCCACGCCCACCGTTTGTATATAAAATTGGAGAGTATTTAAGATTTGGCTTAAGTCAACTTAAGTTTTCTTACTGAGACGAAACTTTAACACTTGAAGACTTATCGTATTGCTTGACCTGAGAAAGCTGAATTATGGGATGCTACACAAAGTCTGATAACATAAATAGCTATAGTAATTATTATTATATTAAAATATAAAAAAATTCTTGTGGGTGTGGCCCTTGATTAAATTTGTAACAATTTTAAATGTTAAAAAAAAAATGCCAACATTTACACACACACACACACACACACACACACACACACACACTAAATATAGATACAATTTTCATTTGTGGGCGTGGCACAAGACCAATTTCACTTAATTTTTTTAAAAAGAACTACAAAAAAGTATCAGCAGAAGGACTAATGATTTTTATTGCTTATGGGCGTGGCCTTTTTCTATATACATTTACAGAGTATTAAAGGTTTGGCCAAAGCCCAATTTAATGGCTTTATTTGTTAATCATATATGTGCATGCATACGTATCTGTGTTACATATCGCTGTATACACATGCAAACACTTCTTAGTTGCAGCAGAACAAGCTGCATAATACAGTTCCTAATGAAGATTAATACAAGCATAAAGCGTGAAGGACAAACATGCATATTAAGGCCGATGCTTATGCTAAACAGGGCGTACAAAAACTGCAGCGCATATACAGGGTGCGTATAGTAGTTGCAGACAACGGATTAGACTCTCAGAGACATTTAGATCCCTTGCAATAGCCGCCATGAACTTTAAAGGACTTTTGTCTATGATTTCTTGCACTTTTTGGACAAACTGTGAATTTCTAGTAGTGTCCGAACGTTCCTCATGCTTTTTGCGTTTTAGAACAGTTTCTACATTGCCAGCTAATGCTTTTAATTCATGACAAATGATTGGACGCAATTGAGAAAATTGGGGATTTCTAAATCGGTGTGTTTTACGCATTTAGCGACGATAACTGCATGGCTCTTCACGTCTTGCGCTACTGACAAGAAAAAAACAAATAAAATTGTTCTCCAGGTATTACATTCACATGAATGAGTATTCTCAACTTTCATACGCACCCTGTATATTCTATAAACATTTGTATGTTTGTATTTTATGTATATTAATGCTGGGGCTGTTGTTTACTGTAAGAGGAAACTTTTAATTATGATAATTCCAACATAAACATTTCAACATTTATAATTGTAAACAAGAATCCGAGATAAAGACCACAAGTACGAGACTCTTGTACATACATCACCTCTCTTCTTCTTTCGTTCGAATAGTCTAAAAATTCATTTAATACCATATGCAAAGGAAAAATGTTGGAAATCCTCTAATCATATAAATACAAACGTAGTTTTTCTTCCAAACAAACAAAAACTGTCCCAACAAGAAGTTGTTTTTTTGTTTTTTTGTTATTTTCTTTTTGTTTTTTGTTGTTTTCATATCATAAATCCTAAAGTAGTGATGTGAATAATTTTGTTTCGTATAAAAATTGTGCTTAGGACTGCTGGCAGTTTCTCCCTTGAGTGACTATACAACTTTATGTGCAGAATTAATCTTCTGCAACTACTTTAACAACAAGAGCGTAATAATTAAACAAGTGAAAATGTTACTTTTGTTCAAGGCTGACCATTTATTACCCTACACTACATATTTCCAAAAAAAATAGCGCGTAGTAAACGCGAGGCATTGCCATAGGAGTCTGTTCGAAAATATTGTTATATGAAAAGGGTTTCTAAAAATAGTCTAATCGGGTTCAAATTTGTTCCAGCCACTTATTCAGCTGATTAACTATTCTTCACCAAATTTTATCAAAAAGTACAAAGAATTGCGATTATTTGCCATATAAAGATTTTCATTATAAGAGAAACTTATATGGGCAAGGGTTCTAAAAATCTTGCAATCGGGTGCATTTTCAATAGGGTTCCTTTTTGGGCTAATACGTATTTTTGTACCAAATTTCATCGAAATATATTTAAAAAAGGAAGCTATAGTTTAAGCGCAAATTTATATGGACAGACAGACGGACACATAGACTTGAATTCAGTCTAATTCTAATTTCCATAATTGTAGGTGGATGTTGCATTTTCTGTTGAAAAGTTACAAGCATTTGCACATACTTAATATACATAATGGCCACAAGTGGTGCAGTGTATAAACATTAAAAGATAGGAGAATAGTTAACAACATTTTAGGGAAATTGAGTCCTTCACTTAAATTATATAAAAATATTCTCTTTATTATTACACCTCCTTACCATAATCTTCTTTTTTATATCCTTCATATACAAGATACTAAATGTACTCTTTTTACGCCCAAAAGAATACGTCAGAGATCCCATAGGAAATATTTTATAAAAAATCTCAGTGGATCTGATAATATGTTTTCATATATCTGTGTATCTGTATATTTTTGGTATTCGATTTTGATACCTATGAAAATTATCGATCAAGAGCCACGCCCACAAATATCGAAAAATATCTTTCTGTTCTGTCTTTGTGTCTGCGAATCTGTCTGCACGTGGCTGTCATTTTTAGTTCCAAATTTAAATTATGTAGAATTAGTGAAAAGCCATGCCCACAATCGACAAAATTTCTTCGCCTGACTCTTTATTTGTTACTAATACCCTCCCGATGAGGAGGCAACAAATGTTAAACTGATTTTTGGAATCAGACGAAGTGTCTAGCGTCTACCTCTACCTCTGTCGCGCCGGGATTTCGACCCAATTAAAAAAACAAATCTTTGAAATAATTCAAGAGCAACGCCCACAATATATATATATATATAAATGTGTTTCATGTATTAGCTTCCAAGTCGCAGTTTTTTGCTGAGTATGGTTTTTTGTAAATTGTGGGCGTGTTTATAATACGACCATGCCCATTTTTGGCACATGGATGGATGGGATAACTACAGATGCGCATAATGAATTTCAAGTTTATAGGTAAATTTTTGTGGCTGATAAATAAATTTTTGTCGATTGTGGGCGTGGCTCTTGACCGATTGTGCCCATTTCAAATAGAGATCTATATATAGAAACTGTCTGTACAAAATTTTGAACTAAATATCTCAATATTTACGCCCGCAAGACCGTGCCAACAATAGACAGACACGCGGACATACATGAATCCGTAGAACGACTCATCTACAAACGATGTGTGTGTGCGCGTATGTGTGTGTACGTGTGTAAGATATGACGCATTTAAAATTATTAAGAATTATTTTACGAAGCTTTTTACTATCTGTCTGTCCGTCTGTCTGTCTTTCTGCTAAGTATTGTACTTATTAAAAAATATACTTAACGTATGTAACAAATATATATTTAAGTGGTTGTATTTGTTGTCTTGTATTAAGACTATATACGTGTTGTACCAAAGGCGTCATAATGGATGCCATAAACAGTCTGCCTGGCATTTATGTGCCAACCAGACAAATGCATTTAATTGTTTTTATATTAAAAAAAAAGGAAAAAAAGCAATAAAGTCTAAAGCCAACATGTTGCACTTATACACACACACACACAGTATATATACATACACGTAGTTACTATCAAATTGTTTGTATTGTTGTTGTTGTTGTTTTTTGAGAACATGTTAAATATGCAAAGTGTATGAATGTGTACAAGCATTAATTTGCCCCCACTATGAATTTTTGTTGAGTGTACACCACAAGCATATTCTCTTTCCATAGTTATCGTAATGACATTTTTAATAATAATTACGATTTTTTTTCTTTTTCATGCATACAAAAATACGCAAAATTATATGAAATATAATTTTTTTTCATACAACATCAGCGACATCTTTGCATGAGAAAGCATACTCACGAGCATCATTAAATGCACTCAATTAATTGAATGAATATCTCAATAAATTGAAATTTCCATTATAGAGAGCACCTACACCATTAATGCTGGTGTATAGTATGTATCATTAAAGTTATGTGCAACTTTTTTTCATACCAACGTCTCTGATATTCCTTCGAAAACCATTAAAGAATGTCCACTTTTTATATACTCTCTACCTAAATTGTAAAGTATATCAAGTTTATTATTCCGTTAGCAACACCTTCAAAAGGGGGGCGTCATAGGCCACAAAAAGTGCATATATTTGGAATCTGAATTGTTTTAGTCACGTCCGTACGTATGTCCGTTTGTTGTTGACATCGAAAAATTTGAGATATTGAGATGAAATTTTGTAAATACAAACATTTCTCTTTAAGTATAAGTTTCTATATAAATTTAAGCAAAAAAGGTCAAATGCCACGCCCACAATTGATAAAAGTGTATTTGTCAGCCACAAAAATCGAGCTATGATATTGAAAAGAACATGTTTATAAATAGCTTATCCATATATGTGTCAAAAGTGGGCGGTAGGAACGCCTACAATTTACAATAAAACAATATTTGATACAAAATAAAGGGCTGTTACTTAACTCAAAAACTGTTACTTAACTCAAAAAATTCGTAATTGGGTACCTGCCACACCCACTTTTTGTATGTAACTGCGAAGATTTGACTTGAATGAAATTTTAAAACATTTTAATAAAATATGATATAAAGACATGCCCATCTTGAAGGGAAGGATGATGAGGCAAAAAGACAGTATTTATTAATATATGCAACAAAATGGCAACATTCGTAGGTCAACTTCTAATACCATTTACTTGGTCTAACAGATCACGCTGACTATTTTTCAATAGTGTACTAAACTAGTGCGAAATGCCATCATTTTAATTAAGCGCAGTAATCTGTGCATGTAAACTCGCTAAGGGACGTTTAATGTACGCATACTATCGCAGCTGACGCACTCTCGTGTATCAAGTGTTGTGCGCTCCAGCTCAACTCCATCAGCATTCAAAGTGTAATTATGAATATTAAAGAATTTCGTTAATGACGTTGCCGACAATTAATGTGTGCTTGTGCGCTTGTAAGCTCGCACATCTTACAATTTCATTTAAGTGCAAATCTTTGACACACATAAGCGCGATATTAATGTGCGACTCCCCCCTCCAATCTGCTCTTCCACCCATTCACTTCCACATACCATCATTCCAATATTTCTAATGAATATTATTGGTCTCAGGGGAAGACTTGACTCTAACGCAAACTTTATTCTTGCCGATGACGATTGATTTCAGGACTTGTGTTCAATGTTGAAGCATTAATAATAAATGCATTTCCTATAATGTTTGATTGTCAATATTGGGGCGTGAATTCTTCACAGAAACCGAAACATAAAACAATGTTATTACAGAAACCTTAAGCCAACGAAATTGGTTTTCTTTGCCATCACGATTGAATGAAAACTTGGGATAACGCAATTTTCTCCAAATCGTTTCACACTTCATTTATATCAATTTCAACGCAGTTGTGTTCTCCATTAGTTCCCCTCTGCCCCCCCTCCCAATTTCTCTGCAACAAAACCGTTTTATTTTGATTAATGTTGAACGGTTTTTGCAGCACTGCTGCAGTGCAGACTTCAAGAAAATGATTGATGACTTTGGCTTATGTGTGTAGCTAAGGATTAAGGATTTTTGTGTTTCTTTCTTTCTTTCATCTTTTTTCAAATAACCTTTTAAACTTGTATTATTTTATACCGCCACCGATACCAACACCAACACCAACACCAACACCACCAATTGCAGCATATTTACAGCGTTATTAAACAATTGTTTCTTTTCTCATCTCCGCAGAATGTTGAGTCGTTGAGTGGCACAGATGGGGAGGCGATTCCGCCAGTACCTCCGCCACCGGCCATTAAACGCAACGGCAGTTTGCGTAGTTTACGTTTATTGCAACAGCATCTAAAGCAAAAGGCTGGTGGCGGTGAATCGGTGAAGCAGAAAACAACACGCGTCGCCACCAGCAACACCAGCATCACGAGTACATCTAATGAGATTTTAAATACGGGTGACCGGTGTATCAATAGTAAAGTAAACAATATTAACAACAACAGCCAAACGGGTAGTAATAGTAACGGTTCACTAGCAACGTTGTGCAGCGGTGATTTGCTCAACGATTGCAGTAAAAGTGTCCACGACATGCGTGCAGTGATTGACGACTGCACCACTTCTATACTAAAGTGTGCCAATGCGGCAGTTGGCTCTGATGTTATGTCCACTTCGAGTACAACGACGACGACAATAAATGGCAGCTACGAGCCGCAAGTGGCTGCAATCACTCACGGCAAACCTGACACTTGTCACAAGACGGGCAATAGCAGCATTCCCTTTATTAAGTGTCTGCCACCCTATCCCCTTAATGATGAGATGGTTACATCAAAGACACAAAAAGTTGATCCTGCTTTGTGTTTTCTGCATAAATTACCTAACGGCAGCATAGGTGCGGGTTTGCCGATGGGATTTGCGGTGTCACAGAAACATTACGCCCCCCAGCACAGTCTCAGCAGCACCAATTTAAGCCTTAGCAAATACAATACTATTGGACCGAGCAGTGAGTATGCTCGTCAGTTGGCGATATACAATCAACAGCTGCAGTCACATCCGCACAAGCAACAGTTGCCGTTTAAGACGCCAGCTCCTACTGAACCATGCCATTGTTTGTCACAATCATGGTCCAACTTTTCACCCGACTTGCAATTGCATCACAAGTCATTCTCCAATCTGCCCCTGTCGCCCTTAACAGCATCAACAACCGTTACAACACTTTGCGACAATCACTATTTACAAGAAAAATTGAAGCAACATCAGCATCAACAACAACTGCCGCATTTATTTCAAACATCTGCCACAGGTAGGAGCGATAAGCCATTGCGTCCATTGAATTGTCAAAGTTTTACCGATTTAATACGATTCAATGACGAATACTTTATGGCCTTGCCAGAGAAGCTTGCATCTAAGAGTTGCCTTAATGAAAACATTTTGAATGGTCAACCATTCCCTCATAAATATCACAAAGATTTATATCAAGATAAACAAGAGATTATATATCCACTATCATCTCCATTGCATGTGTCATCTATTACAAGTCAGGGGCGGCATAATGGGAAACATTTTGTTGTTGCTGGTAAAGAAAATCACGCCAAGTATCATCATCAACATCAAAGTCGTCACGAAATTCATCAACAACAACAACAGCACCAACAACAACAACAACAACATTCACCCCATCATTCCAGTCTAAGTAGCATAATGCCGTGGAAGCATCGACAAAGTCCGACTCGGGGTTCATCAAGTTCGGGCACCAATTCATTTAGTGAGTATCGTTCATTCCACTCTTGATCTGATCCCCTCCATATCAAATGGAAGGTATTTAATCGATTGTTTGTTATTCCGTTTTCAACTAACACAAAAGAAGGCCTCACAGACCTCATAAACATTACAATCTAAGTCTACTGCTGTTGCAACACTTGCAGCCACCAAAATTATAATGAAACCTATGAATAGAAAATCGACTATAGTTGACCTTTAACCGCATTATGTTTCTTTAAAACAAGTGAAAATGTTATAGTGGGCCAAGCTTGTCCATTTATTGAATTATGCTGCAATTAATTTAATTGCATCACAAGAGGTGAAGCATTCGTGAATATAATGATATGGAAGGGGGTTCTAAAAATAGTCCGATCGTGTTCAAATTTGTTACAGCCAATTATTAAGCAAATTAACTATTTTTCAGCAAATTTTGTCAAAAATTATTAAGAATTGTGATTTTTTTCTACATAAAACTTTCATTATAACGCTAACTTAAATGAGGGGGATTCCAAAAATATTTCGATTCGGTTTATTTTCAATAGAGTTCCTTTCTGAGTTAACACATATCCTTGTACCAAATTTAATCGAAATATCTCAAAAAATGCGAATTGTAGTTTAAGCAAAAATTTACATAGGCAGACAGACGGACATGGTTAAATAGATTCTGAATGAATCGATATAATTAAAGATGGGTGTGACATTTTCCGTTTACGAATTACATTTGCTTACGCATGATATACCTTTTCCCACAAGAGGGACGGGTTATAATTAGAAATGAAACCATTATATAATAAAACGATTATAGTTGAAGATTGCGCAACAACTTTATACATAACACCGCATTATGTGTGTGTTGTTACATTATAATTAAAATCTTCTTTGACCTTTATCGTTAATATCCTGAACAACCAAACGATTGAGTATAAAGTTAGTTAACTCCGGAGTGCATTACATAATGCAAACTTCTTAAGCCATCAACACAAACCGAGAACAGCTTGTTAGCCATATAACCCGTAACAGTAATAAACTCTCAACCAAATGTGTCAACAACTGGTCATCGATCAAATAACAAAATTATGCATGATTAGAGCAGCCAGTCAGTCAGCTTGACTTAATCAAAATGCCGTTCCTAAGGCACACCACACACATGCAATGGATGCTAAGTGCGCATTGCCTTTTGCCAATAATGCTGCGTCTCATCTTACTGATGCCATTTAACTTGTTATTGTTATTGTTATTAATGGTGGTGTAGTAGCAATAGTTGTTGTTGTTGTTGTTGTTGTTGTTGTTGTACACTTGACAATTTCTCTGCCTTTTACAATAATATCAAGTGTTCTGGGTTTTTGATTTAAAATCGCATTAATGACAATGACAATGAGACACACACATACACACAACCCAACAATTATAATAATAATGACAATAAAGCCGAAACATTTTACGGTCGTCTGTACTTGTAGCAATTAGTTGAGAATCCGTGCTATCGGTTAAGTGCTCTGTTAGTTTTATTTGGCTTTTAAGTGGCAGATGATAATGTACGGTAGGTAGGTAGTGATAGTGGCACTAACACCAGTAAGGATGTTAAAGTAATACGAATATATGCCAAATGCCAATTGACAGTCTGTCCTTCCATCCTTCCACCACGACTTTGCTTCACTTTTATAATGTGTTATGAATTTGTGCCAAAAAAAATATATATATAAACATATACATACATATGTATATATATGTACACATACATATATTGTATTGTAAAACAACCGTTGTTCTTGTTGTTGTTGATCTTTGTTAATATCATGCAAATCGTTCCAGTTACATGTGTTACATGTAAGTTCAAAGGGTACCAACTCCATGTTCAAACAGCTAAAGGACCGCTTCCATTATACAAGATACTACTACTACTACCATTACCCCTTGCTTGGCATTGTTTACCATTGTTACTGTTTGTTGAGCCAATGCACACACAATATGTATTGTATTGCTGGGCATTGTTCTCAATCATATTTGTATTGGCACAGCTTTACAATTTACCCCAAATACAATCTCAATGATTATAATTTAGGCACTTAAACACATACCGAATAGTTAGCGGGCGGCAACGGTGGCGGTGGCGGTGGCGGTGACGGTGACGGTGACGGCAGCCCTACAATCCCCAATATTGCTGGGACAATATATAATATTCTTACAATAGGGTAAAAATATGGATACGGTTAGAGTTTTGCTATCCAAACAAAGCCTCCAAAAATATACATTGTGTGTACAACAATGTAGGCGGGAGGTTTTTGGCACACAATGGTGAATAGTTTGTTGTAATGCAATAAACGCTAACCACACATAACACATTAATTGCTATAGACGTAGACGCATGACTCGATAATAAAGTCATTTAATTGTGTTGGCTACGCAGTTGTGTAAGCGGGCAGATAGTATTGTGGCGGAAGAGGGCAAACAATTAAATTTATCAAACAGGATATATTGCTTGATTAAGTAGAGACATCATTCCTTATTATCATCAAATTAAAGCCACATCTCGTGCATTGTACAAATAATAAACGGCCTATTCATATTAACGGTTTATTGGTTTAATGGCGGTCTGTTATAATGAAATTTTTCAATCGAAATCGATTTTTTGAAAAATTTTGCAAAAATCTTCAATACCGTTTATTGCAATATATAATATTCAAAATTGTTATGTTCCTATTGAAAATTCCATTATATAGTATACAAAAAATTCTTGATTCAGGCAACTTGGCCAGAAGACACAAAAAAAGACAATTTCTTTATAATCTATATAATATGGGTATCAAATGAAAGGATTTGATGAACAGAATGCCATAAGCTAAGGGACTTTATACAAAATACAATATGGTGGCCGCCCAAATATATTAAATTAGTACACTTCCTAATCCATTCAATATGGGTGTCATATGAAAGGCCTTGACAAGGCCTTTACAGTGTGTTATCTTTTAAAATCAGATATGGCCGACACCACTATAAAAATAAAGTTTTGTTCTTTTTCAAAAATTTTTATAATCACTTTTTTCAATTAGTTTGAATGTGCCTGTACTACCAACAAGACATGACAAATGTTGTTGTTGTGTTGCCGTTTTAAAACAGATGTTGTGCCTTTTATTTAAACTGTAGTGAAATTTTCTAATTACAGTATAATAACCACCAACGTTATTTCCAAGACGGTTCAGTTAAAACCCGACCAAGCATTTAATGTAATCGCGATTGAAAGTTGGAAAAACTTAACAAGCGCACATAACAACGATAACAATGAAAAATTCAATTAAATTTATGTGCAATTTAATTACGTTCCATTGCAAATGCAGCCAAACCACGAATTCCACAAAAGTTTACCTCATTAAAGTTTCCAATAAGTTGAAGCTAATCTTAAGAACTCCGCATTGAAATCTGTAGCGTTTCCGTTTTGTTGTAGAAAAGTAAGACCAACAGACAAAGAGAGCGAATGTTTTCTTTCCAAATTCTTTTGCACATAAGTATCTTGTACATTTGTTGTTGCTTGTGAAGTGTATGAAATATGTTCCCAAAGGCATGCCTTTGGCAGATAGACCACAATTAGAGAAAATGTGAAATCTAACCAAGTCAAAACATACCTCCATACAGTTCATTCACAACATTGTTTCCTGCCAACATTTATAATCAGGTTTTCTTGGCTTGAGGTTAACTGAACACTGCGTTATGTATTGTGTTCGGTTCTTAAACAAAGTTGTTAATAATTATGGAAAACTTTTCATATGCATGGCGTACACAGCCACATCGGAAATCTTGCAGTAGTGCAGGTAGAACAACTGAAAATGTGCAATTGAGACGACAACAATAAAAAAAACTTAAACTGAAAGGGTATTGAATGGCCGTACTTTACCGACCAACTTGACCCTACACGATTTACATCCACAAATTATGCTACAATTACTTCATTTGCATCATTAAACTTAAGGACTCTAAGTCATGTGAAATCTCTTCGTGAAATATGATTGCATGGGAAGGGGTTCCAAAAACAGTCCCATCGAGTACAAATTTAGCACACATCTACAAGCTCTTGCCAAAAAATATTAAAAATTGTGATTTTTTTTTCATATAAAGACTTCGGTTATAATAGAACCTTATATGGGGAGGGGTTCTGAAAATGGTCCGATTCGATCATTTTCAACAAAATTTCTCTTTGGGCCAACACACGTCTTTATACTAAATTCTATTAAAATATCTCAAAAAATGCCACCGGTACCTTGCTTACTAATTACATGGACAGACAGACGGACGGAAAAACATAATTAAGTCGATTCAGATTTTGATTCTGAATCAATCGGTATAACTGAAAGTGGGTGTGACATTTGCCGCTTTACAGTTACAAACAACCACACAAACTTAATATACTCTTATAAGCCGCCAAGAACTTGTAGAGTGCCTTGGTGTGCCTGTGAGTGCAAGAAATCTTTTTAAAGAAATCTGATTAATGGTTCGTAGCTCTTGACCAAGACTTGAAAGAGATCTCCCAGAATTAAACGGTATTAAATTATTTTGTTCAACAAACCGACAGACAAACCTGTAAGAGAACTTTTTTTAAAATCTTTTCAATTCATTGAAAGGCACATGTGTTCACCAATAAACAAGAATGTTGGAGAATATTTTTGTTTCTTTTTAAATCAATTTTTACTTTTTAATCATTTAGTTGCTTGTTTTTTTTTTTTTTTTATCTGATCTCCAAAAGGTTTCGATGCAGGAAAGCATTGGTTTGCTGTCAGCTCTATATTGTTAATCATAGGGGCGGCTAGTGTGGCAGTACCTTTGGCGTTACGGGTGGCGGCAAGTAAGTGAATCAATTACTTTTACAACTTTTTACAACACATCTAATCCGTTGCACATGCTCTACACTCTCAAGAATTTAACGTAAAATTGAAACAGCTCCGGTAGATTATGTGTATAGTTTACACACAAACACGCACACACACACACACACACACACACATTGTTAAGTTCTTACTTACATTTCCTACATGAACCTGAATTTAAGTCTCTTTTCGAAAAGTGTACCAATTTTAGTTTTTTTTCTTTATTCTCCGCACGGTCTTATGTTCTTACGTATATGTGTGTAACAAGATACCATGTTTTCATATGTTTTTCTTAATAAACGAAAAAAACAATCCGACCTTTTCACTTTTTTTTCTTTTAAATCCCTCATTTACACATATACACACACACACACAGTTTGTTATTAACTCTTGAACTATATTGTGCAAGTACCACCTATTCACACATTCTTATATCTACTGTTTACTTTCTCTTTTTCTCTTCCTATGTGTGTTGCACATGAACACAGGTGCTCCATTTGAGGAACGTTTACGTGTTGCCCTACAACTGTTGGATCAAGTGCCTTTAATTGATGGGCATAATGATTTACCTTGGAATATACGAAAGTTCCTGCACAATAAACTTAACGATTTTAAGTGAGTGTTTGTTGGCTGATATTGTTATTGTTGCTATTGTGGTTATTGTTTTCGTCCTTATTCCAAGCTGTTACAATTTTATTTACTCATAAACAACAAATAAATGCGTTTGTTTTTATACCCTCCATATATAAGATGGATGGCTCATACTAAGTTTGTCATTCCGTTTGCAACATTTAGATGAACTCGCCATAGACTCTATTAAGTATATATTCTTGATCAGCATCAAAAAGTGAATCTATCTAGACATGTATGTCCGCATGTCCACATGTCCGTACGTCCGTTTGTTGTTAGCACTCTCACGGTCGTAAATTTTGAGATATTGAGCTCAAATAAGGACACTTCTAATTTATGGATGTAGATCGATATTTAAATTTTTAAAAATCGAACAAAATCCACGCCCACAATCAATAAAAATCTGTTTATCCGCCACAAAAGTTGAGCTACAAAGTTAAAATTTTGTACAAATATTTATAATTATCTTATCCGTGGAAGTGCCAAAAATGTAACAGACACCCACTGTTTGCTTGTGTATGTGGAGGGTATTTAAGTTTTGGCTTAAGCCAAATATGATTTTTTTTTACTTATTGTATTTGTTTTTTAAAAGTTTTAATGAAGATTTGCGCAGCATTATGCCATGGGCTCGTAGTCATTGGAGTCATACGGATTTAACGCGGCTGAAAAAAGGCAAAGTGTCTGCTCAGGTATGTAAATTTTATATTGAAACAAAATATTTATTGTAGAAAACAAATTTCATTTTATTGTAGCATATCCCATATTTGATTTAATATCAAATTTTATAGTGTGTGACATTCTACTCAATGAGCCCTTTCATTTGATATCCATATTGAATAGATAGTAAAGAATAGTGATAGGCGGTCGCCATATTGGACATTGTATAAATCTTATTTTACTCATTTTACTCAACAAATTCATTCATTTAAAATCCACATTACGGAGATTATGAAGAAATCAATAGTGTTGCATGAAAGAGGCTCTCATTTGATATAGGTATTGTTTAGATTAAAGAAGAAGAAGAAGAATAGTCACTTAAAAGATTAGAGTGGCGCCATATTGGATTAACCAAGATGCTATTTAGCTTATCAGATGCCACGCGCCAAGCTCGTTCATTTGTTATGCATTTAACACAGATTGTGTGAACAAGTCAATAATCCGCCATTGTTGCGACCGCCATTTTCTTGAATATATTGCAATATTAAATATACTAAAATACATTGCGTGTGTTAATGGACCTAAAGACTGTTTCCAACATATCAATATTCGCTCACCCGAATGTCAAATACCAAGCAAGGGAGCTTTTAAAAATAAGATTTTTATTGAAAAATGTAAAAAGTACACATTTGATGGGTCTGTCATATCGGCAAAGTAGCGTACTTAAAAAAATCGATACTATTGCTTTGATTCCATCTCAATCTTTCAATTACACTGAAGGTATCAAAAAAACTCTTTACGATTTTTTTTATGTATGCATGTATGTACGTAATGGCCATTTAGGCTGACGTCAAATTTAAAGCCCTTGAAGTTATTGCATTACGTTCAAATACAAATATTAAACTTTGTTTATGGGTTTAAACTACATACAATTCATTCATTCTATTTGTACGTATTGTACGTATGTATGTATGTGTATGAGTGTACATATTTACATTTGTACATTTGTACATTTGTACATATATGTAAGCATACACCATAAATTTCAACAATTCAAATGTTACAATAAAGCCAACCAGCCAACCCACCTAACCAGCTAAGCCAAAATCAAACACCCATTCTAACGGTATATACAAACTGTATACAAACACACCCACACATAACTATTCTGTGTTGTTGCAACGTGAATGCGGCAGGAGCAGAGAATTTATTGGTGCATTTTTGGAATACTTTAATATAAATACATTTCCGTATAGATTTTTATGCCAACGTGTGCTAATAAACTGAGTGAGAAATGGAATGTTAGAGACCAGCCACAGCACAATCCATTTGAAAATCTCGTAAAATTTGAGGTTTCAATTAAAGTTCACTTTCTTAAAAAGTTAAAAGCTTCTAATTTGACATGTTTTTCTTTTCTTTTCTTTCTACCCTCCACTTAAGATGGGGGTATACTAAATTTGTCATTCCGTTTGCAACACCTAGAAAAAGGCCTCAGACACCCTACAAAGTATACATATTCTTGATCAGCATTAAAAACTGAATCGATCTAGTTATGTATGTCCTTGTGTCCGTACGTCCGTTTGTTCTTAGAACTCTCATGGTCGTAAGTTTTGAGATATTGAGCTTAAATAAGGACAATTTTAATTTCTAGATGCAGATTGTTACTTAAAATTGGAAAAATTGGTCAAGAGCCACGCCCACAATCAACAAAAATCTATATATCTGCCACAAAACTTGAACTATGAACTTGAAATTTGGTGCACATATTTATGATTATCTCATCCATCGATATGCCAAAAATGGATATGGTCGGATAACAGACACGCCCACAATTTGCAAAAAAAAACATACTGAACATAAAACTTGACTTTCAAGCTGATAAGTCAGACATACACTATTAGAGGACGCAATATATATATACCTGCCACGCCCACCGTTGTAGATGTGGAAGTTATTTTAGATTTTCCTTAAGCCAAATTTAGTTTTCTTGCTTGATTTTTTTTTTTTTTTTAGTACAATGTAAAGCAAAAAATTGAAATTCAACTTTTTAACTGATTTTCTTCTTTTTTTATTTAGTTAATAAAACGGAAGCATACGAAACAACTTGAAAGAAATTGTAAAAAATACAAAAAAAGTTATTTATAAACGGTTTAGATTAAATCGTGGACATCCTTCAAAATTATATGTAAAGTATGGGCGTGGCATATAAACAATAGCGCCTTTTTTTAACGAGCATTGAAGTGGGTGTTAGGTGTTTGACGTTAATGAATAAACTTTTGGTCAAATAGGGTTTTTTGTTGTAAATTGTGGGCGTGTCTGTTATAGAACTCGATTCATTTTGATTCGTGACTGGGAGATGTTTTTTTGATTGTGGGCGTGGTACTTGATGGATTTTGTCCATTTTAAATAAAAACCTATAAGTTAACAATTTCTCAATATCATAAATTTCGTGACCAGACCAGCGTACAAACATGACCGGAACGACAGAGCAGACGAAGCATATATGTACTCTTATCTCTTATCGCCTTCTAATTTTTGCAAATAGAAAAATAAACAAAGTATACCGCCCTTATTATATGGAGGTTATAAAATATATGTGAGCGTTCTATTTGCTTCACTGTATGTATGTATGTACATAACTAAACAATACAAACATACATGGTAGATGTACATGTTGATAGTAAAGAGCAAGTGTGAACATGCACGAGTGTCTTTTGTCGCCTAGAGAAAACATTTCCTTCATCTACACACACAACAACGCAATGCAATAACCATCCATACACCTACCGTCCTGCCGTCCTGCAGTCCTGCCGTCCTCCTGCACGACTGCTTTGACATGTAAGAAAGAATTCTATGTGTAAATGTACATTTAAAGGAGAACAATGTACGATTATAAAGTACACAAGCTCAACGTACAATCCTTCAGACCAATGGCGAGAAATAAAATAAAATACAAACGAGGTGATAAATTGTGAAATTCTCTGGGAGAAGATATTCCGAATGAATGAATGAATGAATGGCTTATACAGACTAACAACAAATAACACCGAAAAGCACTAAATCGTCGAGGTAGTATGAAGTATGTATGGTATGTGTATTAGTGGTGGCACTGAAGCACGTTTGAAGTAATAAATAGGAATAAACATCTTGTTAAAACATTGCCAAAAATGTATTTATTATTTGTTGTTGTTTTTCCTTTTTTTCTTTTTCTTTTTTTTAACACAACTATCAAATCAAATTTGCCTCTTCAATAGAATGGCCATGAAATCTGAACCGTTTAACTATGTAGGGAAGGAAGGGGGCAAATGAACTGTAAAATATTGTAAAGGGGAGGTGTTGCCGTAAAAGTCAGTAAGTAAGAGAGGTATTGTCTCTTCGTGAGTTATCATTATATGGAAAGGGGTTCTAATAATAGTCCGATCGGGTTCAAACAAATTCGTTACAGACAATTCTTTATCAAATTTTGTCACAAAATATTAAGAATTGTGATTTTTTGCTATATAAAGACTTTCATTATAATGCTAACTTAAATGGGGAGGGGTACCAAAAATATTGCGATTCGGTCTATTTTCAATATTTATCGAAATATCTTAAAAAATATGACCTATAGTTTAAGCACAAATTTCAATGGATAGACAGATGGACGTACGGAAATAAGTTCAGATTTTATCTGAATCGATCGGTATAATTGAAGATGGGTGTAGAATGAGTCGCTTAGTAGTTACAAACGTCCTCGCAAACGAAATACACCCCATGGTCACACGTGTAGGGTATAATAAAGGAGAAAGCCAAATTCCTAAATACCCTACAGACTACTTATGAGCGTGGCTGGTAATTAATTACGCATTCTCCCGGTACTTGTATTAACGTATTAACTTATAAGTCGAAATATAGATCAAATGAAGCTTCTTTTAAATTACGAGCGTGTCTTTAATCCGACAACGACCGCTTTTGACACATTGATGAGTTAATTACAAATAATTGCACCAAGTCTCAACTTCATAGGTCATGTTTTTATGGAAAATATATAGATTTTTGTAAATTGTAGGTGTGTCTGTTATCTCACCATGCCCATTTTTAGCACATATTACAAATATGTAAACGAAATTTCAACTTAATAGGTACAAGTTTGGGCTAGATAAATAGACTTAAATCGATTGTGGGCGGTGGCTCTCTACCAATTTAAAAAGCGAACTGCCTTCGGTAAGCAAAAATGAATGAAAATGTACGAACCTAAAAGTGCCCACATATCTCGATCGAGTCAGACTTTGATGCTAATTAAGAATATATAAACAAACAAGACTGCAGCATCTTGTCTTCATAGCAAACTTAGTATACCCTCCATTTTAGGTAGGGGATATAAGAAAATAAATGCTTTCTATACGAAATACAAAAATTTTCAATGATATAAAATAAACCCTTCACTGAACTTTTATGTAATATTACATTTTAAATGTATTCATCTTTCATCATCTTTCATCATCTTTCATGACCTCTTTCAGCTTTAGTGATGCTCCGCTTTCATAACCTTGGCAACTGAGTTGAGAGTTGTACGTAATGATTTAATCATAATTATTCCTCTTCTTTTTTCCCCCTTATTATCTGTCAGAGAGAGACTTTATTACATTTTTTAATTTAGTTTTTTTACTTTTTTTTTTATTTATTTATTTTTTTCGTAATTAGAGCAACTGTTGTGCAGTGTTCTGACTAACAAGGTTCATATCATATTATGAGGACTTTCTCTAATAAACACACAACTACCATATATAGGTATACACCGTGTGCAGCTGGCAAGTAATAAGATTTTATTAGCAGCAGAAGTGAATTAGTTTCCTTGCAGCAAATGTTCCCTAGAATCTGTCAAGTAGTTGAAAACGTTTACAAAAAAGAAACACTCATGCAGTTGTTGTAAATTAAAGTAAAAGTCCAAGTCCAAGCTTTATTCCTATACTATGAAAATCTGACCCCAACTAAAGACGTCTAATAATAAGTAAAAATTTTGTTCAAACTCTATTTACAAGTAATTTATGTACCTTTTCTTTGAAGGCACACATCACAACTGTTAATACTTTAGATTTGAATAAATTAACTATACCCTCCACCTTAATGATGGGAGTATAGCCAGAACAAGATACCCTATAAAGTAAACAAAGCAGCATTTAAAACAGAGTCGATCTAGACATAACCGTCCGTCTGTCCCTCTGTCTATCCTTGTATATTTGTGCTTAAACTACAGGTCGCATTTTTTTAACATATTCTGATGAAATTTTATACAAGGAAAGCTCAGAAGGGAACCTTATTAAAAATGGATCGAATCGGATCATTTTTGGAACCCTTCCCTATATAAGGTTTTATTGTAATGGAGCACTTTTTGTCAAAATTTGATACAGAATAGTTATATAACTTAATAATTGGTTGTGCCAAATTTGGACCCAATCGGGCTATTTTTAGAAACTCCTTCCATATAATGATATTTCACGAAGAGGTTTATGTGGCACCATCTCGCGCTTACTGATACAACTAAACTAATTGTAGGGTAGGGTGGTATAGGGTATTAATTAATCGCCTTTGACCACCTATAACTTGTTCACTTGTTTCAACCTGTTTCCGGTTAACTACATGCTGCAATGGTTTCTTTCAACCGATTTAGTCCTTTGTCGCTACTAACCAGCACACTGAGATTATCAATTCTTATATCAACGGTTACAAAGATATCTCAATATATACGAGCTAGAGAGAATGCTTACCACAGACAGATAGATACATTTGAAAATGCATTCGAAACAATCATGCTGCTTGTTCTCTGTCCAGGATTAATACCCTCCATCACATCTGATGATTAGGTCAAACATCATTAAAAAAAAATCCATTTACGTTCAACATGCAATTACATCTAAACGGGCATTCGGTTGTTGTTATTGCTGATGTTCTAGAACTATATTGAGTGGAAGAGGAGAGCCAACATCATTTGACAGTGCAATTGTGTAATTGCTCAAGGTAATCAGAGATTTTCTGTTTAGTTTGACTCGGGAGTCATGGGCTTTTCAAGATATCGCAAATAAACTACCAACCAAACGTTCCTCTTCGATTAGACATGATTGCGGTTAAGTGTGCACTATACCATACACACTTAACTTAACTGTAATAAATTTGTTAGTAGTGGTGCAATATGTGAAAGCTGTCTACCTGCGTAGAGTGTGTATGTGTGTGTGCAATTGTATGCGTTGCTTTAAATCAGACACATTTTACCCTTTTCCAAATAATTGTCTAGAATACTGCAAGTACAATAGACGCATACATATACACAAACATGCGATAAACCGAAACCGAACAAGGACGCACTGTAAGCAGAGGCACTCTCGAGTGTTTATTTATTTTAATTCCAATGTGAGAAGTTTCTACAAAAGTTTACAACACATAGATTTGTACATGAAATAAAGACAAAATGGAGATTCGTATGCATATGCATGTGTATGTATGTGTGTGTACACCATTTAGGTCAAGATTTGAATTTTAACAATTAAACTAAAATATTTGTACGTATGTGTGCAAAACTACAATAATAATAATAATAACAATAACAATAATAATAACAACAACAACAACATGAGCATTAGGAGCAGGTGTTGGCTGTTACCGGTAACCTTACACTATCATCTCAACTCTACTCTACTCCACTCCACTCCACTCTACTCTACTCTACTCCATTATAAATATATTCAACAGAAGAAAATTGTTCTCCAACAACCTTTTTATAGGGTTACAATAAACGAAGATAATGTTAAGTAAGTGTGCGTATGTATGTGTAGTATATTGTACAACTTTCACCTTGCAGTTAAACTACGAGTTTCGCATAACTGTTGCTTATGTGTTAGTCTTGTAAGTTACTGGTAAATACTGTACAATTCTATTCTGTTTCTTCTTCTTCTTTTATTTTATTCTTCTTGTTCTTCTTCTTGTGTAAAGTTCTTAACTTTATATTTTCATTTAGTTTTTCTCCATAGTTTATAGAATTATTATAGTTGTTGTTGTTGTTGTTGTTTTGTTTCTACCAAATTTACTGTGTTGTCTTTGGGTGAACACTGGATCTACTTCTTCTGTAAACAAATGTTAGTTGATGTGTATGTTGTAGGGACAGGTTCTGGTTAAAAACCAATAAACAAGTTAAGGTAACTGCGTTGATTTCGAGCAACTGAATAACTGTCACTCTTGTTGTTGCAGTAGTTGTTGAATGGAATACAAAAAAAAAACTCTCTGTACATATTATCTTACATGCCAGAGAGTGTTCTTGAACGCCCAATATATTGGAATTAATTCACATTTACAGACAGCATGAGACAGACATCTGTTTAAAGATGAAACTGTTCGCCTTTAAAAGGTTTTTCCTTGAACTTGGATTATTTAGTGAAAAAAGAAATTTCTTTTTACTATTCTTCTTCTTCTTGTTGTTCTCTTTCTTGTTATAGTTCTGGGCAGCTTATGTACCCTGTGAAGCACAGCACCGTGATGCCGTTCAGCTAACTTTAGAGCAAATAGACGTCATCAAACGTTTAACGGATCGTTACTCGCCGCAACTTACAACGTGTACATCAGCTCAAGGTAAATAAAACTTATTTAATTATCTTTTCTTTATATTTATTCCAAACAAACACTACCTCGCTCCAAAGAATTGTCAATACAATTACTTTTGTATGCATTTTCCATTAGAGATTAGAGAGAGAGAGAGAGAGAGAAACAAGGAAAAAACTAACATCTCTACAAACAAACAAAAAAGCCACATCCACCTTCAATAATACCAAACGATTCAGAATCAAAATCTCAATAAATTCAAACATGTCCATCCATCTGTCCATCAAATTTTATGCGTAAGCTACTGGTCGCACTTTTTTACATATTTTAATGGAATTTAATACAAAAGACATGTATTGGCCCAAAAAGGAATCCTAATGAAAATGGTTTGCATCAGACCATGTTTAGAACCCCTCCTCATATAAGGTTCTATTATATTGAAAGTTTTTCTATAGCAAAATATTGCAATTTTTATTATTTTTTTGACAAAATTTGATGGAGTATAGTTAACTAGCTTAATGCCAAATTCGGTCCAGTTCAGATCAGAATTTAGAACACCTCTCCCTGTAATGATATTTCACGAAGGGACTTATATGGCAAAGCCTTACGTTTTACTAATAAAACCAAATTAATTGTAGTCTAATAAGTCGTGTAGGATATTAAATAGTCGGACTTACCCGATTATAACATTCTTTTTAACCTGTTTAGTATGAAGTAAAGTGTTTGAAGTCTATACCTGCCGTGGACGCCTAAATAAACTTTATTTAGAGTTATTGAGCGCCCCCAGAGGGGGCCTACTCAAGAGTACGTGCTGGCAAGAACCGTGCTTCTTGGGGCTCCAGTACCCCGCGGTACCAGACTTAGTCTCTGGTTGGACTGGTGATCATTAGATTTTCCAACTTCCAACCTATTGTCCATGCATTGGTAGCCCATTTATGTTATGTTAGCTAAAAGGTACTTAGTGATCCTGGATCTTGTCCAGGGATCTTATATATAATGGATTTTAGCTTAATACTGTTGCCCCGTGACCCTTGGACGAAGACACCTATGTCGGTGCTCCGTTTCAGGGCGGGGCCCAACCTGTTTAGTATATGAAATGTGTACCAACTTATAAAATGGATTCTAAGCTGAATAAGATTTTTTTGTAAATTGTGCTCACTTCTGTTATCTGACCACGCCCACTATCAGTTGGCACATTAGTGAATAGCATATTTATAAATTTATGTGTAGAATTTTAACTTGATAGTGAAATTTTTTTGACAAATAGCTAAAATTTTCTCCATTATGGGCGTGGCTATCATTCGATTTTGACCAAATCAAATAGTAATCTGCTTACAAAAATTTGCAATTATATATATATACAAAATTTCAGCCTTAATATGGCATAATTTACCACCTTGAGAGTATCTACCATAGACAGATACTCGGGCGGACATGTCTTATGATGAATATAAATATACTTTGTAGGGTCTCTGAGGCCTGCTTCTGCATAAAATCCAAACGAAACAACAAACGACGTAGATGGAGGTTATTGGAAAATTAATACCCTACACCCCATATACAGTTACACAAATGACACAATTCATCTCATATGTTAACAATTAACAGCATGATGTGTCATTGTTATACGGACATATAGAAAAGCCACTCCGTGAAAAATCTTTGTACTGAGAAAGGTACTAGAAATGGTCTGATCCGAAGACAGCCAAAAGCGCTTACCGCTATAAATTTTACGAGTATCTAACAAGAGCTAAATTTCTCATATTTCTACCAGAGACGTAATATAAAGATTTGGTTATAAATCAACACATACCACTTGCACTATGTGATTAAACCAGAACACTCGCTGCATTCACAACTCACACAAAGTTTTCAAAGTAATTTACTTCCACAATGAATTGGAAAACTCTGTTCTACTTAACGTAATGTACAAATGGGGGGAAGTGCGAGCAAATCGAGTGAGTTGAAGTCAGTATTTTTGGTTTTTTAATTTCACTAAAGAATTATAGAAAGTTGCATCCAGTGTATGGTACTTAGTCATTTGCAAATGTGTTTACATATGTACCCCTACACTCATTCATGCATCTAAAGAAGCAAAGTTTTCAAAAAAATTCTTCACAGCAGTCTTTACGAAGTTGTTTGTGTAAGATTTGTAATGGTTTTCCTTTTACCTTTAAACTCAGACTACTTTTGTTACCACCTCTACGGTCCTCTCTCCATCACTCTTTCTCTCTCTCTCTCTCTCTCTCTACCCTATAAGTCTTGTTATACCATGAAGAAGGTTTTTGGAAATACTCTTCTTAGGTTCGTTCCTATTTGTTATTTATTTATTACAATTTTTTGTATGCTCCTGCAAAGAATCGTAGTATTGTTGAAAAGTCACCGTAAGAGTTGGCAGCAAGAAAATGAATTATTTCTTCATTTCTATAAACTTGATTTCTTTATTTTGTATTTTTCTTTTTATACCCGAGTCGATCTAGACATTTTTCCATTTTTCATTTCTCTTCATTGAATTGACGAATTATAATAAAATCGAAATACTCTACAGCATTTTTTGGTATTAAGTTCGTGTGTATGGGTAAAATTTCTAAATGGGTAAAAGCAGATCCACCTTTCATTATACAAATCAATTCAAAATCAATATCTGAATCAATTTATGCAATTTCGTCTGTCTGTCTGTCCATTTGAGTATAAGCCCTAGGTCGCGTTTTTAGAGATATTTCGATGAAATTTTGTACAAAAATATATTTTAATCTAGAGAGGAAACCTATATAAAAACTAAGTTGGACCATTTTTAGAATCCCTCCCCATACAAGATCCTTTTATAATGGAAAACATTATATGACAAAATATTACAATTCCTAATATTTTTGGGCAACATTTTAGTGCAGAATTTTTAATTAACTTAATAATTGACTGTGCAATATTTGGACCCGATCGGATCATTTTTAGAACCCCCTTCCATATAAACACTTTTTCTAAAGTGATTCTTTGTAAAGAAAAAAGTCGAAATTCATAAAATTTTTTAATAAAAATTGATAAAAAACATTTAGTTGTACAAAAAATTAAATATTCTAAATATGTAGACTGGATCAGACCATTTTTATATCCGCTACCTAAGATGCACCCCCACTAACTTTATTATTCCGTTTGCAATACCCAGAAGGAGTCTTCAGAAATCCTAAAAAGTATATACATTATTAAAGGGTATCAAAAACTAAGCCGATGTAGATGCATTCTGGATCCGGCCCAATGTCCCTATGTACGTCTACTGTTGGCACCCTCACGATCACAAATTTTAAGAGATGGAGCTGACATTTTATAAATAACGTAAGGCATTGTATACAGTCTTTGTAAGAGCCACGCCCACAATCGATAGTATATGCTAAAAAAATTGACCCATAAACCCTCAATATACAAAAAACTTATTCAGCGTAAAACTCAATTAATACGTAATGAGTGCATTATTAAAGGGCGGTAGTATGTACCTGGCACGCCCACTATTTGTAAGGAGGGAATTTCAATTTCATTAGCCTATAAATCATATTTTAATATACAAGTAAAAACAGGTGAATTCTCAATTTTTTAATGGACTTTCGATAATTACTTTATTGTTGTAAGACAAATAACGGAACATTTTTATTTATACAAGCACTTCAGGCACATTGCCTATTGTTGATATTCAATTTGCATATAAATAAAAGGCAAGCGATTTATGCCGAATTTGAAATGCTCTACACTAACGCCCTCTTTTAACGATTATTGACCTTAAAGGACACAAACTACGCACGGAAGAGTTTTTATGTAAATTGTTGATGTGTTGGTTATTTTATTACTTCCCATTTTTACACATCCACATATGGATAGAAAAAAGGGGCGTGGCTGTAAAAAAAATCTAATTTTTTAATGGGGAAGTATCTGCATAATTGAAAAATGTCTTTAAGAAATTTCCGCTTAATAACAAAACATTCGATCGTAAGCATTACAACAATGGATGGACAGACGGACGTGCGGGTTTTGATTTTGATGCTAAGCGAGAATATAAATATTTTACTGGATACAATTCTGGCAATTGCACACATAAATGATAAACTGAGTACATCCCCTACACCAATATAGAGCGTATGTATATAAGAGGAAAAAAGACGAGAGTTTTTTAATTTACTTTTAAACATATATGTAGTCTTTAAAATATATGCTGTTGCTCATTGAAGTGGATACTGTACACTTTTTGATTATCTTTGTCCATCATATATACTTATGCAATGAAGTTCAATTTCAGTCTTCCACCAAACACTCTCCAAATACCCTCAAAATATAAAATATTTTACTTAATGCCCGAACACACAAAGTTGTGCAAACAAATTGAGGTTTTTTGTTTACGTATGCACACCGTACATACCTACAATATATGACACGTACCAGTAGAGTACAATAGTACAAATACATACATACATACATATATACATACATCACCATATAAATCAAAATTAAGCACAAGCGGAACATAAAGCCCGAAATCAACAGAAAATGCATTTTTATAACAACACCATCGCCAACTATTATATATCACAAGCATACCGCACACACCGCACCACACCGCACCACACCACACCACACCACACAAAACAAACAACCAAATGATAATATATTGTAGATATGAAGACAACAAACAATGCAAATAAAAATTCCGATTTTATATGATTTTATAAATTTTTTTCTTTGTTTTTGTTTTTTCGTTTTTTCCAATTTTTTTGCTCCATAACACGTCATCTGTGTGCATGCAGACATTATTGAAGCACATAAAAACCATCAACTGTGTTCGCTGACGGGTGTGGAAGGTGGCCATTCGTTGGGCGGCTCATTGGCTGTATTACGTACCTTGTATGCTATAGGTGTCCGCTATATGACACTGACATCCACTTGTCATACACCATGGGCTGATTCAAGTTATGCGGATGCACCTACCTACAACATCAAGCATGGCGGTTTAACGATATTCGGAAAGGTATGTATTATCTCTCTCTGTGTGTGTGTGTGTGTGTTGTACATTTTTTTACTCATTTCAACATATTCCCTCAAATAATGGAAATATGTAAACTTAATGTAAACGTACGTGTAATGTGTTCCAAATAAAGTGCTCGAGTACTTAATGGAGAAAGTCATACAAAGTCAATATGTAACATTTTAATTATGTATTACCGCATCAATCCAATAAAATCAAGCACATACGTGGCGAGCATTTTGAAAGTGATACAAATCAATTTTTTCAGAAATTTCAACATTTATAAAACAATTGAATTCATTTAACTAAATGGACGAAAATTATGCGCACATATGTTCCAAAAGTTATTCTTTACTACTGTGCTTAATGCAGCTGCTTTTTCAAGGTTTATACAATTGCTGAGGTCTTGGGGTATTTTAATAACATTCGTCATGCCTACTTTTTACTGACCATTCACGTTGAGCAGTGTAAAAATGGAGAAATTTTGTGGAAAAATTCTTCCTCCATGTCGTCCATTTTTATACCCTGCACCATATTTATTATTATTATTATTGGGTGGGCCATATTGCTCGGCAACTATTGGATCTGTTTTGCCTATGGCTGGTACTGATTTTCCAGGAGCTGGCACACTTTTTTGCAGTTATTTGTTCTACCGCTTCAGTGATGTGTACACCACATAATAGTTTCGTAAGAGTAAATTAAGTTTATGAGGATATTTCTAACTCCTAAACGTCAAAGGCCGCACTCATCTTCATTTATACCTATCGTGGCAGCATTACAAACTGAATCCATTTAAACATGTCCGTGTGTCCGTCTGTCTGCTCATGTAAATTTGTCGCATTCTTTGAGATATTTTGAGTAAATTTTGAATAAGGACATGGTTTGCTTCAGAAAAGAACCCTGCTGAAAATGGACCGAATCTAACCATTTTTAGAACCCCTCCCCGTCTAAGGTCATTTTATAAAAAACATCTTTATATGGCAAAATATTGCAGTTTTTAATATATTTTGAAAATTTTGCTAAAAAATTGTTAATTATCTTTATAATTATAGCTGTATTAAATTTGAACCCGATCCGATCATTTTTAGAACCCATTGTCATATAAAGATATTTCACCAAGAGCCTTGTACAAGGCTCTGCCGTTTAAACGTAACATAATGTGTGGAGCTTGTTAAAATGGCCAAAATTGCTTAACAGTCACGCCCACAATTAACAAAAATATTTCATAATTGCCGAAATAAAACTACAATGTTAAAGTACAGAAATGTTATCCTAATGAATGCTTTTTAAAAGATTTCTTCATTGGAGGATAATTTCTATACCGGGAGGGCATGGTGTTTATATGTATAGAAAACATCTCCCAGGTGCTGATGTTTTAAATATAAAGAAAAATGGTTTACAAATGGGCGCGATCTCATATCGAACAAACCCACAATTTACAAAAAAATTTTGTATTCGATTTAGAAAATGCTAACATAGGTAATTTTTGCCCTTTCACGTATTTACATGCCACACCCTCTTTATATATATATATACCGTATACTTGTTCAATTTATCGTATTTGTGTCCCCTTAGACACTTACTGAACCCAAGTTGTATAGTAGGTGCTTCAGATCACTTTCAGATATGTCGTCTAAGCAGTTATGAACTTACGTAGGAGCGTATATAGTTGAATTACATATCCATTAAGCCGTGGCAGGAAGTAATTCTGACCCATGAAATGAAATTTGAAATATTGATTACAGGCCGTGTACCACAGATCGTATGAGGGACCTAAATATTAACAGCCCTGTTCGTACAACACAAGACTCTTATAATTATTCCTCTGTATTCTGTGTTCATCTTTTCTGTCGCACTCTCGCCACCATTTCGTATCGTTTATCACTTACACCGCCCACCATTTGTTTACATTTGCAAGGTGTCATAAATTCGATCTCGAAACCACTTCGAACAGCTATTACATGATACAATACCACATGTGAATATACGTAGATGTACGTACACATACATGCACATGTGTTTATGCACGTATATACTATATATAGAATACGCAGCCCATTCAGAGTTGAAAAAAGTCTATTCATTCATTCGTTCAAGTGATGGCAACTGAGCAAATAGTTGATAGAAGGGAAACAATTGTGCAGCAGCCACAAAAGAAAATTCCTGGTGCTTAACTAAAAAAAAAAAAAATTATTGATGTATCTATTAACTGAAAACGTAATCGTATCACTTTGCCCCGAATGTGTAAAATGTGCAAGCTTGACTGCAAACTCGTGCAAGTGATGAATAAATAAAAACTGTAAACTGTAACGGATTGTTGTTTATTTAATCGATGAACTATTTAGTTAATTTAAATGAAATTTTCATGTGTTCTGCACACACATGCATATGAAAAAATTCGATTCTGTAAAAATGCTTTTGTTAAATGAAAAGCTGAAAACCGAGTGAAAAGAAGTGAACAAAAGTGAAAACAAAGGACGCAGTGCGCAGGCTTCACTGTGAACGGATAAGAAGAAACAACAAAGAGAGGCAACTGTGCATATATTTATACGAGTCTCAAACAGTAAACAATAAAAACAGCAGCAAAGGAATACAAAATTAAACATTTGTGAAAGACATTTAGCAAAGAGAAAAGTCTCATCAACACAGAATTAATGAAAAAATTATAAAAAGAAAAACAAAACAAACAAAAAAACACCTTAAATAAGTGCGTGAGAATCTTTCAATTTTTCCCTCTAACACCAACAATGCCCCGAACGATGCTGTGTTTATAGTTTGGAAAACATTGCTCTAAGCATAGTTACTGTTAGTCAGTCGTGAGTTTTTGCGTTCGCCAGCTGTTTCTCAATCAGACATTCGCTAAATGAATAAATAAATAAACAGCCAAGCAACAACAACAACAACAAGATAATAAAAATATAAAAAAAATAATAAAAATAAGGAAAGAAAGCAAGCAACGAACGTGTGTGCGTGCGTGTGATATACAATAAATTTCACCTGATTTGCAACTCATCTCTCCGGTGCACTGGCCATCAAACAACATCAAGCCACCAAACGGAAAATTTATAAAACATTTAGCAAATTCCTGCACACACAACATGGCCGCATAAAATTTCATCAAACAGTAGCCACCAGAAATATGCCAAACGGTAAAGAGAAGAACAGTGCAACCACCTCCAATGGACGACCATCAATTAAAAGCGCCAGCTCACCGCGGCAAGAACGGTCGAGGTCGTCGGCTCGTTACGCTGACGTCGACGCCACCAGGCAGAAACGTTCCGTGCTGTCCATACCCAACACCATCAAGCTGAGTATGCTGAACAGCGGTCTGTTGTCGTTTGAGAAAATCAAGCTGGAGGCGCGCAATGAAAATAATTCCCTCTCACAAGCCATGCCCCACACACCGATTGACTGCAAGCATTTTATCAAACTATGTGAAGTTAGGCGTAAATTTCCCGTATTGTACAAATTGGAATTTCAGACGGCTGCCAAAGTTGACACCAACACTTGCCGTCATGCGTTGAAGAAGAACAATCATCATAAAAACCAGAATCCCAAGTGCATTCCCTACGATTATAATCGAGTGGTATTGGAGAAGGTGGCCGATGTGCCCGATTCCGATTATATAAACGCCTCCTACGTGGACAGTTTGTTGAAACCGAATGCTTACATTGTTACGCAAGGACCCGTGGAGGATACCGTCAAAGCCTTCTGGCGTATGGTTTGGCAAGAAAATGTTAGCGCGATAATAATGCTGACGAAAACATTTGATTTCGCCAAAGTAATGTGCGTCCAATATTGGCCACCGAATAAGGAGGTTCACGAAACCTACGGCGACATTAACATTAACTTAATACGCGAGGAGCAGTTGGCCAATTTCCATATGCGAACATTTCGCTTATACAAAGTGAATCCGGAAAATGCTGAAGATGTTACCGATGAACGTTTAATTTTGCAATTCCATTACACGGAATGGTATTCGCACTCGTGCCCCTTTTCCAATGCTCTCTTAGAGTTCCGAAGACGTGTACGTTTGGTGGTGGGCAGTACTTTAAAGGAGGATGATACACGCGGTCCCATGTTGGTGCATTGCAGTGATGGGGGTGGTCGTTCTGGTGTCTACCTAAGTATCGATGCTAATTTGGAGCTGGCGGAAGAAGAAGAATGCTTTAATGTCTTTGGTTATTTGAAAAAGTTGCGACAATCGCGCAAGGGTTTATTGGAAAGTGTGGATGAATATAAGTTCGTTTATGACACGTTGGAAGAGCATGTGGTGTGCGGCAAAACGTATTTCCCCGTTTCGGAATTATCCGATCGATTGAAGGCCAAAGCTCGCCGTAATTCTTACACCAAAATGAACGAATACCAAATGGAATACGATAAGATTTGCAAGCAGACGCCTCGCTTCACTATCGGCGATTGTGCTGGCGGACACCGGGCCGACAATCGTGAAAAGAATCGTGACGTGTTGTGCGTGCCACCCGATAATTTCCGTCCCTATTTGACCTCATTTCAAGGCAATGCCTTCACCGATTACATAAATTCGGTCTTTGTGGATGGTTACACCAAACCGCGTGAATATATTGTGACTGAATGGCCATTGAAGCACACATTGGGCGAATTTTGGTCTTTAGTGTATGATCACGAGTGTTCATCGGTGGTGGTGCTGTGCCAACCACCAGCGAATTCTCAACAATTCCCTGCCTTTTGGCCGCACAAAAGCAAAATGGAAAAATATGGTCCCGTCTTTTCGGTCCATTATGCCGGTTCGAAGACCTACACCAACATTAAGCAATGGGAGTTTAAAATCAATAAAAAAATTGTGTCCCTCACTGAAATGATGGCTGGTGTAAAAGCGCCAACACGAACCGTGCAATTATTTCAACTAACATGCTGGCCCATGGGCCACAAAGTGCCCACCTCTACCAATTCTCTAGTTTATCTCATGAATATGGTGGAAATGTGGCGAGCACGCACAGAGTATGGTTCGGTTTGTGTAGTATCACCCGATGGACGCAGCCGCTGCGGGGTGTATTGTGCTGCCAATGCCTGCATTGAACAAGTCATAGAACACAATGAAGTCGACGTCTTTCAAGCGGTAAAAACGGTGCGTCGTCATCGTCCCCACCTTGTAGAAAACATGACAGAATATAAGTACATTTACGATGTCGTTTTACACTATGTCCTACATTTTCTAAACAAAAAGTTTTAAAGGCTCGCACCAAACGAACGCAACAATCTACAATATATATATACCTTCTTATATCGTATGAATGGTTTTTTTTTCCTTTTTTTGGTTTCTTAAATGTTAGATGTATTTTCTTCAAATATAAGCGTTTCCCAAATGTGACCCATTGAAGGGAAAATTTTGAAACAATCTTGAAAATTTATTTATTTAAAAATTTCAATATTATGTTTCCGTTTGCAACACTTAGAAGGAAACATCAGAGACCCTACACAATATATATATATATTTGATCAGCATCAAAATCTGAGGTGTTCTAAATATGTCCGTCCGTTTGTCTGCCACACTCACAGTAGTAAAATTTGTGAAAATGAGCTAAAAAATGTTCTACAAACACTTCTAATTGCTGCTCACTATATAAATCGGGTGAAATTGTTCAAGACGCCGACGTCCACAATCGATTAAAATGAAAAATTTTTCTAAAAATTTATTTATTTAAATATTTTTCAAAACTTTGCTAAAATTCTCATTTTAACCGTTAGATTAATAATTTATAACTTTTTACATTTACATATGCTCGTATCATCCTACCGACCTCAATGTGCCCAATGTGCGATATATGTATAATCCCATTAGTTATTGTCGTTATTGTTGTTGTAATAAGTATATATATATATATATATATATAAATGCACATATATGCATACATATACGGTATAGTACATGTTTGCCCCTTGTTAAGCCAACGTAAAGCTATTATATATACAAATATGTATTTACAAAAAGAAAAAGAAAAAAAAATGCAAATAAAAATAAAAATGAAAATAAAAATCAATATCATAAATGTTGAACCCGCACACATATACATACATATACACATACTATACATATATACAAACATACAAATGATAAGAATTTTACCCCAACATGATTCCATACCAATAACGCCATAAACGTAAACACACACACACACACACACATATATGTATTAAATATATAATTGTTATTACACACACGTATACCTATTTATACGCACACATATAAAAATATGATTGTCTGTTTTTACGCATTTATGCATAAATTATAGATATAATATCTATTAAAAAGTGAAGCAATTAATTTTTGTCATTTCTGTTTTGTTTTGTTTTGTTTATTCTACAATAAATGAGTAAATTTTTATCCATCCACTTTAAATTAGTTTTGTTGTTTTATGCGGACGGGCGCAAGTGTGACAAGGGAGGGGTTAAAAGGCCATTGTACACACTTTCGGAAAATCTTTGTTTACATTTTACTGGAAAAAAATATTTTGAAATTCATGGCCAATGGAAACATATAGTAGAATAAACAATACGTATATGTTGTTGTTATACGGTTATGAGTAAATGTTCGTGCGTTTGTAGGTGAATTGAAAAGAATTGAAAAGAATTTACTAAACGTCAGAGAGATCTATCTACGCGACGTGGCCCACCAAAAGCAAAGAATTCTTGTTATGACAGATGCAACGCACAACAT
Source organism: Ornithomya chloropus (assembly GCA_963971445.1). Taxonomy (NCBI): domain Eukaryota; kingdom Metazoa; phylum Arthropoda; class Insecta; order Diptera; family Hippoboscidae; genus Ornithomya; species Ornithomya chloropus. The sequence goes on along the minus strand of OZ020530.1, from coordinate 34,162,053 downwards.
AACGAGCTATCTGCCTCTACCATTAGGGTTATTCATACAATACATTTTTCAACCACAAGTGGTCCAGGGTATATTAAGTTTGTGCGGACGTTTGTAACTCCTAAACGGATGATAAATGACACACCCATCTTCAATTATATCGATCGATTCAGAATCAAAATCTAAATCGTTTTAACCATGTCCGTGTGTCTGTCTGTTTGTCCATGTAAACTTGTTCGCAAGCTACAGGTCGCATTCTTTGAGATATTTTAATGAAATTTGGTACAAGAACATGTATTGGCCCAAAGGGGGACCCTATTAAAAAGGGATCGGTTTGGAGCATTTTTAGAATACCTCCCCATATGAGGTCCTATTATTTTTTGAGATATTTCGAAGAAATTTGGTATAATGATATGTATTGGCCCAAAGATGAACCCTAATGAAAATGGACCGGATCGGATAATTTCTAGAACCCCTCCCCATATTGTGTATCATTATTATGGAAGTCTTTATATGACAAATAATCCCAAATCATAATATTTTTGGACAAAATTTAATGAAGAATAGTTAATGAGTTTAATAAATGGCTGTAACAAATTTGGACCCGATCGGTCCATTTTTAGAACCTTTTCTCATATAAATATATTTCATGAAGAAACTTATGTAGAATTGTACACAAATACAACCAAATAAATTATAGTATAATTTAAGGATCTAAGTGGTGTGGAGGTATTAAATAGTCGGACTTGACCAACTATAACATTTTTACTTTATGAAGTATTTATACAATATCTCAACAGATATTTTCTTTACTCATATTTGAAATATTTCCAAAAATCATCTGCTTTTAATTTCTCCTCCATTGTTTATGTTGGAGAATATAACACGCTGTACAGCCCTTAGTCATAAATCATTATTATTAAAAAATAATACAAATAAAATAAAAATAACTGGAACAGTCGAAGCAATTTTTCACATAAATTTTCAGAATTTCGAGCTAATGAAAAATATTTACACCTAGGGAAGTTTTGGACGCTTTATTATAAACATGTAAAAAAATATATGGAAATGTTACAGTCCATAATACCCTACACGAATTATCATACAATTAGTTTAATTGCATCAGTAAACGCCAGTCATTGTCAAGCTACCGGTAGCTTCAAAAGAAAATAATATGGACGGACAGATAGACTGAATAAATCAATCGGTGAGTAGTGGATTTGCGACAGACATGCGGACGGGTATGTCTGGATCGACTAGATCAGATTTTCCTAAAGATTTTATCTTTGTGCAAAAAAATTAAATATTGTTTGAAATTCTTTTCAAGTTTTAGTGAAGATTGCATCTTCCAGGGAATATAATCATATAATCGCAATGTTTATGAGTTTATATCATAAATGTTTCATTAGTACTGTTTTGAGTCCAAAGTGCAATTGTGTCGGTATGTGGCCATACAGATTCTCTAATTGGATTTTATATCAGCAAATATCTAATGGTTCATAGATAATGCCCTAGGGTTGAACTGTACAGATACACACACGTGTATAAGAAAGTTAGCATACTTACCATACATAAAACCAAATAGCCAAAGGTATCCAACAACAATATTTAACACAAGTCGCCTCAAGTATTTGTGCAACTACAGGCCTGTGTATATTATGTAGTGTGATATGTACGAGCCCATCTACTTGTACGTATAAAATATTCATTGTCTTTTATAAGAGAAATACTGCTTCCATCATGTGTGTGTCCTTGCCCACATAAATAGTTCAGTTATTTTAATAAACTTGCATTATTAAATAAGCACAATTATATACATGTGCACCTGTACGTTTCGTTGGCAAGGTGTGAGATGCTGGTAATGGCATCTCTATGATATAACGTATGAGTAAATATAAGATTTATAAGCCACATGGCTTGTGGGGCGTGAGAGAGTGAGTTGGAAAGGATGGGATTTTAAAGCAAATAGATGGGAAACTAGTTGTGGTACAAGAAGAAGAAGAAGTACGAATGAGGATGAGGATAAGAGTATGAGCATGAAATATTTCGAAAGTTGAAGACCTACGCATACACTAACGCATAATTCTATCACAACATTTGTTCAATAAAACATATTCAAGAACCATAGCTGTTGACTTATCACATGTGCACATATGTACCTGTACACACCATACACTCCATACAAGTTGATGCAACCTAACATGTAAATAATTAATAATAACAAGAATCATACCAAGACCGCCCGCAGTTGCTCCAGTTGCTCTAGTCAGTATGTACTCACTTGTACAGCAATTGTATAATCAACAATATTATCAATATTATTGTAACAAGTCGGTACATTGTTTAATTTCGTCATGATACACATTAAACTTTGCACATAGCTTGTATGCGTTCCCGTGCAATCCCTTATACAGCACTTGTATCTGTGGAGCGCAATAACTCTACTGCAGCCAATAAGTAAGTTAATTATCTCGAGCCCTCTTGCACCATGTACAATTCAAAACGGAGCAACATAATAATATTTATGCTATAAATGTTATTATTGCTAATGTTATTGTTATTGTTATTATTATTGTTATTATGTGTTGTATGCTAATTAGAATGTATTGTGTACGTTAGAGATAATGTGCAAATAATCATAGATACAATATCCCTGTAAAGCTGTAAAAGATACTTCAGTTAGTATGGTTTGTAGCGACCGAGAGGAAATTAAACAAGTAAAACAAATAAGAAAGAGCTATGTTAGGCCAACGCCAAATCTAGGGCATCCACCAACTTATGCTATGTTATGCTATGTTTAGCACAAGTGGTGCATGGTATAATAATATCTTTATCTCTCATTATGATGCTAGATATAAAAAATTTAATTTGACTTAGATCGAATCTTGGATACCCACCACCTTAGATGATGTAGATGCGGTCTTTTTTTTGAATTTTGAAAAATAAAAGAACCTCAAACAATTTACATCTTCAAAATATGTATGGATCTAGACATGTCTGTCCATGTATCCGTTGTTTATAAAGCCACTCTTGTGGTCGCATATATTGACATAACTTTTGAACTGAAATTTTGTACGAACGCATAGACCACTAATTGAATTGGGCAAAATCAATTAAAAAGCACGCCCACAAGCGAGAAAAATCGATGTATTAGCCACAAAAATTGAGCTTCGTGGACAAAATTTGGTACACATATTAATAATTAGCTCTTTAATGGATATACCAAAAAAAAGGGCGATATCGAATAAAGTACATGCCAACAATTTATAAAAACTTTTGACGTAGTGTCCGACTTGTAAGGTTTTATGTAATAAATCATATATTTGCCACGCCCACTAATTTTATATATACGTGAAAGGTATTTCAGATTTGCTTTAAACCAAAGATAGTTTTTTGATTAGATTTTTTAGGCTACCAGCGGTCTATTAAAATTTGTGGGTGGAGTAAATTTTTTTAGCAACGAATATTACATTTTGTTACGAGATCATGGAAAATCTCTCCCCTGACCCTCCAAACTACGCGCCCTTCCGCTTAGCATCAATGTATAGAATTCCCTAAACGTATCTCACGGACTTCTTATAAATATAATCTTTGTGATAACCAACCATTTCCTTCTCATCTCTATAATTGAAATGAATTAATTAAATATTTTCTGAAGATTTTCAAATTATACAACAAATGGCTGCACCAGCACGTACACTTTCACGCACGTGTATCCCTCCTTTCATACTTGAATAAATCTCAGTAATTACTGTATGTCGCAGTTTAGTTTAACGCATTAGCACAAACTTCAGCAAGTCCGCGTCAAGCCCGTCTGTACGTCTTCCCTGTCTGTCTTTCAACGTTTAACAGTCACATTAATTTGCATATATTCATAAACATTTCGCTTACATGGCAAGTGTTTAACATTCCATCGCACAAGTGACACTTTTGTCATTAAATTTTTGTGACATTATCGTTGTTACCTTCATGCATGCGCTGGATATGTAATTATCTGGTAGTGCTACTTATTTACCGTAATACTTGGTGTGAGTGACACAGCTTTTTGAATTAAATCTAAAGTGATTAAGCACAGTGGTAAGTTATTTTGCTCCAATTTATTATACAACCTGTGGGTACGAAGGATATATTAGATTATGTACAACTACTTGAATTTTTTAAACGGTTTCTTTTTTATAAATTATTTATTAATCGCGAAATTATTTACCACGTACGGGTTGACTTTGATAAATCATCAAGTAAAGAAACTAAATTTGGCTTAAAGCAAATCTGAAATACCCTTTACATACATACGTGGTGGGCGTGGCAGGTAATTGATTACGCCCTCTAATAGTGTATTTATTACGTATCAGCTTGCAAGTCGACTTTTACGCTGAGTATGGTTTTTTGTAAATTGTGGGCGTGTCTGTTAACTCGCCTTGCCTATTTTTGGCATTTTGATGGATGGGATAATTATAAATTTTAACTTAATAGCTCAAATTTTGTGGCAGACATATAGATTTTTGTTGATTGTAGGCGTTCCCATTTTAAATAGCGATCTGCTCTTTCAGCTCAATATCTCGAAATTTACGCCCGTGAGAATGACAACAACAGACAGACACTCGCACACACATGTCTAGATCGATTCAGTTTTTGATGCTGATCAAGAATATATATACTCTGTAAGGTGTCTGACGTCACCTTCTGCGTGTTGCAAACGGAATGACAAACTTAGTATACCCCCCCCCCCCCCTCACAACTTATGTGGCGGGTATAAGAATTTAAAAAAAAAATTATTTGTTTTTTCTCATCCTTGTGCATACAATACAACATGCATATATTCTTTATTGTTGTTGTTGTTATTGCTCAACTGCAAAATACATGCAATTCATGCAATTGATATTTGTAAATGTATGTATAGATGAATTCTTGTGTTACGGTTGAGTGACTCAATTGAATATATTGTATGTGTAGTATAATGTAGTAGAGAGAGAGGGAGAGAGAGGCATGCATATCAAAACATCAAATATAAATATGAAAATGCTAAATTATTGTTATAAACCATTCAAACGTATATTTTGAATTTGAATAGAAAATTTAATGACTCTTTGTGTGTGTGTGTATGTGTGTGTGTGTGTGTAAATCTAAATTTGTTTGAATATTGTGCGTAATAAATTTTTGAGGAAATTTTTTCTAAATTTTGTTTGAATTTTTTTCCTTTTCCGTAATTGTTAGGAACGGATTATTATTAGAACGAAACTTTAGTACACTTTGATATTGAATCAATCAAATTCTATAACACATAATTTCTGCACTTTTTGTATAAACACGTTTACATAATTTATTTTATGGTTACATTTGATTTAAAATGACAAGACACCTATTGCGACATTCTACTCATCATGTCCTTTCATTTGATATCCATATTGCATTATTTGTAATGTAACATTTTGGAACGGCTGCCATATTGAATTTACTACTTGGAAGCATTCTACTTGGCCAGTCCTATTTATTTAACATCTACAGCGAATAGATTGTGCAGAAGTCGGTAATTCGTGTTGTGGCCGCCGCCATTTTGAATTCAGTACGGTCACATTAAGTTTATTGTGTTCTACTCGTTAAACTCTCTCCTTTGATATCCATATTAAATGGATTAAGAAGAATAGAAATTTAATAATTGGAGGCGGCCGCCATATTGGATTTAGGAAGATATCGCTTAGCTTATGGCATTCTATTCATCAAGCCCATTCATTTGATATCCATATCATATAGAATGTGAGGAAATTATAGATGCGTGGCAGCGCCATTTTGTTAAATAATTGCATGACAGGTAAACAACTGTTTTTGTACAAAACATTATTGGAAAATTCCTAAGCCCTAAGTATTATATTTTTGATCCAGTATTGTAATCACTAACGCAACATAATTGCAACTAATTTAAGGGTAAATTTGGCCACAGGGAGTCAATTTATGGTTAGTAGAGTTGCGTGTGTAAATTGTCACATACAATTTATTGACAAACACAGACACACATATGTTTATAGAATAAAAATAATGTGAACAACAAGTTAATGACATTAAAAATTTGCAAAATTTACCTGAATTCAAGCGCTCAAGCACACATGAGCTGGCGTATAATGTGTGCTGTTGTGTTGTATGCATACACGGCGCACGACTACATACAGTCAAAAGCATAAATTACGTGAAAACAAGAATAAAGCTTAACCACAAATTTTAACCAAATTTAATTATAGTTTCATATAAAGTTTTCTATGTTCCTGTCTCTGACTCTGACTCTGTCGCTGTCTGTCGTTATGTTGTAAACTATGTGTAGGATGGTAAGCACATCATTTAAGACCATAAAATATTATGAAATAGAATGCAAACACTCGCACATGGTGTGTGATAAAGTGTGGGGCTTTAAGCGTATTATGAAATATTAAAATTTTATGGAAATTTTCTCTATTTTTATATGCACCACCTTGAGGTTAGAGGTGCACTGTCTCTAACAAAACGTTTGTAACATCCAGAAAGTAGCAACAGAGATCCTACATATATATATATATATTCTTGATTAGCATTAAAGATCAAATCGATTGAATAGTGTCGATAAGTTTGTGTGTCTGTATGTCCATCCGCAAAAATCATGAATTTAAGCCATGCACATTTGATATAGAAATTCTTAGTTACTAGGGCTAAGTTGCTATTTAAATTGGAAGAAATGGCTTTAATGCCACGCCCCCAAAAAAGATGAAAATCTATCTATCAGCTACAAAAATGTATCTATAAAAAAAAAATTTACTACACATTGTTTATAATTAGTTCATACATATATTTAAAAAAAATGGGCGTGGCCGAGTACGCCCATAATTTTGAAAAAACCATACCTGAAACAAAATCCGACTTGTAAGTTTACATTTAATGCATACTAGAAAGCATAATCCGACACATGCCACGCCCATTGCTTTTGCAGGGCATTTAATATTTGGTTAAAGCCAAACATAATATTTTTCACTTGTTCATAAATGACATTATAATATTCTTTGAAGAGGAAATGTGTGGGTAAGACAGAGAGAGAAATACAGAGTGAGAAAAAGGGAGAAGATGGTAGGTGAGGTTGAGATAGAGAAAACAACAGGAGCGTAAGCACCATAAACGAAACATTTTAATTGTGAAAGCGTCTCGAACATTGCTCACTATACACCCCCTCCCTCACACAACATGCATAAACTTATAACTATAAACCATAATCAACATACATATGTGGGTGTGGGTGTGTATGTGTGTGTACATATATACATATAATAGTTACCGAGAATTTTGTTAATTGCATGGGTTGTTAAGGGCAAAACATATGCAGTTCTGCTGAAATAGAAATATTCACACACACACACACACGTATAGGTTCCTAAGCGTACGCTTGCATTAAAAGCACTAAACGAAACAGTAAACCATAACAATCAACCAATCGGATTAGAGTTTATGGTGCGGTGAACGTGAAAACGTGTAAACGTACGATGGCATTAAAACACACTTATATATAACAATATATATGTATGTATGTAACTGCGGTCCTATTTCCTCATATACGTGGAAAAAACAAAAAAGAGTTGGTAGAGGAGGAAAGTTTATCCAAAACTCGCTAAATTAGTTAAAAAGCACATTTCGTGTGCAACAGCATGTAACGAGTGGCATACCCATGGACTACGTGCGTATAATGCATAATTGTGTATAGCGTGATAGCCGACAGATACCATTACTATAGTTCGCCGTGTATCGAATTGTCATAAATTTCAATGACGATAAAATGTTCAACAATTTTCTTTCGGTGTTATTGCAAAATATTGTAGATTTGAGCTTCGGGGGCGGTTTGCAGCTGCTTTACAAATCGACTACATTTCATAGCACACAACTAAAAATTTTGCTAAACATAGAATGCATTGAGATTGTTTTCCATGCAGTACAGCTCTGGTTAAGGATTGTTTTACACATGCATGCATTGGTTTATGTATGTGTGCCTTAATTAGAGTAACTGTTGCCAACCCAACGCACCGTATGCTGACTTTCACTATTTTATTTAAATTAAAACATTGCACCATATAGTTTATCCCCCTCTTATGTGAATGGCAGTGCTTTGCGTTAAGTAAATAAAATATTAAAAATCCTCTACTCCGTCATTTTGTGCAAAGTCGCGTTAAGGAGACGATCTACCAACTCATGCTTAATGTTAACAAGTGAAAATGATATATTTACAAATAAGACTACAATTAGTTCAGTTGTAGCAGTAAACGCGAGGTATTGCCATAAAAGTTATTATATGGAAAGGGGTTCTAAAATTGGTCGGATTGGGTCCATATTTATCAGAGCTAACTATTAAGCTAATTAATTATTCTCCACCAAGTTTTACTAAAAAATATTAAGAATTGCGATTTTTTGCCAAATAAAGACTTCCATCATAATAACACTTTATGTGGGGAGGGGTTCTAAAAATGGTCCAATTCGGTCCATTTTTAATGGGGTCCCTCTCTGTTTTTGTACTAAATTTCATTGAAATATCTCAAATAATGCGACCAATAGCTTGCGCCCAATTTTATATGAACAAACGGACGGGCAGGCGGACATGGTTAAACCGTTTTAGATTTAGATTAGAAATCGCTTAATATAATGGAAGAATGAATGTAGCATTTGCTACACAATGAACAAGTTACAATTATCCGCACAAACTTAATATACCTCTTGCCACAAGTGGTTCAGAGTATAAAAATCACAAAACAACAAAGTTTATAGCAACAGATGCTGCAATCTACACAAAGTCAATAACAATTACACTGATCGATGAATCAGCGTTTGTTACGTTTAATGAGATTTAAGTCACATTTGATGTGTAAACGTTAAAACGATTCCACATAATCTAAGAAAACTCATGAAACCCAACTCACCATAAAGTTATTCTGTTTATATGTTTTTTCCCATTGCCAACTCTTGTAAACTTTTCGCTCATTAACTTTTTCTACAAACCGCAAAATTCATTCACTTAACTTTTTTCCAATGTATATGCATACATACACATAGTATGGATTGGAGTACACCTTCCATAATATACGATACTAATCTCAAACCTACGAACATACAAGTGTTTTTTATCTAGGGACTGAAATTAATACCTTTGTAATAAAAGTACTGTTATTGTTATTATTATTGTTGCGTGAAAGTGTATAAATTATAACCGCGAAACATTTCGTTTCGCGTTTTTCCTGTTCCGTCCTACCAACCTTATCGTGGCTTATAATTGCAAACATACTTATAAAGACTGTTTCTTTTTCAAACAGGTTTTTATACTCTCCACATAAAATGGGTTTGTTATTCCGTTTGCAACACTCAGAAGTAGGCTTCAGAGGTGCAACATCAAAAACTGAATCACTATAGACATGTATGTCCGTGTGTCTGTCTGTTGTTGGCATTCTTACAGTCGTAAATTTTGAACTGAAATTTACTTTTAGTTTCTGCATACAGATTGCTTTTTAAATTAGCCAAAATCGGCCAAGAGCTACGCCCACAATCAACAAAAATCTATTTATTTGCCACAAAAATTGTCCTATGAACTTGAAATTTGCTGCACATATCTATAATTATCCCATCCATTAATGGGCTTGATTGGATACCGTTATACATCCTACAATTTACAAAAACTCAACTTCCAAGTTGATTCATAATACACACACTATTTAAAGGCGTAAAAATATACCTGCCACGCCCACCTTTTGTAGATGTGGAGAATGTTTAAAATTCGCCCTAAACTGCACTTAGTTTTCTTACTTGTTCAAGTTATTCTTGGGTTAGAATATAAATATATTTTAAATTTCTTTCCATTGACGTATGAGTAACTTGTGGTTACTATTTAAAGGAACAAAAAACAGATACCCTGACCTGGCGTTTGGCCTAAGCTAAATCTAAAATATCCTCTACATTTACATCTGGCATGCATACTATTGCGCTCGCCTACTAAAATCATCTGAATGGTTCAATTCTGCACCATAAAGAAGTATTTGTAAAAGCGTGTGAGAGTGCCCTATGGATAGTAGTATTAAAACAAGGCAGAAACTATAAGTTTGGTTCAAGTCAAATCTTAAAAACTTCTCACATAACAACAATATGTTGACGTGGCAGACACCTGTCTCTTAAAAGTGTATAAAATACAAGTCAATTTCCATAAAGGATAAGATATTTTGTAAATTGTGACCACGTCCATTTGTGGCAACTCAATAGAAGTCCTCAATATAAAACACTTTATCTAAATTTAACTTCATAGCTGCATTTTTGTGGCTGACAGATACATTTTTGTCCATTATGGACACGGCTCGTAACCTACTTTACTCACTTTAAATTGAAGCCTGCATATAGAAAATAGAAATTTATATACATATGTATTCATAGCAGATATATAAAAATTTATGAACGTAAGCATTCCAAAAAAAGACAGACGTACGGACGGATATTTCTAGGTTAGGTTAAGTTGATTGGGTGATTCAGCTAGGCCAATATGTAGGTCCATTATGTTATCTGTAAAAACATACCATAATGCTCAGAAAATCTTCGCATCTACTAGTAACCCTAGACGCTCCGGGAATCTCACTTCAAGTATTTTGTTTCGTTTGTATGTATATGCCTAGATCGTTTCACATTTTGATATTGATCAAAAATATATATACTTTGTACACTCTCTCACCCCTTCTTCTGAATGTTGCCAACGGAATAGCAAACTTAGTATACCCGTCCATCTTATGCGTAAAGTTTACAAATTCCAAAATGTAAACTTTCTCTTTGTTTTACATTTTTGAGCCAATTTATGAATTTTCTCCATTCATTTATAAAGTAAACATTTATGTTGGATCGATTTTTACACATACATATGAAAATCATATTTTGAAGCAAACTGAATCGAAAGCTAGACAATAGAGCAGGAGAAAAAGCATTTGGATATAGGGTCATGGAAACCCAAGAGAATCATAAACATGAATGTATTACTCCTATTATACGAAACTATTAATTGTGTACGTTGGCTATTTATTCACTCATGTGTACATTATAAAACATTTACATATAAATTTATTCCTAATAGGTTAAGAAATATTGAAAATTAGAACTCTTATTAAAGCACACACATACAAACATTCTATCATTTCGTAGTATACGTGTATGAAACACAGACTAAAATGGACGGGAGGTACCAAAATAGCTAAAAATTGTTCTTAGAAAGACTTGTGATAAAATGAAATAGTTCTTGTGGGACCTACAAGTGCTTCAATAAGTAAATTTGACTAAGATCAAAACTTAAATACTCTCCACTCCTCAACATATTGGGGCGTGGCATGTACCAAGGTTTATATAAGTACGTGTCAACCAACTAGTTAAATTCTACACCAAGTTTTTTGTAAATTTTGGGCGTGTCTGTTATGTAACGAGGGATCTATCTTTATCTATCGATGGAGGGCCTAATTATAAATATTTGGAACAAATTTCAACTTTGTATACCTTTCGGGGGGTATACTAAGATTGTCATTCCTGCCAACAGCCAGATGGAGGTGTCTGAGACCCTACAAAGTACATACATTTTTGATCAGCGTCAAAAACTGAATCGCTCTAGACATGTATGTCCGTATGTCCCTGCGTCTGTCTATTGTTGGCATTCTCACGGGCGTACATTTTGAGATATTAAGCTGAAATTTTGCACAGACACTTTTAGTTTTTCTACAAAGATTATTATTTAAAATAAAAAAAATCTAGTAACAGACACGCCCACAATTTACAAAAAATCGTATTCCGCGTAAAACTCGACTTGCAAGCTGATACGTAATACATACACTATTCAAAGGCGTAATCATATACCTGCCACGCCCACTGTTTGTATATAGATATAAAGGATGAAGATTTGGCTTTCTTACTTGTTTGTGGCTATGAAAGATTTTTATAATTCTGGGCGTGGAACTTGACAGTTACTACAGTACAATGTACAGTTACTAGAAATATTTGCATCAAATTTTAGTTCATTATCTCAATAATAAAAAGTTGCACAGACGGGCATATCTCAAAGATTCAGATTTTAAAAATTTATACTTTGAAGAGTCTCTAAAGTCCTCAAGATATTCCAAAAATCATGTTTAAGTACTTATGGAGTTAAGCTCATCGCCGTTGTGGGGTATAAAGATAATACTAATTATATATTAAATGGTTTGTTGTCATTTATTAAATAAAAATCAACCCACCCATCCATCAATCAATTAATCAATTCGTTATTTAATTTCCATCTATTAGCTGTGCGACATAGATATATAAATATATTATAGGCTTTTTATATTATAAAAATATATGTATGGGTTATATATGGATTTTAAATCATTGTCTGCTTTTTTGCCTCATCATACCCTACACCACTTGTGACAAAGGGTATATAGTATTAAGTTTGTGCGTATGTTTGTAACTCCCAAACGGCCAATTATATCAATCGACATCGAATCAAAATCTGAATCAACTCAATCATGTCCGTCTGTCGGTCCATGTAAATTAGTGATTAAACTACAGGTCGCATTTTTTAAGATATTTTATTGAAATTTGGTACAAGAACAAATATTGGTTTAAAGAGGCACCCTAATGAAAATGGACCGAATCGGACCATTTTTAGAACCCTTTCCTAAGTAAGCTTCTATTGTAATGGAAATCTTTATATGGAAAACAATTGCAATTCTTAATATTTTTTGCCAAAATTTTGTTAAAAAATAATTAATTATTTAAACAATTATCTGTGTTAAATTTGGACTCCATCCGACCATTTTTAGCATATTTTTTCGTATGAAAACCTATTTTAAAAAAAGTCTTTATGTGGGGAAAATTTGCAATTCTTAATATATTTTGAAAAAATTTGGTTAAAAACTGTTAATTAGCTAAATAAATGGCTATGTTAAGTTTGGACCCGATTGGAGCATTTTTAGAACCCCTTCCCATGTAATGATATTTTACGAAATGACTTTTACATGACAATGCCTCGCCTTTTACTAATACAACGAAACGAATTGTAGCATATTATGTGAAACTCAATGGTGTAGGGTAATAAATTGAGGGCAAATTACTAAATTTCTTAAAATAAATTTTTGTATTGTTAACAGTTTGCCATGAAGTGTGCCAGAGTGTATACGTGTGTAGTTTTAGTAATAATTACAAATATCTTTCGTACGGTTTTGACATTAATAAAATACATATATATTATCATATTGTGTACAGTTGATAACTAACTAACAGACGCATACAAGAACACTTCACCGTATACATTGTTTGTAAATTTTATTAGTTAAATATTAAACATTAGAAGGAGAGGCAAGGAATTTGTAACTAAATCCATAGTATAAGTGAATGTCAGGAGTGTTTGCTCTTAAACACACATACACACATATATGTATATATGAAAAGTGCTAGAGCGTAGAGTTTATGTCTACATACCCACATGTGTGTTTGAAGGGGAATGCCTGAGCGTCTGTTTACTATTGTACTTAAACTTTGCAAATTACAATTACATTTTATTAAGGAAATGCTATTTGCAATTATACACATACCCACTGACAACCCAGTCAAGTACTCAAGCTGAAGTATACAGTATTTCATACGACTTGCTTACGCATAATAATATGAACCAGAAGAGGTTGCCTTGTAAAACAAGCTTTCTTCCTCACACCCGTACAGCCGTACAGCCGTACACACGTATAGACATGAAGACATAAGTTGAATATTGAACATTCATTGTCATTAGGTCGGATTTTAATTAAATTTCGATAAATTTTCATTACGATATAACACACACACACACACACACACACACACACACACATGTATGTAAAACATGTAATACAATAGCATTGACAAAGAACAGTTAGAACACATATAAGTGTATAATGCCAACTTTTGTTTATTAAGTTAATAGAAATGGTGATCAAGACCATGATGATGATGATGATGGATACACGTAGCATCAAGTGTTATTGCATATATGTTTTAGTATGTGCATAGATGTTGGTTAGAAAAGTTTACAAATGCATACTTATACAAACACAAATATTTTACAATAATAAATAATTGAAGAAAAATTTCCATATAAATAAATGCGCACACACGTTGATGTTCAACGCAAAGGGTTGGAAAGAAAGAAAAAACTTTCAAATTAGAAATTCTCTGTTAGATGTGGTAGCAATTAATGATAAATTACATTCAAAATTTCTACTTATGATGCACATACACACCTACATACATGACACCTTAAGAGTTATATAAATTGTTCACTCACTATTGTTGCTTACTGTATATATACAATGGATGTAAACACACATTAAATGTTTTCTGGTAAATTAACTTAATATTGTCAACTATACATTTTTTGTCTCACATTGCCAAGCACATCTTCAAAGCAAAGTATTTTACAAGCGAGACTGCTGAGTATTTATTTTTACAACAACAACAATAATGATGAACAAGTAATATAAAAATTAAACCAAATCATAAATACCCTACATATATATATATACAAAAAGTGGGCGTGTCAAGTACCTGTTTATGCCTTTAAACACCCTCTGAATTACGTTTCAACTTGCGAGCACAGTTCTATGCTGAATAAGGTTGTTTGTAAATTGTGGGCGTAACCACGCCCATTTTTTCCATATCGATAGATGAACTCTAATTATAAATGTTTTCTTTATAACTCCATTTTTGTGGTAAACATAAAGATTTTTGTCAATTGTGGGCGTGGTTCTAAACCGATTTTGCATAATTTAAATAGCAAGCTTTAATGTGAATCAAAATTGAGAGTTTCAGCCTCCATGAACAGACATACGGACAAAATAACATCGTTACATCGTTTCGGATTTTGATACTCTATAGGTCCTCTGACGCTTACATGTGGGTTTTTTTGCGACAGCTTTAAAGCATTGGAAGCCTAACCGCTAAAATTATCTTTACATCAATTTCCTTATCCCTGAGGAGCCACCATTAAGTGTTTTTTTACAAGGGGGAAAGAGCGTTGACTTGGACTACGTCTAGGAGGAGGAAAGATTTCGCAATGTATACAAACCAATATCTAACTACCAATGTCGATATATTTTGAAAAGAATTTAACGATTTATGGAACACTATGAACCCTATTCGCCCGTTTCGTTTCGAAGGTACGAGAACATTTTTTACTACAAAACCTTTGACTGATTGCCATCTTGTGTGTGATCTAGAGATTTCCCCCATTTGTAGGATCAGCTCCATTCTCTTCTGCTCTCATCATGAAGTTGAAAGCGATGCAAATATGCCCTAAAACATTCATTTCCAGATGGAAGTTGCGTGAGGTGAGAGTCAATCTCACCATCAATCGCAAATATTGGGTTTTTAGACGGTCCATCTGCCCTTTTCCGAGCGTCTCCATCTGAGTTGCCACTCCTGAAGTATTGTACTTCTGCTTTCGGTGAGTTACGCAAGTTCGTCCCTTGTTCAAGGTAAAGCCTTTCTTTGGTTAACAGATCGATGGGTGTTATTCTTCTAGGGGAATGATTCCCCATTCTAGGTACAGTGTATAAACTCAAACAATGAAATGTTAAATTGTTCAAATTGATTTTTATTTGGCCTCAACTGAGATAAACTTTTCTGCTTAACTACAAGAAGCTTTATACAGAGGAAAGTTTTTTTTTCCTTTTAAATTAACAAAAACATTAAAAATCCATTTTGGTTTTTTTTTTGTTTTTGCTAATGGTGTGAGTGAGTAATGGAAATAGAAATATATTTGAATTTACATAAACGAAACTGTGACTTTTTGGGGCAATTGCTTTTTCATGTTTTCTTATTGTACAATTTTATTGTGTTGACGCTATTGTTGCTGTCGCTGTTATCACGACCTAGTGCATCTACTAACTTACAAATTACATGTGTATGCAAAAAGAGGAGGACACAGCATGGAACTATAGAATCACTATAGTTAACAGTGGCAGTGAAAGTGGCTGCAACTCGGAAACGACTTATTTCTTCATAAATGTTTACATAGTTTTTTTTTTCCTTTTTTTTCGGGCCCTAAGTCCAATTCGCACATATTTCGGTGGATTTTTCGAACTTAAGTAAAAATTTAATGTCTCACTGTTTGACATTTATTGTCAGCATACTCTGGCAATTCATTACGATTAGACTCAAGCTTGAACAATGCTATCAAACTATCCATAATTTACTTCGAAAATGGATCATCGATTCTTAGGCAATTTTGTGATTTCTATATGAAAAAGCTGATTTATCGTACTGTAAATAGATTTCATACCAAAAAAGGATTGTGCTCACTCCGAGAGTATGCCACAAACTTATCGATTGGCCATAAGTACACCATAATGAATGGGTTTCTGTTTTGAAATGTGGATGATATTTATCTAGACGAGATGTGGTTTCCACTAATACGAAGCTACGTGTCATATAACTAATTTGTTTAATTTGGCGACAACTTCATTATAAGAAATGAACTTGTCAGTGGATTTCTAATGTTCTCCGATTTGTTTTTCTGTGGCGTTATGTGAAGTCACTGATTTACACTAATAAACCACCAAAAATTGAAGCCTTGAAGACCAATATTGTTCGCAATTATTTATGACTTACGGCCAATAGTTTTCGAAAAATCGAATCAAGATTTTTAAAAAACGTAATTTTTTATCATTCGAATTCAAATTATCACTAAATTGCCGCCCACAATAGGCTAAAGACATAATACTTAACTCCAATGCGGAGGGTCGTCAGTTCGATTACTACAACAGTTGAACCCCTGTATGGGGGACGAAGTATTTAAAATTTTTGTAAGAGGGCCGAATTTTTTAAAGAATAGATGAAAATTTCGGGTCAAGTACGATTATTTAATACACTAACTCCTTAAATTATGCTACTATTAAATTAGTTGTATCACTGCCATATAAGTTACTTCGTAAAATAACATTATATGAAAAGTGATTCCAAAAAATAGTCCAATTGAATCCAAATTTGTCACAATCAAATATTAAGCCAATTAACTATCTTTTACCCATTTTTGTCAAGAAATATTCAGAATTGCGATTTTTTGCCATATAAAGGCTTCCATTATAATAGGACTATATAAGGGAAAGGGGTTCTACAAATGGTCCGATCCGTTTCATTTTCAATAGGGTGACTTTTTGGGCCAAATTTCATGGAGAGACAGACGGACAAAAGTGGTCGTGGTTAAAACGATTGAGATTATGATTCTGAATCGATCGGTATTATTGAGGGTGGGTGTGGCATTTGCCGTTTAGGAGTTACAAACAGTCGCTCAAATTAAATACTACATGTGGTGCAAAGTATAAAAAGTAGATTTGGAGCAAATGCACAATGAAGACGTAGTGACTTGGATGCAAAATTATTTGACAAAATCCGTAATGGGTGAATTTCTACTTACGCCCACAGTGAGTAGCACCCTGACCACTTCTATAACACTCAGAAAGATTTGCACTTTCTCCAAAATATGTAGAAATTTTGAAAAATTAAGAAAATGTGTTTATTCCGCATTAGCATCCCAATTCAACTAAAACACTATAGTCTGTACGTCCATGTATTTATTGATGGCAAAGACTATCAAATTGTTAAAATCTGAGTGTCAAACCTTTGTGAAAATATTTGTTATCTGTATACGTATCGCTCGAGCATTCAATTGACTTGTATAGTTTCTTAATTAATACAGTTAACTAATTAATATACATTCAAACTGCAGAGAGAGCATGTGTTAAATAAATATCTACTCAGTGTTAATGCATTTGTCAGCTTGTACGAGACAATTCAATTCAATTCAATTTAATTCAATTCAATTTGAAATTTTAATACGACTTGCATGTGTTTCCATTCAATTTGTTTAAATACTTGAAACAGAACAAAAATATATTTATTGTGTTCCATTGTTCAGCAACGACACGACACAACACGATATGTATTTAAAGAACATTTGCATTTTAATTATGATGATAAGGAATCAATGTCAATCTTAATTTGTTGTATGCCTTTATTAAAATTTCCTTTTAACACTTAATTAATTGTAAAATTGAAACAAACAAACAAACACACTTTCCTACACAATTGTGCATGTGTGTGTGAGTGTGTTGGGCTTATTGTTACTAAGTAGAAGCCATCAATCAGACAATTGTCATGTTTGGCTTTATTGTGTGTTGTGTGTGTTGTGTGTGTGTGTGTGTTTTCAATTTCTTGAATAATAGCCATATAGTATATACATACCTAGCTATTGACATTGATAACACATAACTCTATCATATAAATTACTTTTTTGATGATAATTAATTTTATTTTAAATACATTTATATGTAGCTTTAGTATCTTAAGAAACAATTTTCAGATCGGACAGCTGTCAATTGGTATTGACTCGCTTTTATTTGGTGATAATGCCCATTTACTTCTTTAAGGAAACACATACAACCAACTATTTATAACGTGCATATATGCATATATCCACAGATCAAGTTTGTGTCATTGAAAATTATACAAATAGATTTTGATTTTATTCACTACAACTAATCCGAATGCTTTTAAAGTTTGGATTATTTTGCACAATTTTAAAACCATGCAACAAAAGATTATAAATTTGATTTAGACCAAATCTTAAGTACCCTACACATCTACATTCAAACAGTAGGTGTGGCAGCTAAATAATTACGCCCTCAATTAGTATAAGGAAATGTCGAGTTTTACGTTAAATATGGTTTTTTGGGAAATTGTGAGCGTTCCTGTTATCCGACCACGCCCATTTATAGCACATCCATAGATGGGATAGTTACATATATGCATATTAAATTTCAAGTTATTAGTTCCATTTTTGTGACATATATATAGGTTTATGTCGATTGTGGGCGTGTCTCTTATCCGACAATGCCTATTTTTTGAACATCAAATATAAATACAAAATTTCAACATAATGGCTATAGTTTTGTAGGAAATAAAAAGATTTTTAATAATTAAAGGCGTGGCTTTTGTCCGATTTTGCTCAATTTACTGAATAAAAAGAAAAGTATACAAATTTTAGCTCAATATTTTAAAATTTACGCATCTAAGAATGCGAACAACAGACAGACACACGGACGCAAAAACGGACATGTCCAGATAGACTCAGTGTTTGATGCTGATCAAGAATATATATATGTATATAGTACATGCTTTGTGAGGTCTCTAACTTTGTGCACTCTGTTATTTCATGTGAACATAGTTTTGTTAATAAATTTTCAATACATTTTGTTTTTATTTCATCCACCGTATTTGATTAAAAATAACCACTTGAAGCTTATAGCATTCTATACGTCAAGCCCTTTCATTTGATATCCATATTAAGTAGATTTGGAAGCAAGGCATTCGAACATATTTGGACATGTATTGATTTTATAATGAAACCACGTGATTAATCATATTTTACCGGTAAAGCCTTTCAATTTATACCCATGCCATGTAGATTTTAAAGAAACTGGCAAGTGACCTTTTTGGAGGGATTGCCTGCTGGTAACTGGTAAACTGGACTGACAAACTTGTCATTGTTAAAGTTTACTATTAATATTTTAATAAACGATTGCCTGGCTGCCAGTGCAGATGGTTTTATATTCGATTAGATAAATTGTATAAATTCCGGTTATTAAAGTTCTCCTTATTTTTTCCATATAGCCATTGATTTTATCCAAATGTGTGCATCACATATCGACAATATTGATTTATAGCTTTCATTTAACATCATGGCCTAATGGGAATGTTTTTAGTTAACTAGTTATAGTTGTAGATAACTACACAATGCCAATTATGTGTGCTGGGATACCAAAAAAAAGAGAAAAGCATACTAAATTTTATTACTTATACATAGATTGGATAAAATATCATAAAAATATTTGCTTGACTATGAATGGGATGGAAAAGTTTCCATGAATGCAAAATATTTAAACATAAATCAACAACAGGCAAGAGCGTTTGACATAATGACCACTAAATCATAAGATATTTCATAGCCCCATTTATACCACACATATTCATATATATAGATATTTTTAAGTACATAAGTATGTGCATATAAAACTTTTGTTGGGCAACAAGCTTTGCATACCTAAAATGTTCATTTAATTCAATTTCAACTAACAAATCATTTTCAACACATATAAAGAGCCCATTCAGAAAAAAAAACACATTCAAAAAAAAAGGACGCACACAGATAAAGTTTTAACACTCGACCAAGGGCACATACAGAGTAACAACTTCAATAACCAAATGATCATCATCACCAGCATTTGCAGTACAGCTGTCGTAAGTTATAACTATTTACAGCTTTACACAGCTATACAACGTACCTACACACGCACCTACATACATACAATCCTATCCTTTTTGTATATGCGGTGTGTACCTGGAATAACGTTGGTCGATGATTATGTTCTAAAGTTGTGAAGGTTAAAGATACAAATGATCATAATCGAGGTTTTTTTTTGTGAGATGTGTAAAGAAAAATAGAGAGAGAGAGAGGGAGGGAGAGACCTTCCAACCATCACTTGTGGTATTAAACTAAGAAAAACTCATTTAAAGTTTAAATTGAAACAGAATACTGAATACGCAGACACGATCACACGCACACACACACCCCCATACACCGAGTCTTTTTTAAAGGTTTCCTGCATCTAAATAATGTAGCAAAGAACTTTTCGTGTACCCACTGGTGTATATATGAGTGGAAAAACTAACTTGCATTTACATTAATACAGACCTCCGGAAAGGAGGAATATTTCTACAAGAAAATATATACGAGAGTTACTACAAGTTTAATAACTTTTTCCTTCTAATAATAATTTTTATAAAAGAAGAGGTAACAAAGCAACATTTTGGTTTAAGGCAAATCTTAAATACCCTTCACAGCTACATATAAAACAAGTATGGGCGTGGCAGGCTCATGATTACTTGCACTTAATAGTGTGTATACTACGTAACAACTTACAACTCGAGTTTGTGCTAAATTGCGAGAGTAGCTGTTATACGACCACGCCTACTTTTGCCATATCAATGCTAAATTAATCAATTTTTTATAGCAGCTAATAAGATTATTGATTTTGGGCGTGGCTTTTGACTTTTTTAACCAATTTAAAATCTGATGGACGTACAGACGGACACGATTAGATTTACGCAGGTTTGGTGGCTGATCAAAACTATATAAACTTTAGAGTATCTTTGAAGCTTCCTTCTGGGTGTGTGCAAAAGGAATAGCAAATAGTAGTGTACGTTTTCAGTATCTCATGTAGAGGGTACAAAAAAACACAGACAAAAGTAGAATTTTCGAAATAAATATTATCACTAAACGAGTAAACATGAAAGTGTGAAAGAAATGTGTTTTTTTATATTTTTACCACCTTAGCAGATTTTCTTATTCGCACGCGTTTCATTCCATGGTTGGGTATATACACAGAATATGCGGCAACAATAGAGGTTTAGCCGAATATTAACTTGAACCGGAAAAGAATTAAGAAAATATGTTACAATGCACCATTTTCGTTGTTACTATAATTTAAACTTGACACCTTTTCAGCCATGTGACACATAGGGTGAGTCACACTTTTAAACATGTAACAGCCGCGTGACTTTTATATACATTAGCTCACACTAGCTAAGCCTATTTATCATTTTTTTTTTTGTAGCGGCCGCAGTGAAGGTGATAAATTCTACTTATTGGCGTTTTAGTGGTTTCCCAGGCCCAGAATGTCAGCAGATGTGCTTTTTTTTTAATTACTTCCACACACACATTATGTATTGTATGTTTTTCATCACCTTTTTACACCTTCGTTGTCAAAGAGCAGTTATGTGGAAACAAAAAAAAAAAAAAAAACAAAAAAACCATTTAAACTATTTTTTTTTTACCATCCATTAAAATTTAATGAAGTCATTTAATGCAAATTCATTTGTGAATGAATATTAAATGGTGTGCTGATACGGATGCAACCATTAATTACAATTCAAACACATGTGAGCAACACTCACGCCACTGGTACTTATTGATGTTTAAATAATGTGTAAATAAAATGCAAAAGCAAACCAAAAAAAAAACATAATTCGCTAAAATTAATGGAACGATGAACGTTATTATATTTTTTTGTTTACATTATTTATTATGTAGTAACGGTTTTTACTATTTACGTTGTTTTATTGTATTCAACCACCAACCACATGAGGGTATAACAGGTATACTCGCTTTGAGGAAACCTTTGCCACCTGGTGTCAAAAAAATACATACACGAACCCATGAAAACCAACCATGCTCATTTTTTGCACATCGATGGATGGTATGGGATAACTATATATATGCATACCAAGTTTCAAGTTCGTAGGTCATTTTTTGTGACAAATATATAGATTTTTGTCAATTGTGGGCGTGGCTTTTGACCGATTTTGCTTATTTTGAGCGATCTGCTTGCAAAAACTAAAAGTTTCGGTACTAAATCGACTCAGTTTGTAAGGTTTCTGAACCCTAGAATAACAAACTTAGTATGCTCTCCATCTTATGTGGAGGGCATAAAAAGAGAAATTTCTTACAATTGTTTTCGCACTACTTAGCAACTTATAAATAAATAAAAGAAAATGCAAAAAGCTACAGTCGGTCAAGCCGCACCAATTAATACCCTACACTTGGTTCCAAAAAATTATGCTACACTTAGTTCAGTTGCATCAGTAAACGCTTTGGCTTAGGCGTAGTGTTAAATATTCTCCTCATCCATTACGCGTTTTTTTTTTGAGTTTTTATATTAATATCAACTAAAAAATCGAATCTGTACAAAATTTGTAAATTTAGGGCGTGTCTGTTATCTGGTTACGCCCACCTATCGATGATACATTATCATTTATAACTAGATGCACTAAATTTCAAGTTCATAGATCAATATTTTGACTGTAAGAGATTGTGGGCGAGGCATTTGGTCGATTTATTCCAATTGAAATAGCGATTAGTTTACAGTACATGGAAATGTACGCACAAAATTTCAGCTCCATATATAAAAATTTACATGAGAGAGCGTTCCAACGGCAAACACGCGGACGAACATATCTAGACGGAATCAGATTTTCATGCTGATCAAGAATATAAATATTTTGTAGGGTCTACGAGGCTTCTTTGGGGATGTTGCAAAACTTTATTTCTGTATAATGTTATTAATAAATAAATAAAAAGAATGATTAACTTATGTCCCTCCCCTTACGTGGAGGATATAAAAACGCAAGTCTTTGTCATAACCAGAAAATTTAATACCAGATTATAAAAGCTGGTATGTGCAGCATGACTTGACCAATTTTTTTTTTTTTTTTTTGAAATTTTTGACGCTTTATATCATGTGTACTGCGTGTGTGTGTACTACACATTTGCATATATTATATATTCATACCAGAAAAGCATTGAGTCAGTGAGTTTTTCAGCCAATTGATCATTTATTGGCCACACTTGAATTTATCTATTTTTAAATGTATTCTACATATACGTATATGTATGGATGGATGGATGAAATAAAGAAATAGAATAGAGTTAGAGAACCAATGAATTGTAAACAAATCGTTTTAATTGGAAATTGATTATGCGCAAATAATACGACGCTATGACAACCATATACATATAACTGCAAGTAATGGTAACAGCAACAATAACAACAACATCAACACCACCAGTAATGATAATAATAACCATAAATAACATTTGTAATGTAATGTTACGTGTAACTACTTTTTAATTACATAGCTCGAGTTATGCCCTTAAGCTGGGCTGATATGTATCACATGTGTTATTTTATCTTTGTAAACGAAATCTATTAAATACATAAATTTAATTCTAATTAAATCAATATGACTATTCTGCTTTTATCGCGGTTGCCTGTGTATTGCATCGCCCATGTTGAACAGCATTGCGTATGAGTGATTTAAATCTCATATAAGCCAGAGTCAACGCCAGAGTATATTAATTAAGATGTAGAGTGAAAATCACAGTCAATTAATAAAATCGGATTTAAATGATTTCAGAATCAAGAATGACGGTTACGATTTCAAGTTTATTAATCACGATTAACGAATAAAAATTGTAGAATTTCTTGAAATTGAAAAAATTATATCGATCACACACATTTATATGTAAAACAAGAAAACTAAATCCGTCTTAGAACAAATCTTAAATGAGGAGGGTCCACATCTACAACATTGGTTGGTCCAGATATATGTGTGCGCCCTCTAATAGTGTTTATATTACGTATCAGCTTGCAAGTCAAGTTTTACGTCGAGTATGGTTTTTTGTAAATTGTAGGCGCGTCTGTTAATCGACCACACCCATTTTTTACATATCCATATATGGGAGTTTCACAATTAATGCTTTAGTTATGTTAGTTGTTTTGGTAAACACGAGGTATTGCCACATAAGTCTGTTTGTGATCCATAACATTATATGGGAAGGAGTTCTTAAAATATTGGGTCCACATTTAGCTCAACCAATTACTTAGTTTAATTAACTGGTCTTTTGGTCATTTTGTTAAAAAAATTCTAAGAATTAGGAAAAATTTTCATATAAAGACGTCCTTTATAAAAAAGTCTTGGATGGAGAGAGGTTCTCAAAATGGCCCCATTCGGTCTATTTTCAAAAAGATACCTCTTTGAGTCAATATATGTTCTTGTACAAAGTTTTATTAAAATATGTTCAACAATGCGACCTGTAGCTTTCGCATGGTCATATAGATGGACAGATGGACAAGGTTAAATAAACTCAGAAAGAGATTCTAAATCGATCTGTGTGAGCTTTGCCGTTTGCCGTTTACAAGTTACAAACAACCGCACAAACTCTCTATACATACCCTCTTACCGTAGGGTACAGTGTAGGGTATAAAAATATTCATTATATGGCTTAACTTTCTTACACTATTACGTTAATTTCCTTTTTTATGAACATTTCACTTAATATCCAACGGTTTTCTTTTAATATCTAAATATAAAATATTATCCTTCTATGCGATCAATTACTATCTATATCTGTATCTGTATGTGTATGTGTTGTTGTAGAAAAATCATTTTCATAAATCATAATTTCTCTCAATAATTTGTTGATATTAACATTCATTGCCAATTATTCTGAATTATTTCCAATATAATATTTTATTATATATATGTACGTATGCACACGCAGGCATATAAGCCAATCAGTTACAATACAATTCAATATACATATATTATATACAAATGTATTATTTTTTTGGGCCTAGTTTCCCGCAACACTAACCAATAAACAGTTATAAATATGGTCGTTGTTGTTTTATGAAAATTAATTAAATTTTCACAAATTACTTTTGTATACATATTATACACGTACGTGTGTATATGTGTGTGTGTGTATTTGTTTATCTATATATAATCATACAATTACTGAGATAATTTATTATCTAACTGGACAATGTGTGTATGCGTTAAAGGCCGTTTCTGTATAATCGTGACATAACGAATTTATACAACAATTTGTTTAGGAGAAAATTATTATGAATGAGAATTTGTGAAAAGCAATTTTCAATAATTCATAAACATGCACACACATACACCCACACGCACAGACATACAATTATACTATAGTATGTTAAAATTTTAATATTAATATAAAAACTAATGTCGTTTTAGTAAAAAGCGCTGTCAGGTTTTATATGTACAGTAATTACTTCTACGCAAATCACCTAACGTGAGACGGAGGTTATACCAAGTTTATCACATCATTTGCAAAACATAGAAGAAGAGACCTCAGAGACTGTACAAAATATATATATTCTTGATCAGCATTAAAAACTAAGTCGTTCTAGACATGTCCATCCGTCTGTCCGTCTATTGTTGGCATCCTCATGGTTGTAAATTTTAAGATATTGTGCCGACATTTTATACAGACACTTTTAGTTACTATCGCTATGTAAAATAGATAAAATCGGTTGAGAGTCACGCCCTTAATCGACAAAAATCTAACTATAAAGCATATAAAAGGAGATACGAAGTCAAAATTTGGTATACAAATATATAATTAGTGCGCCAACCGATGTGGCTGGATAATAGACACGCCCACATTTATCAAGAAACCTTTTTTGTTGGGCAAAATCCGTCGTATATGTTGCACAGTTAAAAGGCGTAATAAGGTGTACCTGCCACGCCCATATTTTTTATATAGATCTAGACTATATTTAAGACTTAGCATAAACTCTGCATTTTAAACCTAATCAAATCAATTTAAAGTTTTTGTGACCTTTAAAGTGTTTTTCACGGACCGATAGACAAAAGTTGGATGATTAGATCGAATCGTCATCAATACAAAGAATATCTAGCATATGTGGTAATTTAAAATACAATTACTAAAGCCAGTATTTTTTTTTTTTAATATTACAAATATTTTGATTCTGGCACGGTGCCCCCTTGGGTGCAAAAATTAGTGCACCAGCAGTAATCATGCTTTAATTTCGCAATTGTTTGTACCATTCAATTAATGTTTCACGTTTTGTCTATTTACAGACAATTATACGTGAAATGAATCGTTTGGGCATGATGGTGGATTTATCGCACGTATCGACTGGCACTATGCGTGATGCATTGGAAGTGAGTGAGGCGCCGGTGATATTCTCACATTCATCAGCGTATGAATTATGCAATTCAAGTCGCAACGTACATGATGATATGTTGCAATCACTGGCCAAAAACGGTGGTCTCATTATGGTGAATTTCTACTCAAGGTTTCTATCGTGCAGTGATAATTCAACGGTACATGATGCGGTCGGTAAGTGTTGTAGGCAAAACGATTCATTTTTTAAGGTTGCAGGTATTTGCAGTTGTATCGATTTTGTACAGGATTTTGCTGATTTTTATATAAAACATAACAATTTTGTCATCAGTTTGTCTGTCTGTCTGCATAATTGAATAAAATTGAAAATAGATTTGATCGGTTCATTTTTAGAACCCTTTTCCCATATAACACTTTTTTTCATAAATGTGACTTTTATATGACAATGACTCACGCTTTCTAAAGTCAACAAAATTGTAGCATAAGTTATGGAGCCAACTGGTGTGGGGTGTTACATGGTCCGGTAGAATTGACTGTATTGTTAGTTTCAGGTTATCTTACAACAAGTCAAGTACCAACACCCAAAATTCGTTCCAATTATAAACGTAAGCTGAGTAGGTGCCAAGTGTACAGATGCCATAAATTCTCGTCCTTTTCTCTTTGTTGTGATTCACTTTTCCCCTAATGCCTAATGAATGATTACATATTTTATGACTTTCATTTTTTTTTATCTTTTGTATGTTTGCTCGATTGCCGGCACGTATGCAATGTTGGATGATTAAAAAATGTACAATTTTTCAATTGAATTACGCAAATCTCTCAATGAATGATGGAATGACTTGGCCATGCAATTACATGAATACACATGCATACACAACAATCGACTTATTCCATTCTGCTGACAATGATGTGTGGGTGGGATTGGCTCTCTACCAATGCCATGTCAAAAAATCAACCAACCCATCATCTTTACGGCTACAACCATCACTACAACAACTCAATGTTGCTGCTGCTGCTGCTGCTGCTGTTGGATGTGTGTTTTGGCTGATTTTATTCCTTACGGTCTGCTGAAAATAAATCTTTATTCTTGTATTGTACGAGAACGTGTGCGTGTGTGGGTGTGTACGTTTTAATGGGTGTATATGTAAATGTAATGAATCGTTGGCTCAATCTAACAACGACAACAACCAACAACACTGAACGAAAATAATGTGCAGCTCATATAAATCACATTAAGCGTGTAGCTGGCATTGATCACGTGGGTCTCGGCGCTGGGTACGACGGAATCAATTTGTAAGTAAATGAAATTTGTGTACATTACGTTCATTCCTTTGCTGCCAATGCCAGCTATAACATTTACACAGATACTTAAAAATGTGTAATCATTAGTGTGATGTGTCTGTGTATTTACCCAACTAACCTCCCACTCTCCACTTATTGGTATCTAAACTTATCTCCTTTTCATTGCTGTTTGTATATTTGTGTGAGTTTAGGTGAGAAACTTAATTCTCTTGACATTTTATTTTGTTAGTTTTTTTGTTCCGTTTCCGTTTTTCATTTAATTGTTAGAATACTTTTCTCATTTGATTTTGCTTTCTCTCTGTTCAAGTTAGTGAATGGAAATTAAAATTGAACACAAAACTAAATACACAGTCACAGGAGCAAGGAATACTTTTTAAAGTAAATTTAATTATTTTCACTTTAATGTTGACTGAAGTAAAAACCAAATAAATGTGGTTCAATTGTTGTCAAGTACCTACATGTTCATAGGTTAAGTATTTTTCTATTTTATTTATGGCTTAATAATATATAGAATATATGTTGTAAGTAATGTTAAAAAATATACGTGTGTAGTAAACTTTAAACGTTTCATAAAAATAGGAAATTTCAAGGGAGTAATAGGAGAAAGTAGCCTATAATGGCACAGTTGTAAAATGGTTACTTTTTTCTATTATTAAGTAAAGTGGTTGAATTTTTCGCTGTTTTTTTTTACAATCACAGCAATTGCAACAATAGTAGTGAATAATGGCACGTTTTCTGTTGTTTTTTCGACATAAAAAGAAAGCATATATTAAGTTTGTTATAATACTTAGAAGAAGAAGAACTCTATAAAGCTTCAATCGATCTAGTCATTCCTTCAAAGTGTCCATCGGTCTGTCGGTCTGTCTGTCTGTCTGTCTGTTCACCGCAACGAAACCTTATATATTTAGCTGAAATATTGTATATACAAATTAAATTTTATCTTATTTTAGTTGCCAAACAAAGGTCCTCAATTAAATTGAGTGAAATTGATTAACTGCCACGCCCACAATTGACAAAATTCTATCTATCGGTTCAAATATTGAGCTAGAAATGTGAAATTTTGGTAAACATATTAATAATTAGGCCAAAAATGGGCGTGACAAACCCACCCACAAGTTACAAACATCAATACTTGAACAATGAATCCGACTTGTAAGTTGTCACGTGATGCAATACTCAGACAAGTAGAATTTCAATTTTTACTTTTTTTCATGTTTTTCAATTGAATTAGAATTTTTTTAGAGCCATTATGCGCTACTCTCCTACGTACCTGTAACTAATTAAATCAATTGCATCTATTGACACCAAGTTTTGTTACTAAAATGAAACTTTTTTAGTGAATTATTTTTTATACCCTTTTCGTTCTGTTAGGTTGCCGGTAATACAAATTTAAATATCAGACTATATAAATAGTTGATGAACTACGTGCTGTAGTATGAATATTATATACATCTGCACTTATTTACATTACTACTAATATAAAAGATTTATGTTGCTACATGGAATGTACAGTATACGAGCTAAATATCAGAGAAAGGGGCGGAGGGGTACATAGTTGTGTATAAATGCACATATATTCAGACAATTTACTACCAAATACAAAATATATTGTATGCGCACACATTTATGTATGCATACATTTGAAAATTCATAAACTAGTGAGTTCGTTAAGGGAAGCAAACAAAAGCTCACACAATTACATGCATAATGCTAGTGTATGTGTGTGTGTGTGTGTTTTGTATATGAGTGTTATAATACAATAAAACTAGCTAGTCAGTGTTCTTAATCAAATGGGAACAATAAAATCTTGTGTTGTGTTTCTGTTGTGTAATGCATAAAAAGTGTACAACGAATAAATTGAATTGTTACTGGTGTGATATAGAATTATAAAATAAGATAGATACATAAAACATCGTTCAGAACGAGTTATGGTTATCTGTTAAACTTAGTTATTGGGTTGGCAACTAAGTGATTGCGGAGTTTAAATAAAAAAGAAAATTCAAAATTATATAACTTTATTCATTTAGGAAGTGTCCGTTTCTTTTGAAGACCTTTTTCATCTTCTAAACAATAAGAAATAAATACAGATTAAGCACTTTGAACACGTTAACGAAACAAACGAAATTGTTGAGAAAATCCGCCATGTATCCGTCATTTATTGAATCAGATTTTGATACTGATCAAGGCTTTTTAAAACGTTTGACGCTTCCTTCTAGGTGTTGCAAACGGAATAGTAAACTTAGTATACCTAGTATATCTTATTGATCTTAGTAGTAGTGCTTATGTCTGCTTTAAAATCCCTTCAATATTATCAGTTTCGGTAGATTTGTAACCGATGTCTTCATTTTAAAAACCAGGCAATTGATTTCCTGGTCAGAACATGACTAGGTCAACTCGGTACTCAGTGCTGGTTCAATATATATAGTGCTGTTGTTGTTGTTGTTGTCAACATTTTAACAAAATTTATCGATACCTTTGACTTTAATTTTTTTTTATTATAAAAATTTAATTATTTTCCAACTAGAAATTAGAAAAAAAAAACTGAGGACAACAAACGGTTTAGTGTCAAAATAATTTACCAAAAATATAAAATTTTATCCATCCAGACAATTTTAATAATAATAACAATAATGTTTCCCTCTACATATCTATCAGACTAGTTATGAACAACAACAACAACAACAACAACAATAACACAAAATAAAATAACGTTAAAAGCTGGAAAATAGTAGTAGTAGCAGTGTAATAAATAGTAATGATGATGCATATCATGGCTGAATATATTGTATAGAGGCGGTTATATGTTGTGCGTCTGTCAGAGGAAGAAGAAACAAAGAATTGCAATTCATCGGCTATAATGTCAGATTAAATGCAATAACAATAACAATAACAATAACGTGAACAATGTGATTTACAGTTACACAGCCCTCTACAGCTCTACAGTGGCTGATATCTAACACCAACACCAACAGCAACACCAACGCCTACACACAATACGTTATGCTAGCCAAATATGAACCAAATACTTACACGCAATGTACACAAACACAATGCGTTGTTTGCTTGGTTTACTCTATCTTTCACTCTCTCTCTCTCCGACTCACCACCCGCATAAGCAAACAAGCCACCCCTAAAACAACGATATAATATTTATCCGAGGTATTACCGTACAAATAAAAATACCAACAACAAACGGTTGTACTTATTATTTGTACATATATACGTTAATATGTAAAATATGTATGTTTTTGTATACATAAGTAAATATGTACCTAAATCATATTGTAAGCCTGTGTACAGCCTGTTTATGACATTCATACACACATCCATACATCTAGAATGCCTGTATGGATTTGTGGAAAGCATGCTTTCTCTCTGACAATTTCGAAAATTGAACAATTAAGTAGAGCACGTTCTTTATTTATTGAATCATCAGAAACAGAAATAAAAAACACGGAAATATATAATCATATAGATCAAATATTTTTCCTTTTTTTTAATGGTTAATAATTCAATTTAAAACAAGTAAGGATAAAAAAAAAGCTTTTCTTTGGGCAAAGAGTATATTAAATTTTTGCGGTTGTTTGTAACTCCTAAAAGGCAAATGTCACACCCACGACACATTCAATTATAGCGATCGATTTACAAACAAAATCTGAATCGATTTGATTATGTGCACCTGTCTGTCTGTCTAGCCATGTAAATTTTTGGGTGAGCTACAGGTACAGGTAGCATTTTTCGAAATATTTTGATGACAAGGTCATATACTGACCCAAAAAAGAACCCTATAGAAAATGGACCGGATCGAACCATTTTTTAAAATCTCCCTCCATATAAGGTCCTATTATAATGGAAGTCTTTATATGGTAAAAATTGCAATTTTTAATCATTTTGAACAAAATTCTATAGAATTCGTTTTATATTTGGCTGTGCCAAATTTGGCTCCGATTGGGCCATTTTTAAAATCCCTTCCCTTATAATTACATATATTTGATGAAGTAAATGTAGCATAATTTAAGGTGCTAAGTGGTGTGAGGTATTAAATAATCGAGTTTGACCGACTATAATATTTTTACTTGTTTTTTATTAAGGGGTCATATTTGATTTAAAGTGGCAACAAATAATTTATTGTATTCAACTAGTCAAGACCTTTAATTTGATATCCATTTTGTAGAAATAGTGAATTATAGTAATTTAGCATTTCCGAGCAGCCGCCATATTGAATTTATATTGATATCACTTTGCTCATTGCATTACACACTTCAAGCACTTTCATTTGATATCCATATCACCAGGATTGTGAAGAAATCAATAATAGGCCATATTGTGGCAGCTGCCATTTTGAATTTAAAAAAGCTAAAATTTAGTTTATTTTTTCCACACGTCAAACGATTTCATTTGACACCCATATTGAAAAGATTGTAAAGTTAGTAATTTGAACGGCCGCCATGTTGGATTCAGTAAGATGTTACTTTGCTTATAACATTCCACTCTCCAACACCTTTCATTTGACACCCATATTACATAGTTTAGAAAGGAGCAGATAATCGAATTTTTTGAAGAGTTCGCCATGTTGACTTTACAATATATTAAGTATACTATCTACTGTATATAGTATCAAAACTGTGTAAAAAATTTCATTATTCATGTATAACCGGTTTATGAAATATCGAAAAGTGATGGTACTTCTATGATTGAACGCCATGTTGAATTTAGAATTTATGCTTTGCTCATGGCATTCTTCTAGTCCAGACCTGTCATTTGATATATTGATATATGTATATTATAAAGACTGTCCGCATACTTTTACTTTTACGCAATAATAAAGGAGTGTACAAAATTTTAAGCAGTTTTTGATAACTTTCCATTTCATGGCTTTATGGTGACAACAAATTAATTAAAAACTTAAAAATTTTTGAAAAAAAAAACAACAATAAAGTTTCGCTTATTTTTAGTCTAAATTTTATCTTAAATACAAGCAAAGTGTAATAAATTGCTCGCATATTGTGAATAGTTATGAATCGACTATGAAGCTAAGATGATGACACTAACACATTGAAACCCTAAGTGGTTGAAACACTAACTGATATCATTATTGTTGATGTATTGTAGTTGTTAATATACCCAACAATATCAAGTGGTAAAAGAGTCCTAAAGGACTGTTATACCGATCGGTTCAGAATGAAACTTTGAAACGATTTTACAATGTCCGTCTGTCTGTCCAAGTATTTCTTGTAGTTAACCTAAAGGTTGCAATTTTTGATATTTTTTGATGAAATTTGGCACAGGGATGTCTTTTGTGTGTAGGACGATCACTATTGAAAATGGACTTCATAGGTTTATTTTTAGAACCCCTCCCCATACAAGAGTTCATTTTAAAATAAATCTTTATGTGACGAAAATTTGCAATTTTTAATATTTTTGGACAAAATTTGGTAAAGAGTAGTTAATTAGCTAAATAATTGGCTGTGACCAATTTGAACCTAATCGGATCATTTTTAGAACCCCTTTCCCTAAACCACTTTTTTACAAAGTATCGTTTTTATGACAAGAAGTTACGTTTAGTGACTTAGTTTAGTTTAGTTTAGTATTAAATGGTAGGGTAGATCTGCTGCTTATATCATACATATTTCGTGAATGTAATTTATTACCAACACATTGAAAATTTTAGTACATTATACAGTATATATACAATTTTGGTGAACATTAATGACATATTTATAATATTTTGGAATTTATGTGGTGCTGCTGTTGTCATATTGAACACTTTAATGCGAAGACAATGCAGTCTGACAACACGCAACCACCCATCCCGATATCACATTTATTTTTGGAAAATTGAATCAAAGCATATTGCAACCATAAATAGTGGTTATGCGGCCACCCACCGAAACCCGCAGTCACTAACAAAACGTTTAGTGTGTACACTTAAACAATCACACATACACACGATACTTGTGTCGCATCATATGTGGTATGCACCTATACAAACCAGATTGTTGGAAGTTTACAACTTGTTTCGCTTTATACGCCTAATGTAATAATAATAAAAAAAAAAATAAATCCCATGATATTGATGATAATTTATATAGAAGAACGTGACACCAGCATCTCTATTGTTTTGCGGTAGCAATCAAAACCAAAATTGTCAGCTTCCCATTATGCATTTGAAAAGTGATTGAAGTGATTTTGCAATATTTTCTAGTCTTAAGCTTTATGTCTGTCATAAATATCTGTCGATAATAAAATTAAACACAATATAGAGTCAAATAGTTTAATTATAAAAATTTGTCAATTTTTATACCCTACACGTAAGAGGAGGGGTATACTAAGTTTGTCATTCCATTGGCAACATACAAAAGAAGGCGTCAGAGACCCTACAAAATATATATTCTTGATCAATATCAGAAACTGAGTCACGTTCAGACACGTTCGTCCGTGTGTCCATCTGTTGTTGGCATTCTCATGAGGGTAAATTTTAATATGGTAAGCTGAAATTTTGCAGAGACTCCTAGATTGTAATGTAAATTGAGCAAAATCGGTCAAAAGCCACGCCCACAATTGACAAAAAATCGTCCTCAGCGTAAAACCCGACTTGTAAGCTAAGATATAATGCAAATACTATTAGAGGATCTAATCATACACCTGCCACGCCCACTTTTTGAAAGATGTATAGAATATTTAAGATTTGACCTCTGCCAAAATGTTCTTGTTTTTTATTAGCAGTTATCTCCTGTCCCTACAATAGCCATCATTTGTAACCAAAATCAAAATTTTGTTTAAATAACTTAATAAAGCCACAAAATAACAAAATTTCAATTTGAAAATCGATTTATCTATAACATATATTTACATACTGGTAATTGTTATAAGCAATTAAAGTGTCAACACTTTTGCAAAAGGAAATATTTATTTAGCCAGTTAGGTATTCATGACAATCTCATATCAATAAATACGAACGAAATGCAATAAAAGAGTAAATCTTAAAGCAGGAAATGTTTCCAATGTTTACTTGCATGCAAGGAAACGTTAAGGATATTGTAAAACAATAAGGAACAGCATCAACAAAGAACAAAAGAGATAGAGAGATGATAGGATATCACATGGCAAAGCAGATCAAGTGTTTAATAAATTATTGTAAAATGGAAATTTCATTTATACACCGGATCTAAAAGATTTTGCGGTCAATACAATATCAAATTTATGTTCCATAAAAGGCACACACACACACACACATACTAAAAAGAAATGAACTTGAATTGAAATAAAAAGTAAAACATTTACAGATATTCTTCACATATCGCTGTGGGTGTGTGTGTATTATAATATTGCATAGGAAACACACACATCCCCACAATCTATATCTAAACGTTTCATTATACCTTAGACTCTCTCTCTCTCTCTATCGACCATTAATTTGATTGTGACTTTGATTGTGGTGCTCTGGGCTGGCTTGTGATTGTACACAAGTATTAATAATATCCCCTACATATAAATAAGTATATAAATAAGTACGTGTTATAATAGCTACGAAGCATACCCACACATCCCATTCTATCTGATATAATATATTGTCGTTTCCGATTATTAAACGTTTCGTATTCTGGGTTCAAAGCCGTTCAGAGTCTTTTTATAAAAGAAGCACAATTGTACGGCGACCTAAAGTGATCTAATATGCTTGCCAAAGCTGTCAGCCCTACAGCTGAAAGAAAATTTTTGCAATTTTATTCATTTTCTTTATGTCCTTCACATAAGATGAAAAGGTGTTATTTGTTATCCTCTTTGCAGTACCCAAAAGAAAGCGTCAGAGACCCTACAAAGTATATATATTCTTAATCAGTATCTAAATTCGACTCGATCTAGACATGTATGTCCGTGTGTCCGTCTGTTGTTGGCACTCTTATGATTGTAAACTATGAGATATTGAGCTGAAATTTTGTACAAATAGTTGAAGATGGGTATTTAAAATGGACAAAATCGGTCAAGACAATCTATTTATCTGCTATAAAGATGAAATTTGTTAAATATATAAATAATTACTTCATTCATCGATTTACCAAAAATGGGCGTGTTTGGGTAATGGACACACCCATAATTCAGTTTAAAATTCAACTTGCAAGTTAATAGGTAATACTTACTCTAATAAAGGGCTTAATCATGTATCTGCCACGCCCACTGTTTGTATGTACATGTAGAAGGTATTTAAGGAATTTAGTTTTCTTACCTATTCTTTTTTTACCTCTACCACCCCGAGGTTACAAGTACAAATCGTGCAAAACCCAGAAGGAGGCATGGCATATTTTAAAAAGTTTATACATATAAAATAGCATAAAATACTGAGCCAGTCCAGCTTTGTCTTTCTGGCCGCCTGTGTGTAGATCTCATTCTCCTGATCGCAGACATAAAAAAGTTGGCAAAAATGTTGGTAGTCGTTCTACCCTGGTTGAGCTTAATCGATTGATCAAATTCGAATCGCGTCCACATCGCTGTATAGAGTAAATAAGCTTTATTTTTATGGCCTATGATCCACTTTAAGTACGAAACTATTAAATATCTGATCTAGAACATGTGTAATAAATTTTCTCTCGATACCAGAAGCAAGAATACATAGGTCCCTGAAGCCACCCTCTGAAGCATATGGAATAATAAACTTCATGTATCGCCCCTGTATAATATAAGCAAGTAGAAATATTATAAGCGATGTCACAATTTACGCTATAATCAGTAGAGTTGAATGAGTAAACGTTTAAAAGAAGAAATTACGTAAAAAAGCGTTATATGGAAAGAGCTTTTAAAAATGGTTCGATCGAGTCCAAATTTGATACAATCAATTATTAAGTTAATTAATTATTCTGAACCAAAGAAAATCTTATTCAAAACTATGAAGAATTGCAAATTTTCGTCATGTAAAGATTTATTTTAAAATAAAGCAAAAGGGGAGGGTCCCAAGAAATGGCCAATCAGGTGCATTTTCAATAGTAACTGTCTTTGTCAATACAGACACGTCTGTGCCAATTTTCATCACAAAATAACAAAAATTACAACCTATAGATTGAACACAAAAAATTCATCTATGGAGAGACGGACAGCGTTTAATCAATTCAGCTTTTGATTCTGATCCCATTGGAATAATTAAAGATGTGTGTGCTTCTAAGTTGACATATATGTATACTCTTTATAGGGTTTTGTTGCATCATTTATGAGTACGCAAGATTTGACTTTAAGCCCACTATAGAGCCGTACTTGCTCTCTCTCTCTCGATGTACAATTTTCTATGTAAAAACAATTTCTAACACTTCTTGTTTATAATGTTCACTGACTCATGAAAACTACATAGTTCTCTATATATAAATATACCAAGCACACAGCTTTGTAAAAGAAAATTGCACAACATAAATATTTGCAAAGGAGGTAAAGATATAAAAATTGACCATAAACTTGCAATGCCTCAAACTGCATGAGCATATAGAAACGTTTTTATATCTACATATAAGTTGGTAGTGTAACATAAATTGTTGAGTTTAAAAAGTGGATTTGCCACAACCAACAACTCTAATGTACCTAAGCGTTTAAAGAATATATCAACATAGCAAGCACAGTCTGTCTTAAAATTGTAATCACCGACTCAGAATTGCGGTAGTAATAATTTCATAATTTCCAAACGTTGCTTGTTTATAAACTTCACCTTAATGAAAATGTTAGTCATGACTGACGTTTTAATGTTAACAAATCATGAAAAATATACAAGGGTGTGCTTATATTAACATACAAAATTGTTATGTCCTTATTGAAAAAGCAATTAGCTATATTAAAGGAACTAAAAGGAAGGCGGCAAGGGTACACAAATCATATAAATATGAAAGGGAGAATGTGATAAATGCCACAATTACCTTTAATTATTCGGATTAGTTCAGAATCACTCACTGAATCGATTTATCCATGTGTGTCTGTCTGTCCTGAAAAATTCGTATATGTTCTCTCACGTATGATACTTATACTTATACTGTTGTTTTACTTTTTATATATTTTCTGTACAGTACACCGAAAGGCTTAGAGGATGTGTCTTCGTATCCTACGCTATTTGCTGAATTATTAGGAGCCGGTTGGTCCATAGACGATTTATCCAAATTAGCGAGTGGAAATTTTTTACGTGTTATGCAACAAGTGGAAAAACTACGTGATGAAAAGAGAACCGCTGGCATCAAACCCTACGAAGATCATCCGAATTTTCGTGCCGAAGATCCGTATAATTGCACCTCCAGCTAATCGAGTACGAGCACAATTCCCGAACAACAACAAAAACTCACACGGCAGGTTGTATAGTAAAGAGTGTGTTCATCAATTGTACAATATTACTTACGTTTGTATACAGTGTCAGTCCCGTTTTTCATGGGGTGTTGGCACAATAACTATATATGTGTGTGTATGTAAATATTGTTTTTTGTATAATTGTAAGTATGTATTGTATATGTGTGTGTGTAATAGTGAAAATGTAAAATCTTTATACTTTTAAAAAATAATTCACAACATGTTAAACATTGTATCCTCAACACACGACGTTACCATCCATGAACACAAGTAGTCTCACAGAAATCTATTTTGGAATTTACATGATGTCTGTCTTTCTATTATTTTATTTTTGCATAATTTTTTATACCCACCATACATAGCGTATATTACCTGCATGTACTCGTATATTACTGTCAAGGTTCCGAAAGAGGCCTAAATCAGCACCGAATACCGAGTTGATCTAGTCATTTCTGTCTGTCTGTCTGTCTGTGTGCATGTGTGCTGTGGAAATCACTCCTTTGGTCGCAAAAGTTGAGATATTGATTTCAAATTTGGCCGAAGTATTGAAAGTTTCTCTAAGCAGGTTGGTATTAAAATTGGGCAAAGTCGGTTGAGCGCCACGCTAACTGTGCAACAAAAAGTGAAAAAATCAACAATTTTTTAGACAATTTTCTCCGAAAAAGTATATTTTCATGTATGCTTCTTAGGAAGCCTTAATGCCTAGATGTTGGGTATTCAAGATTTGGCCTCAGTCAAGTATAACTAATTTATTAGACACCCTTCCGAATTATACCTAATTTGTGGGCATGACAAGTATAGCTATTTTACTGGACAACCTCCACATTAATAAATAATTTGTGGGCGTGGCAAATAAAGCTTCTTTTTTTTTACTGGACATCCTTCATATACATATATAACTAATTTGTGGGCGTGACAAGTATAACTTTTTTACTGGACACCCTTCACATTTATAGTTTATTTGTGGGCGTGACAATTATAGTTATTTTACTGAACAACATCCATTTATATATATTTGTGGGCGTGGCAAGAATTGTTTTTTTAATTGAACGTCATCACTATTTATATATTTGTGTGCGTAGCTAGTATGTATTACTATTAAATGTTGTCAGCATTTGTTCTTTGTAAATTGTGGGCGTATCTGTTATCTTACCCCGCCCATTTTCAGCTTCGTAAATAAATGCATCAACATTTCAACTGTGTACCATTCTTGCTTCGTGATTATAAGAGATTTTTATTAATTATGGGCGTGGCTATTAGACAGACTGTCTGTCTGTATGAACTGAAATTTTAATGCTGATCCAGAATATACTTTGTAGGGTGTTTGGAGCTCTTTTCTGTTTATCGCTTATTTTATGCGAAGGGTATAACAATTGAAAAGTTTTCCTTCGGCGCATCCTTTCATTGCCTTAAATACTATTTAAGAACAAAAGT
Source organism: Ornithomya chloropus (assembly GCA_963971445.1). NCBI lineage: Eukaryota > Metazoa > Arthropoda > Insecta > Diptera > Hippoboscidae > Ornithomya > Ornithomya chloropus. The sequence goes on along the minus strand of OZ020530.1, from coordinate 34,122,431 downwards.
TTCTTGCGTAAATATTATTTCTATTCTTTTTTTCAAATACAGATTGTATGCTTTTGGCAGAACAACAACAACAACAACAATAAAAATTACTAACTGAGTGAATCTTAAACTACAAAACAGCACACAAGTACAGGACCAACAAATGAAACAGAAAACCAAACAAAACCAAACAAAACAAAACAAAACAAAACAAAACAAAAACAAAATAATAAAAAACCGAAAAATAAACACATGTACATATAAATAATAACAATGATAAAAAACCCGCAGTACATACATGCATATAAATTTTAAGCACACACCACACAATAACAATAATAATAATAAAAACATATCAAATTTTTAATAGGATTGAAAACATTTAATACAAGGACAACAAACTCCAAGTAAATGTTGTCAAGAAAATCCAACAAGATAAACAACACACGCACACCTTCACATATATATGTACAAAATAAATATATATATATATAAATCATATATCGAAGAATAAAATTTGTGTTAAGAGGGAAAACATTACACTTATGAAAAGAATTGAAACGCCCCCAAAAAAAGTGTGTAAATATGTACGTATCAGGATGTATGAACAGTGCTCGCAAGCATACACGCATTAATCATACGTATGAGTACGGGTCATTACCATAACGGACTTTTTTAACAACCAAACAAACACACACACACACACAGACACATACACACCCAACTGGATACCTACCAGAAGCATATAGAAAAACAGAAACTTGTAAATTTCGTGTCAATGAAGAAACGTAAGGCGTAAACGATACTAAACTAGATATTAAGTTAATGTACTTACCTCCGAACGGGTTTTAGGTGTGAAAATAAGGATAAGAATCTTGCTTCCGATGCAACCGCTCATAACACGGTATGATTGTAGCTTAAACTCTAAACTAAAGGAATTGGTACAGCTCGGTTCAAAATTTATTCAGTTTTAACATTGAGTTATTATACCGTTATAGTCCGTCCGAACTATCTTGGAATCTTGCAATCGAGTTTTGTCAACACTGTCATATATCCCAACAGGCTGAAACTTTCTTTATCCCTGTGACTCCGTTGACAATTCAATTCAGTGTAACAACATTCATATGATTCATATGATATGGATATCAAATGATAGAATTTTAGGAGTAGAATCCTTTGGAATCCTGCTAAATCCTAAATCGCGGCCGCCTGCCAATGTTTAAACAACAATACTTTTGATATTAAAATTTTGCACATACCGTTAGTTGTAAAGTCAAAAAACAATATATTAAACACAAAATTGTAGTACATTCAGTACTACTAGTAGTATGTGCGCCACAAAAAGATTGCTTTTAACTTTCTCTCTAACCTATATAATATTGGTATCAAATGAAAGGTTTGGACAAGTAGAAGGTTATAGGCTAAATAACTTTTCACTACATTCAATATGGCGGCCGCTGGAAGTTGTTAAATTTATATTCTGTACAATTGCATCAATATGGGTATCCACTGAAAGGATTCAAGGAGTAGAATAAAATGGACACAACTTCGGCGACCACAAAGCGGCCCATGTCTGTCCGATATACATGTCAAATAAAACAGAACGATGAGTAGGATGCAATATACCAAGTGTCGTTATACTAAATCCAATATGATGTCCACCCAAACTACTCCAATTCATCACATATTCAATAAAAATTTCAAATGAAAAACCTTGACGCATAGAATGCCTAAAACTATGTGTTGTCATTTAAAATCAAAAATAGCAGACGCTTCTATGAAATAAAAGCTTTTTTTTAAGATCGTTTTCCACAATCTCTGTCTCGGACCATAAACAATTTGTTTCAAATTTATTACAAAATTTTAAATCTTAGGTATTTACATATATATAAATATAATATAGTGCATCATGTAAGTAAATAAATATTGACGAGTAGTTACTTAGCAAACGTAGCATAGAAAAGATGATATGCAAAAATAACTCACAATAAATTTAATCAACCCAAATAAAAACATATATATATATATATATATATATAAGTACGATTATATGTATTGTAGTAGGTATATAGAACAACAAAAACAATAATAATAATAATAACAACACTGTCGGCCACACATTCTCTCTAACTTCAGTACCTTTCTATAAAACGCCATTTAAAAAACACTTGAACTAAACAAAAAATTGTACAATTTGTTCTATTATACCCTCCATATAATATAGGGGGTATACTGAGGTTATCATTCCGTTTGCAACATCCGGACGGAGGCATCAGAAATATATATATATATTCTTGATCAACATCAAAAACTGAATCCATTTAGACATGTATGTCCGTGCGTCCGTGTGTCTGTCTGTTGTTGGCATTCTCATGGTCGTAAATTTTGAGATATTGAGCTGAAATTTCATACAAACAATCTGCGCGCAGATTGCTATTCAAAATGGACAAAATCGATCAAAAGCCATGCCCACAATCAACAAAAATCTATATATCTGCCACAAAAATTGAGCTATTAAGTTGAAATTTGGTACATATATTTATAATTATTATTATTATTGCTGTACCAAAAATGGGCGTGGTCGGTTAATAGACACGCCCTCAATCATTAAAAATCTTTATGTGGGCCACAAAAATTAACCTACAAACTTGAAATTCGGTACGCATTTCCATAATTATCTTATCTATTGTTGTGCTAAAAATGGGCGTGATCGAATAACAGACATGCCCTCAATTGACAAAAAACCATACTTAGTGTAAAACTTAACTTCAAGCTGATACGTAATATAAACACTATTACATAATCATATACCTGCCACGCCCACTGTTTGTTTGTAAATGTGGAGGGTGTTTAAGGTTTGGCTTAAGCCAAATTTAGTTTTCTTGTTATTATTTCGCACAAATACACGGTCACGCTCAACCACTCGCTCTGTTTCTTTTACGCTCTATTTCTGATTTGACATTTTTGTTAATCTTAACAAAATTTCGATACAATTTCCCAAGATTGTAAATTCAATTTAAAAAACTCTCCAATCACAAAACAATTGGTCATAAATTTTTTGCAGTAAAAGGACAACATTTTACAAGAAAGTGTTTTATAGAGAAAGGTTCTGAAAAAATAGAGCCACGTGCAGCAGATAAACGCCATACATTGCTTATGGGATGAATTTTATCGAATCTATGCATTAAACTCAACATACAAGCGCAACCATTTGACGGACGTACAGACATTAAGCGACAATTCTGAATTGATAAGTATCTGTACCCACTCAGCCCACATGAAGAAACCAAATTTTATAAGAATACATGAAATTTTTTTATTTCTATGTTTTTCTATGTATTTCTATGTGTAAAAAAATATATAGTAAATAGAATATCAATGAAGGGAAGTGCATCTATGATACTAACACTTTACTAGTGTGTACACACATATAGTAAAACGGAAACGAAAATCTCGAAAAATAAGTTTAGGTTTTTATTGAAATTCAAAAAAAAAATTGAAAAAAAAAGTTTTTCTAAAGAATTTTTTTTTTTTTTTTTTTTTTTTTTTTTTTTTTTTTTTTTTTTAGAAACTTTATTGAGCAATGTTTCATTATCTATATTCTCTTGAAAATCTTGACTACAAACTATGACTAAAAAGTCCACTTTAACTGTAAGTGTACTTGTACAGTAAAAGTCTCCCACTTAATATTATTATTAGTATAATAGCAAAAATATTACAAGAATTTTTTTATTATATATACATATATACTGTAGATAAATTTATATACATTAAGAAATGAATATAATTTGTAAATAAATGAAGAAAAATATGCAATTAACTCTAATTAACTATCTCTATCACTCTCTCGCTGTCTCTCTCTCTCTCTCTCTCTCTCTCTCTCTAGCACAATCTGAAAGATTTGTGCAACAAATAAACATTGCAAAAAAGACACATTTATAGTTAAAGAATATATAAAAGAAATACTACATAAAAAAATGTGAATTATAATTCGACTGTATATAAAAACTAGTCTTATATACAATATATATATATAATAATCCTTACACATAAGAAATTTCTTTTTTATGGAAGCATATATTTCCCAATTTGCATCGTTTAAAACGCATACACATCCCAGAATTGCATTTCTCTCTATCTCTATCTCTCTCTATATATCTCTCTCTTTCGATTTGTAACCAATGTACTTTTTCACAATGACAACAAATGACAAAATGCTACAGTCGGTTATACCCGACCCTTTAATACCCTACACCCTGTGGTTACACATATCATGCTACAATTAGTCATTAAATGCGAGACATTTGTCATATAAGTCACTTGGTGAAATATTGTTATATGACAAAGGATTCTAAAAATGGTTCAATCCGGTCCATTTTCAATGCGACTTCTTGTTGACGCTGTTTTACTAGATTTCATTAAAATGTCTCAACAAATGCGACCTATGTAGCTTGCACACAAATTTACATGGACATACAGACGTACATGATTAAATCGAATCAAAAATCGATATAATTGAAGCTGGTTGTGGCCATTTTCCATTTAAGAGTTTACAAACATCCGCACAAACTTAATATGCTCTTTGCCGCATATGGTGTAGGGTATAAAAATACCCTTTTAGTTCTGGCAGTTTTCTTTCTGATGTAACAACAATAACAAAAATAAATAAATCTATAATAAATAATGTTAAATAAAATTATATAAAAATTAGCCTACACAGCACTTACTTTTAAAGGGTGAGTATGTGTTGGGTATATTTTTCTTAAAAAATTTACTATAAAAATGTTGGCATTATGTTGCTTACAGTTTTGAAATTCTTTTAATTTTAACAGATTTCAAAATATACCCGAATGATGAAAAATCGGTGCTAATACTGCTATGTGCTACTTCGGAGCAATTAGAAAGGCTTTAAAAAAGGACCCTGTGTTCTGCCTAAGCCTTTGCCACTTTGACGCGGCGAATTTATCTGTTGTTGGTACGCTAAGCACTATTTTAAGAAGAAGAAGAAAGAGTTTTAATTAACGCAAATAAATTGCAATTTCAGAAGATTGTTAAGAAAAACGGGAATGAAAAAATAAAACATATTTGTGATAAATTGAAAACAATACAAACTGAATTTACGTAAATGAAATATGATTTAACACATTTTTCAATTTTTTTGTAAAAATTCAAACAACCATGCTTATGGTTGGTATTAAAATTTACGTGCGACAACATAGCAACGTTAGCTAGCCACGAATATTTTTTGGTGTAGTGACAACGCTATGTGAAGTAAACAGTGACATATTTTAAAAAAGCAATTTCTCAGAGTATAATCCTTTTATTGTTTTTCTTTCGAGAGAGAGAATTAAATCCGATTTAAATTCTCCCCAGAGTAAACATTTTAAACATTTGCTTCTTTCTCACATTTACATACCCTGTATACTTGCTATGTTTAGATAGATTTGTCATTAATCCCGCAGGCATTGCGTTCTTCTTCTTATTTTATAATGTTGCTGTCACGGTACTATCATGAAGGCAGCTCTGTGGCTTGTGAAAATAAAGAAATTGTGATTTGAAAATTTCTGCTAAAATTATTACTTTCTTATTAAAAGAAAAGGAAAAATGCCCCAAGGAAGGCGTAAAGTTGCATTTAGCGCTAAAAAGAAGAAAGATCAGTTGCACCAAAAACGTCAACTAAAATGTAAACTCTTGGCATATCATCTCTTTGTTTAATTAATTTATTATATTATTCATCTATTGTCAAAGCATCCACGAAGTATTTCAAAAATACTTCGCACAGTGGTTCAGAAGAAGAGTCTATAAATTTAACCGCACGTAAATTAATGTCGCAACCTCAAACAGTTGGGAATGATGGTGAACACAAAAGAGATGCCAATCGCTATAATTTGTGTTTCTATCAAGAATCTAGAAAACAATTGGAACGTTTAAAGTTAGAAGGTTTGCAGCCTTACAAGAGGGCCTCACCACAACAACAAGAAATCGACGGTAGCATATATAATGGTTATGATTTTCCTATACGACCGAAATGGAATTATAATATGGATAAACAGACCCTGGACCGTAATGAAAATAAGTACTTTCGCGTAAGAATTTAAAAATTTATATTCGTTACCAACACACAATTAACCAAAAACCCGACGTTTTTTGTAGGAATATGTAGAGAATTTGCAGGAGAAACAAAGAAATGAAAATAAAGATTTATCCTTGTTTGAATTGAACTTGGAAACCTGGCGTCAATTGTGGCGTGTCTTGGAATTATCCGACATATTACTCATCATAGTAGATGTTAGATATTCGGTAAGTTGCGTGGCGTTTTTATTAATGTTACCCATTAAAGCCTTTTCTTCATTTTCTACTGCAGACTTTAATGTTTCCACCGGCCTTGTACAACTATATAATAAATACTGTAGGCAAACAGGCCATATTAATATTAAATAAAGTAGATTTGGTAGCAGCTGAAGTGGTGGCTGCGTGGCGTCATTATTTTCAAACCACATATCCAAAATTACGTGTCGTTATATTTGCCTCAAATATTCCAACAAATAGAAAATGTACTGTGTGTGTGTTTTATGACTACAACGTAAACTGATATTCTTGTTCTTTAAAGGTGCACAACGTCGGCGTCGTGGCGTTGAAGGTGTTTATAAAATATTTGAAGAATGTCAACAAATTGTACAAGGCGAACTTGATTTGTCGGCATGGGAACAGAAAATTCTAGAAGATATGTCCATAGATTATGCATCGTCGAGAAATGATGAAAAGGAAACTGAAACAATAGTTGAAACCCAAGTGGAAGAAAATGAGAGCATTTACCCGTACAATGGTGGTGGTAGTGATGGTGTAAAACAGGAAAAATACTATAATGGTGTTTTAACGTTGGGTTGCATTGGTTTCCCTAATGTGGGCAAATCGTCGTTGATTAATGCTCTCAAAGGTCGCAAGGTGGTTAGTGTGAGTCGCACACCCGGCCACACTAAACATTTTCAAACCATTTTCCTTACAAGCACAGTGCGTCTATGCGATTGTCCCGGTTTGGTATTCCCTTCAGCCACCTCCAAATACTTGCAAGTTCTATTAGGCAGTTTCCCTATATCGCAGGTGCAAGTGCCCTATCCATCCATCCGGTTAATGGCAGAGCATTTGGATCTACCTAAACTATTAAAAATACACTTACCAGAAGATTATGATGAATGGTCACCGGTAGCTATAGCCGATGCTTGGGCTCTTAAACGGGGCTTCGCAGTGGCGAAAACAAACCGACCCGATCGCTACAGGGCAGCGAATCATTTATTACGCTGTTGTGTAGCCGGACAATCGCAATTGATTTTACAGTTTTATCCACCGAAATTCACCGAGCAGTTGTCACAATGGCAGCAAGATCCTCATATTGAGGAAATAAAGAAATATCAAAACTTACCAGAATTGGAAACCACAGAATGCGTAAATGTGTTAGAAAGTGAGTTTTTTCTATTTTATGCTGTATCGCGTCATTTATTTTGTTTCCCTTTCCTTTTTCAAGCTGCTCCTGACAAGGAGGAAAGTGGTGAATCTAATGATGAAGGTAGTGTTGGTGATGATGAGTCAGATAGCGATGAGTTGACCTCCTCTTCACGTAATGTTTTTGCGGTTTTGGAAGATGATTAAGAAAAATATACATCATTACACATCCGCCACATTATATACAAACCTCCAATTGAAATGTAACACATACGATCCTAGCTTAAAACAGTTGGCCATTTAGTACCCTGCACCACTTAATTTATTGCATTTACACGAATGATAAGGATGAGAATTTTTATTAATTTTTTCTTTTTCATAATACTGCCACATTTTTGTATATGAACTGCAAGGAAAATATAAAAAATATACAAGTGGTGCCATTATCTATGTTGTATACATTCATTCAAATGACTTGTTAAACTTAATCACAATATGTACTCTCCGACTCTTCCTCGCTTGTTAAATAAATATCGTTGTGATCTCCAACATCATCCAAAGACAGTAATATTTGTATAGCTCTGTACAAATTTTCAAAATTTAAGTTAATTAACGTGAAATATGAAAATGAAATGAAATGAAATGAAACAAGTAGGGAAAGTAAATTTGGCTTAGACCAAATCTTAAATACCCTCCACATCTACATACAAATGGTGGGCGTGACAGTTATATTATTATCCCCTCTAATAATGTAATTATTACGTGTCGGCTTGAAAGTCGAGTATTACGCTGAGTATGAGGTTTTTTGTAAATTGTGGGCGCGTCTGTTATTTTGACCATGTCCATTTTAGGCACATTGATAGATGTGATAACCATAAATATGGATACCAAATTTCAAGTTAATAGGTCAATTTTTGTGGTAGATAAATAGACTTTTGTCGATTGTGGGCGTGGCTCTTGACCAATTTTGCCAATTTAAAATACCAGTCTGCATGCAGAAAAGTGTCTGTAAAAAATTTCAGACAGACGCACGGACACCCGGACATGCATGTCTAAATCGACTCAGCTTTTGATGCTGATCAAGAATATATATACTTTTTAGGGTCTCTGACGCTTCCTTCTGGGTGTTGCAAACGGAAGAACACACTTAGTATACCCTTAACACTAAGGAGGAGGGTATCGAAAAAAAAAACTTACTTGATCAGAAAATTATCACTACTGTTCGGTTGAATGGGTGACGGATGCAAAGCCTTCTTTTGTAATAATAATTCAAGTTTACTACGCAGTCTTAAAATGGTGCCGGCAGTTTCGACATCACACTTGAAACTGCAAAACGGTCAGAGATGTTAAACAAATGCTTTATTATCATCCTAGTGTAAAAAAACTTACTAATATTGCTTGGCTACGGTAATGTAATGGATATTTTCGGCTGTATAACCGGCTGTTACGCCATCGCCAAATATTAATAGAGCCATGGGATAAACCATGGTGGCATCTAATATATACAACGTATTGGTCCTTTGCTTTTGAAAGTACACAAAAAAACTAAAAGAAACGGCAACATATAGCAAATGTACAAACTGGTATGAAATGGAATGGAACGGTATTTTAAGAGGTACCTACTTGGCATTAAAGGACGGTTCGCCGCTATTGACGGAGGATGGATGAAACTTGATGTTGTTGTCTTCGGGTGTGGACATTTTATGTACAGCGAAGGTGCGATTGCGTATTTGTTTAACTTTGGCCAAAAATGCTACATTCGGATATAAGCCGGAGGCTATAATGGCTCTTAGCAATGGCACATTATGCGAATTAATATTGGAAGATTCCGCCAAACAATTGGAGGATTCGGTAAAACTGTATGTTTGCATAGAAAAAATTTATAAAATTATAGAAAACCGCAGAAAATTTCTAAGGAAGCAAACGAACCGTGCAGCCTTCAAAAGTTCGGCAAACTGTTGCTTCATATTCTCCAATTGTGTTACCGTGGAATAGCTGAGGAAATTGTCATAACAAAACTCCATACCTTTGCCGCTACGATTAGCTTCACGAAACTGTTGAATGGCAGAATGTATGAGGAGGTGATCACTCTTGCTGCTATTCGACATTTGTCGTTTCACACGGTCGACCTGTTGCTCCATATTCAAGGGTGTGTAGAAGGGAGTTTTGTAGGAAATGCCCGCCGCTACTGAGCTGATGGGGTCTATGCAGCGAAACATTGAAGCCATCAAAATCATTTTACCCATTTGTGGATCAATGGGTAAATGAGCCAGATGCACACCCAAAGGTGTCACCTGGCCACTGCCATCCAAGGCATCAATCCTGTAACAAAAGCCAAGCAGCATAATTATATTTTATAAAAATAAGTGAAATTTAATTTCAAATTTACCGCTTCAACAGATTGATGCCATTTTGTATGGTTTTGGGGTCGGGCGAGTTTATCAAAGTGTTTAAAAACTCAAACGGATCGGTTATATGCAACAGTTTCAAGTTTAATATGAGCCCTTCCAATTTGGTGCGCACGATTTCCGGTGGCGGTACATCCAGCATGATGCCTTCACGGGCTCTGCGCGGATATAATAAAGTAATAATAAAACTTTTGATATTAAATTACAATGCACCTCACCTACTAAATAAATTATAACAAACGCCCGGCTGCACACGACCAGCCCGCCCTTTACGCTGCTGACTGTTCGCCTTACTCACCCACACTTCTTGCAACGTTTGAATATTCGTCTCCCTGTCATAATCAGTAATTTTAGTGCGTCCAGTATTTATGACATAGACGACATCATCAATGGTAACCGAGGTCTCTGCTATTATGGTGGATAATATGACTTTACGTTTGCCCTTGGGAGCCGCAGCAAAGACACTCTTCTGACTAACAGTCGGCATTAAGGAGTGCAACGGAAAGACTAGCATTTGTTCGGTTAAATGTCGATGCTTTGGTGTGGTGGGTTTTTGCAAACTTTTGTGCAATTTGGAAATCTTATCGTAACCGGGCAGAAACACTAAAATGGCTCCAGGCGGCTTATTTTCACATATGTAGAAAATTAAATGCTCCAAAAACTCGATACTGTCACAACCCTCAGAGTCGGGACAACGCAACGATTGTAAAACATGACTGTCATACCGGCCACGTATTGTACTTAAGTACGGTTTAATCATTTTCTCATGCTGCTCATAATGTAAAGATTCTTGTTGGCGTTGGTTGCGGCGCATTTTTCCCTCTCTACCAAACGAAGGAGAGGTAAATCTCTTGTAGCCGGTCTCTTGTAAAATATCCTCCAAATAGAAAACCTCCACGGGATATATGGTTCCTTTTATATACAGAGTGCAGCAATTGTTAAAGTATTCACAAAACAAATGCTCATCAACGGTGGCACTCATAAGTATCACTTTCAAGTCCGTTCGTTTCGGTAAAATCTAAATTAACAAAATTGTCATAAATGCGGAATAATAATTTGATAAGCCAGCTGCCTGGACTCACCTTTTTTAGCAAAGCCATTAACAGATCGGTCTCAACACTGCGTTCATGAATTTCATCCAAGATAAGAACGTTAATGTCGTACAGCAAAGGATTGGCTTGCATCTTTTGCAGTATTATACCAGTGGTGCAATACAGAATGGAACAGTCATTACGAGGCAAGCGACTTTTTTTTTTTTTAATAAAGAAAAAAGTTTTAGTTGTTTTGTTTTAATTATAACAAGAAAACTAAATTTGGCTTAGGCCACATCTTAAATATCCTCCACCTCCACAACGGTAGGCGTGGCAAATATATATATATATATATATTGCGCCCTCTAATAGTGTATGTCTTACGTATCAGCATGCAAGTCGCGTTTTAGGCAGAGTATGAATTTTTGTAAATTGTTAGCGTGTCTATTATCTGACCACGCCCATTTTTGGCACGTCAGTCAATTGGATAACTATGTATACGCGTACCAAATTTGAAGTTCCTAGGTCAATTTTTGTTGCAGATATATAGATTTAAGTCGATTGTGAGCGTGTCTGTAATTCGAATACGCCCATTTTTGGCATATTTATTTATTTATCGATGAAGCTAATATTTATAGATGTACATACCAAATTTCAAGTTTATAGCTCAATTATTGTGGCAGATAAATAGATTTTTGTCGATTGTGGGCGTGGCTCTTGACCGATTTTACCCATTTTAAATAGCGATCTGCGTGCCCCTCATCACTGAGGTGGAGAGTATAAAAAAAGGCCAAAAAAATACCTTTCTAAACGGATCTGATAGCCCACTGTAGACCCTAGTGATTCGGCTCTTTCATAAGCCACTCTCTCCGCCACAGTAATGGCCGCAATCCGTCTAGGTTCAGTGCATACAATACGACATGCTGCCCCTTTATCACACATTATATAGTCATCCAGTAAAATTTGAGGCACTTGTGTGGTTTTACCACACCCTGTACTACCCACTATTAAAACCACCTGATTACGTTCCACCTCATCCAAGATGCGTTTCCTTTGTTGCATGGTCGGCAATTGTTCACGCTCTCGAAAACGTTTCTTGTAATTTTCATCACTGTGTTGTTTTTGTATTAGTTCACTTTTATATTTTTCACTGAGCGTTTGTACATCATTATTAAACAATTCCTGTGCTGTGCTGAGATGCTGTTTGTGTGATTCAATGAACTGCTCAAAATTCATACTAAGCAAACTTGTAAAGTGTTTTTTGAAGTCATTGCACACTTTTTCATCTTCTGCCGGCTGATTGAATTTCTCCAGACACTCTTGCACGCGTTTTAGTATATCTGGGGGCACACTAACGGATGGATTCAGACGAATGGCAATATGGCCGCCTGCCTCTTGTCTACGTTTACGCGCCCGATCTCTGTAGAACAAACCAATTGCTTTGCCTCTTAAGCCTTGTGGTCTTTTGAATAAATCATCGCTTGAACAATCAAACACTCTCGGTGCCATATCACGGTTCTCGCCATTTTCACGTTCCAAATATTCCCCATCCGTGCTACCATTATCGCGTGCATTGTGCCTGCGACTGCGATAATGTCGCTTCATTTGTTTCGGACGTTACGGCAATTACACGGGAATCTTATTGTTTTGCTAAGAATGGATTTTATGCTCCACTTGTGTTGAGAATTAATGCACGTTTTAATACTTCTTAAAAAATATATAAATATCTGTAATTACGAATGCATTATGTGTACATTGTTTTATTTTACCGATTTGCTTTTTTTTTTTTTTACTTAAATTTACGTAAAAGTTTTTCATATTGATTGGTTATGTAAAATTAATGTACATCACTAAGCGAACCATTTTGGTGCAAACACCTTCAAAGTTTTGTTCAATAAAACTGTTCTTTACACTACGTTTACATTGGCGAGATTGTTAGAGTTAATACGTTTCGTAACTACGTATTACAACTCTGATATTTTATGTTAAGGTCTTGTGATATCATTTTCTTACAGAAACAAATAAATAACGGATTTTTAAAGAAAATTCTCACATCTCAACAACAGTGTCGGCGCTGCTTTATTTATATGTTTATGTATTGTAGTTTCAACGACAGTGTTGCTATTTGATGTTTTTGAAAAAAGATTAAATTGTAAAAAAAAAAAAATATATAAAAGACAATAACAAAAAAAGAAAAAAGCGAAAAGAAATTAAAATATTTTTAATTATATTGTCATTAACAAAAAACAAAAAAAAAAAACAAAAACAAAAACACTGTTCACATGGCGTACTTAATACTGGTTATACAAACTTTGCCAAAATATCACTTCACGATGAATGAACTAAACAAAAAAGAAGAAGAACGTTTTGATAGTTATTTTCAAAATAAAATTGTTGACATAAATCATAAGAGGAAGTCGTTTAATTTAAAAAAATATTCGAAATGAATTCGGCTGGTATATTTTTTTATTTTTATTTCTTTTTACACAACATATTAAAAATATTTAATAAAACCTTTTCTTTTGTTGCAGAAAGAGCTACTGCTCAACAGATCGAGGTATTTCTCGAAATATGCTAAAACCATCCAAATATTTTACAACGGAAACATCGAAAATTACAAAGAATGGAAAACCTTTGGACGGAATTTGCTGCCAAATTAAACGCAATGAAAGGAAGAAGGTAGTATATGATGTAGTATGTAGTTATAATATGAAGGAATTTATGGCAAGCGGGCGCTCTTCTATAATTGAGGTAAACTCAACCGCTCACCTAACGAAATAATAAAATAAAAAAGTTACGCCCAATAATCGTTTCTTCATATTTTTCTAATAATGTTTGCCTTAGTTTTAATAATGTTGTCCTTTTGTTGTTGTAGGATCAAAGCTCATCACAGGAAATGGAAGAGCCGTTGATGTATATAAGACAGAATGAAGTCAACGCTGAAAATGGTGGAATGGTGGAAATGCTGTCAGACGATGTAGATTGTCCCACAAGAACAAATCCTGCGGAACAGAACGAACAAATCTGTCAAACACTAAAAATTGTTGACGCAAATCTTACAGTCTTAAATACAAATTAAATACAAGACTTGCAAATGCCATTGAAAGAAGAGCCAACACCTGCTAAAATATGCATTTCCATTAACATTATTATTATAAATAAATACACATTTCGGTGCAATGATGCCGTTAAATTGAAAAAAAAAAGAAAAATATTTTGTCATATATTTCAACATTTCAATATAATTGCAGTGTGTAGTTGGTATTGCTTTAGATAATTCCATGTTGAATATAAAATGCAACCCTTCCGTTTGTGTACTTACAATTGTGAATGATCGTAGTGAATGTGATCGTTTCATTGTGAACCGTTTTAATTTTATGACATTTTTAAAGCGAAACGATGGCAAATAATATTTGCAGCGCCTCGCGTACATTAATTCCGTGTGTTCATTAAAAATATATACAAAATATAATACATTACCGCACAACATAAGCAAAAAATTGAGAAATTATTGTTATTAGTTATTATCCTAAGAACTAAGAACATTTCTTTAAATAAGTGATTAAAAATTCAGTTATTCAACAAGTGGTAAAAGAGGTGCTTTATAGAATTTAACAAAAAAAAAAAAAAAAAAACGAGGTGCTCGCTCTTCTCAACGCACAAATGATTGCGTTACAAATATTTGTAAAGGTGTATGTATATAGTATGTGGTTCCGAATTTGTGCGTATTTTCCTAAAGCTTGTGTTACTTGTGCTCTTTCTGATTACCTTACCAGCCGATAGCCAATCCATTATCGCAAACATAAGGCGATCTAGTCACTAATAACAATAATAACAACAACACTTTTTTTTAACAACACAAACACAAAAAATATTGCAAATTCCGGCGGTTAGTTTGTTTCACGGCGTATGTGTGTTGTGCCATAAGTTTAATTTGTTTTTATCTTTTGGAACTTATGACGTAACTCCGAAACACAAAGTAAATAACAATAAGAGGAAACGACACAAAAATAAATTATAATAATAATAAAAAATAAAAATAATCATAGGTAAGCCACAGATTAGTAAGTTTTCGCGAAAAAAAAAATCTCATTCATGTTGTCATTGCCTCCTTACAGGGGATGACCTCTAACATATTAGAGCTAATTAAATAGAATTGTTTTGTTGCATATGACGCAGAGAAATGATGTGTAGGGAGTACGGTGCACACATTATCACATCTTTTAGTTTTTAATCCTACATGCATATTAGTAGAGCAAAATATGTAGTATCATATATTTTGTATACCCTCCACCTTAGTGATGAGTTCTTCCGTTTGCAACATCATCTAGAAGGAGGCGTCAGAGGTCCTACAAAGTATATATATTCTTGATCAGCATTAAAAACTCATTCGATTTAGACATGTATGGTCGGATGTCCATCTGTCTGTCTGTTGTTGACATTCGCACGGTAGTAAATTTGACATATTGAGGTGAAATTTTGTACAGACACTCTTCGTTTTTGCATGCAGATTGCTATTTAAAAAGGAGAAAAATCGGTCAACAGCCACGAACAAAAAATGTATATATCTTTTATGCCAGATATATAATTGAGCTATGAAATTGAAATTTAGTATGTATATTTATAAGTAGCCCATCTATCGATGTGTCAAAACTGGGCGTGGTCGGATTATAGACACGCCTACAATTGACAAAAATCTATATATCTGTTACAAAAAATGACCTATGAACTTGAAATTTAGTTCACATATTTATTGTTATGATTTATGTGCCAAAAAAAGGCGTGCTCGGATAACATACAATCTACAAAAAACCATGCTTCATGTAAAACTCGACTTTCAAGCTGATAAGTAATACATTCACTATAAGAGGGCGTAATAATATACCCGCCACGCCCATTATTGTAGATGTGGAGGGTATTTAAAATTTGGTCTGAGCCAAGGTCTTCTTACTTCTTTATTCATACATTTTATTCGCACTCTCAATGCCAGTGTTAATGTCTCGCTTTAATAAGAAAAAAAAAACATTGTGCACAACTCCACAAGTTTACTGTTGTGCTGCGTTCTGTTATACCCAGTTGTCTACGGCAATTGTGTAATTTTGCAATGTTACAGTACGTATGTGCCTATGTGCCAGTGTGTGACGCGCTATGCCATAAGATACATGTAAACAATAAGTGTACAACGTTCAGTGACTTTTAATCACTTCTGTGCACTATTTGCTGACGTTCTTCATATTTAATTAAATAATTTATTTAACATGCAGGGAACTCTTAAGCTCCCGGTCAATGTCTGTCTATTCTAATAACAGAATAATAATATTAATAATATAGACTTGCATTTATATAACGTGGACAGCAAGGCTTATCTAATTACCCAGGATATTATTTAATTCATTTCATCTTATCAAAAATCATAAACAAGGTATCAGTCAGAAGCAGATATTGATTAATTTAAACTGGGAAGCTGTAGTATTTGTTTAGTAGCATATATTATCCAAAGTAGATAACTTTTTAAGAAACCTTTTTATACCCTCCACCTTAGTGATGAGGGTAAGCTAAGTTTGTTCTTCCGTTTGCAACACCCACAAGGAGGAGGCAAAGTATATATATTTTTGATCAGCATCAAAAACTGAGACGATTCACATATGTATGTCCGTCTGTCCGTGCGTCTGTCTGTCTGTTGTTGGCATTCTCAGGGACACATATTTTGAGAGTTTGAGCTGAAACTTTGTACAGACACTTTATGTTTCTGCACGCAGATTTGATATTTTAAATGAGCAAAATCGGCCAAGAGCCACGCCCAAAATCAACAAAAATTATTATATTTGCCACAAACATTGACCTATGAACTTACATACATGGTTTACATGTTTATAGTTATCCCATCCATAGATGTGCCAAAAATGGGCATGGTCGGATAAAAGACACTCGGACAATTTACAAAAAATCATACTCAGTATAAAACTCGACTTTCAAGCTGATAAGTAATATATACATTCTGTCAAATAAGTACCCGGAAATTCTCATTTTAAATTTTCCCGCTGAGAATATTTCAAAAATTTTTTTTTCCCAGGTTGGCACAACTGTCAGCCACTATTCTGTCAATTTTGATTGCTATGTGTCATTTAGTTTGTTTACGGCGTCATTAGGAACAAGTCAACCTTTTGTGTGCGTTGCGATTTTTACTATGGATTAAAATATCGAACAAAGAGTTTGTGTGAAATTTTGTGTTTCAAACGAAATTTCTTGTGCCAAAACGTTGAAAATGTTGAAAAAAACATTTGGTGATTCAACCATGTCGAAAACTCAAGTTTACGATTGGTATAAATCGTTCAAAGAGGGGCGAGAAGAAGTAAACGATTTGCCACGCTCAGGACGGCCTTCGACCTCTTCAACTGAAGAAAACGTCGACAAAATAAAGGAAATGGTGCTCGAAAATCGTCATTATAGTTTGCGAGAGATAGCCCAAGAAATGAACATGTCTCATGAGACCGCTCGTCATATTTTGGTTGATGTTTTGGGTATGCGGAAAGTGGCAGCGCGATTGGTGCCAAAAGATCTGAATTTTCTTCAAAAAGTGAATCGCAGTAAGGTGGCTGAAGACATGCTTGAACGCGTAAATTCCGATCCAACGTTCATCGAACGCATCATAACTGGTGGCGAGACATGGGTTTTCGAGTACGACATGCAAACGAGTCAACAATCATCGGAATGGCGCGCCAAAAATGAGCCGAAACCGAAAAAACCGCGCCAAAGCAAATCGAAAATCAAGGTGATGCTGACCGTTTTCTTCGATATTCGTGGTGTTGTTCATTCGGAATTCTTACCGGAGGGCAAAACCGTCAATAAAGAATATTATCTTGTCGTTATGAAGCGTTTGAGAGAGAATGTTCGTCGCAAAAGACCAGATTTGTGGCGGAACAACAGTTGGATTTTGCACCATGATAATGCACCAGCGCACAAAGCAATCATTGTGAACGAGTTTTTGAACAAAAATTCAACAAATATCATCGAACAACCACCGTACTCTCCAGATATGGCCCCGTGTGACTTTTTCCTGTTTCCAAAACTCAAATTACCACTTCGTGGAACCCGTTTTGAGAGCATTAAAGACATCAAAACTAATTCGCAACGAGAACTGAAGGCCATCCCGGAATATAGCTTTAAAAAGTGTTTCGATGATTGGATTGTTCGTTGGAAGAAGTGTATTGCCTCAGAAGGGGCCTATTTTGAAGGGGATATAATAAATTTAGATGATTGATAAGTTGCTTGTGTTTTATTTCAAATTTCCGGGTACTTATTTGACAGAAAGTATACTATTAGAGGGCGTAATCATATACCTGCCACGCCCATCATTTCTATGTAGATATGGAGGGTATTTAAGATTTGGCCTAAGCTGAATTCAGTTTTCTTACTTGTTTTATTTATTATGACTCTTCATCGTTGAATCATCAATTTGTGGAGCAAATTCTCATGTTTAGTTAGTTAGTTAGTTTGCTTCAATTTCAAAGAGTATAAGATGCCACTTTGGACCTCAATTACTACTGTCTTATTCATAATCAGACATATTCTAGTATTCTAAGTAAAGGCTTGTGAAACATTACATGATTGTGTAAAATAGTAGATGATGATAAAAACTTACTAAAATGTAACGTACACTCCACGCGTAGGGTATAAAAACTGATAACTAATAATAACTAATAAGCCACGTCTGAATGCAATACACTTGAGTGTATGACAGACGATACTTGATGTGCGGGGCAAAGTTGGCAAAACGATGCTTTAACAAAACCGTTCTATAATGTGAGTGCATAAGTGTTTTCATATGCATATTATACATATGCACACACGCACGCACACATGATTTGTGAGAAATAAACATAAAGTTATCGCACATATGAATCACGACTGTAGAAATGGAAAAGAAAAGAAATATTAACAAATTGACACAATTATATAATCAGTAGATATTGTTTCACTTTTACATAATAAACAAGTACGTGTATGCATAAGTATACAAATTAAAAAAAAAATGTCCATAAACTCGTAACGAAAGTGATTTTTCCAAATTACTATTGGTGATGATGGCTTTAAGTCCATAAATAAAGCAAGCCTTTTCGGCATATATTTATTGTATCCGTAAATAGTGATTCGATCATTTGCTAACATTGTCTACGACTTTTGTCGTTATGATGTCACTTTTCTGGTTAAACGGCCATTCACTAGTCACTGCGTAACTAGTCGCACTTTGCTCTTTGTACACAAATGCCATAAAATGTATAATAATTCGATAATTTCTATTATTAGAGATGCGTTGTAATCATCCACCTCAGAAACGTAGAATGACGTGCAGAAAATATCACATCAACTTATTGTAAAAAGGAACATCCTGGGCACCTAGCATCTAGATCTAGATCTATTATCAATTTGTCTCATTACTTTGCGTTTCATTTGGTTGCGGTTTATCTTGGTAATCGATATAGCATGACATTGTTGCATTGTACCTCTTCTTCAGACATACATATGTCTTGTGGTGAAATTGAGGATGATAAGTTTTGTGAGGAATCAGAAGCCGCCAAAACAATAACTGACACCAAGTAAGAATAAAATAAAATAAAAATTCGTAGAATTCGTCGCTAAGCTAAACACAACTTTATGGCAGTTGTTGTTGTTAAATTGTAGGCGTGCCTGCTGTTGGTCCAGACGATTTTCAACTTGACTCTGTCTGTTACACAAATTCAGGTCATAAACTTCAATTTTAATGCTGTTTGGGAATCTTTGAAGCCTTGTTTCCTTTGTCTGGTAGTTTAAAATGTTATGAGCAACTTAGTATGCGCCTCATTATACCCATTAAACAGTTATTACACGTTGCTTTGGTTTTTTCTTCATATCCGATAATTTACGCACGCATGCATATATTGTAGATACTCACAGATTCATTTATGCACCGGCAGAGTAAACCAGATGCCAGAGAAATCAAAACAAAACAAAAACAATACACAAATGACAAGTAAGAAGACTAAATTTGGCTTAGGCCAAATCGTAAATACCTTCCACATGTACAATGGTGGGCGTGGCAGGTATATGATTACACCCTCTAATAGTATATATATTACTTATCAGCATGAAAGTCGAGTTTTATGCTGAGTATAATTTTTTGTAAATTGTGAGCGTGCCAGTTATCCGACCATGCCCATTTTTGGCACATCAATGGATGGGATAACTATGGATAAGCACACTAAATTTCAAATTCATAGGTCAATTTTTGTGGCACATAAATAGATTTTGGTCGATTGTGGGCGTGGCTCTTGACCGATTTTGCCAATTTAAAGTACCAGTCTGCGTGCAGAAAAGTGTCTGTAAAAAATTTCAGCTAAATATCTCAAAATATACGACCGTGAGAATGCCAACAATAGACAGACGCACGGACACCCGGACATACATGTCTAAATCCACTCAGTTTTTAATGCTCCTTTTGCAGGGTCTCTGACGCCTCCTTCTGGGTGTTGCAAACGGAAGAACACACTTAGTATACCGTCATTACTAAGGTGGAGGGTATAAAAAAAAGTAAATGTAAACAAAGCGTGTGCGCATGATATATAAAATTGGCAAGAAGAGTAAATGAGAACATTGTTAGGAACATAGGGGCAGAGAGAAAGAAAGGATACTATTTTACGCGATTTATAACTAAACAAACTCTACCAGAGCACACAAATGTCAGACGTGTCTGTTGGGTGGTATTTTTTTTTCAAACACTTTTATGAAGTTAGTTCAATAGTAATCTTCCTTTAGGCTAGTGCCCACAAATGTCAAATCCTTAAAACACTTTTACTTTTAATACTTGTGTACATAAAAAAACAAAAAGAAGCAATTTTGATGAAAATCATGCAAATTTTTGCTTTTAGAATGTCTAAACATGAAAAACATAAATCTGGCGGTCTGCTGGAAAGTTGGTTCGGTCGGCCCAAATCTAAGGGAGGAGGCTACAATAGCGGCCCGGTGTCTAGCCGACCGAGTTCAGCGGACGGTGATACGTTCGATTTGCAGGAATTAGAAAAAAACATATGCGCTTTAAGCGATTCGGAGGTGGATGTTAAATTCATGGAAATTCTAGAGGATATGAATATACCGAAAGACAAACGTGGTCCACTGCTATCCAAATCCATTACCGAACGTCAAAAAATGATTTTTATGCATTTGAAAGGTAAGAAAAATTGTTAACAAAACGTTTGCTAATTAATTCCAAAGCCACTGCATTCCGCAACGAAAAAAAAAATTACTTTTGCTGCTTGAAAATTCATAGAAATGTAAAATATTCGCTTTTAATGGTTTTTTCTATATGTAATGCGTTGTAGTAAATGGCAAAGCTATTGATTAGAATAACTGTATGATTCACATGCTATTATGAAAGTGCTGTAATTCGCACTTTACCTGCAAAATGTTATTGAAATAATATTTACTACTCATGTACAGTATAATGCAAATTAAACTACGAACTGAACTAATCGGTTAAGTGATCATTATAAACTAGTTCGCGTGAACTTGCATTTCTTAGTTTGTTTGATCGTTTAATTTTTGATGCTTTTTCTTGTTCTTTTCCTTTTTTTTTTTTGACAGTTATATAAATGAGCCTTTATGTAGCGGTTTTTATGAAATACAAAGAAATTCTTTTGTTTTTTAGTTTTATGTAGTATAAAAATATCCATTTTGCCAGATGAATTAAGTAAAATGTTTATCGCGAAATAACAAGGCCGATAGGTATATATAAATTAGTTGATAGATTGATAAATTAATTGAATCAAGTGACAGAATTAAAACGATGTAAGAAGATCGGTCATAAAAATGAAGTAGAAAGCAAATAGTTGTGACTGTAGCGATACTTTTAAAGTTGTGGTGTTCCAACTGGTTTGAATTTAGCAGAATGGCTGGTTTATAGTGGACATATACCATATGCAATTAATTGCATGCGTCAGTAGTTTAAATTTACAATTGAATATATAAAGTCAAGCTACTGATTAGCGAAAAGTGTATGCCTTCCATTCCGAAGGTGG
Source organism: Ornithomya chloropus (assembly GCA_963971445.1). Classification (NCBI taxonomy): domain Eukaryota; kingdom Metazoa; phylum Arthropoda; class Insecta; order Diptera; family Hippoboscidae; genus Ornithomya; species Ornithomya chloropus. Next base: position 34,100,522 of record OZ020530.1, on the reverse strand, counting down.
TGTAGAAATTCCATTTGAAAATGTAACGGGTCTTGACAACTCTAAGCAATTCTTGTGATTGTAAGGTATGCACAAAGTCTACGTAGCTTTGTTTTATTTTCCAATCGCACACGTAAATATACTGTATGCAGCTAATAAAGGAAAGGAAGAAGCAAAACTAAAATGTTATTGATATATAATTTGCATCCAAAGTCAAGCGAATGCGAATATTCCTAATGCGTCATGTGTGTGGTGGCAATGAAAGCATAAACAAAACAAAAATTCATATCACAATTAACACTTGTAGCCGCTGAACAATTAAAGAACGAAAACAATTAGATGAAAACTGTTAATTGGATTGATGAACTATTATAGGTCATGTAGGCAATCATATTCACTCTACCACCGTTAAGGATGGTATGTTTTCGGTCTGGAACAAAATTGTTTACAAAGAACAAACTTTGTTATAAAGCAAGTAATTAATAAGTGGAGGGAGCCGTCAAGTGTTTAACAGTTTCCCGCATTCTAGTGACAATCAAATGAAAGGATTTTTGTATAGAGGGCGGGGGGTTTATCTGTAATTCTGTACCGCCCATTTTTAGTACATCGATGGAAAGAAGAAAATGTCTTTTGTATCTAGATTAATTATTTTATCCATGTATACGAACTAAGAATTCATCTAATTTCATCAAACAACAAACGCGGATGCACGGACATTGTTAAACGAATTTTGAAACTCTTTTCTTCCAAAGGTTTAAACTGTTTGGTATATTTAATAATTTTACTTAATGAATATTTTTTAAATTTCTAGGTAAAAATTCTCTGGAACATCGAGCCAATTCGAAATTTGAAAAGCCATTCGATTATATTGAATATTTGCGGAATGGCGAACACAGTGAACACAAAATATACGTCTGCGTGGAGAGTTTGCGGGTGGCTCTCACCAATAATCCTCTATCCTGGATTAAGGAGTTCGGTGAGGAGGGCATTGATGAGATTGTCCAGTTATTGGGGCGTTGCAAGAAGGAGCGCGGATTCAATCGCATTGAGTTTGAGTGCATACGTTGCCTGAAAGCTATTATGAATAATACGTGGGGTTTAAATTTAGTGCTTACACCCGATCAACACTCGGTGGTGCTGTTATTGGCCGATTCATTGGATCCACGTAAACCGAATACGATGTGCGAGGCCGTCAAATTGTTGGCCTCGTTTTGTTTGGTGCCAGAACGTCAGGGTTATGAAAAGGTGTTGCGTGCTATTACAACGGCGGCCTCCACTTCGTACAAGTCGGGTGAACGGTTTCGTCCCATCGTAGACGCTTTGTTTGTACAAGAGAAGCACGACACCCGACTCGAGTTAGCCTGCCACAGCTTGATATTCATTAACACACTGACCAACACGCCAAGCGACTTGAATTTCCGGTTGCATCTCCGCTGCGAGATAATGCGCATGGGCCTGTACGAGAAGTTGGACGATTTCAAACAGATTGTAGAGTCGAGCAACAATGACGCCCTGAAGCAGCATTTCAAAATATTCAACGAGATACGTGAGGATGACTTTGAGGAATTTATTCAACGCTTTGATAATGTCAGCTACAACATGGACGACATGACCGACTGTTTTGAGGTCATCAAAAATATGGTGACGGACACGGCAGCCGAACCCTTCTTCCTGTCGATTTTACAACATTTACTTTACATACGTGATGATTTCTATTTCCGTCCCGCCTACTATCAATTGATTGAAGAGTGCATCTCTCAAATTGTGTTCCACAAGGGCTACTGCGATCCGAACTTTGAGAATCGAAATTTTAATATCGATACGTCGCTACTGTTGGACGATATTGTGGAGAAATCGAAGGCCAAAGAAATGAAGAAATCGGAGGAATACGAGAAAAAGATTGAAGAACTGGAAATGGCCAAACAGGAAGCCGAGGCAAAATCGGCTCATCTGGAGGAGAAGATCAAACTTATGGAAGCGAATGGTGGAGTAGCAGTATCGCCGGGTAAGTTGCCCAAGGTTAACATACCGTTGCCTGGAGGGGGACCACCGCCGCCACCACCACCTCCTATGCCAGGTACCGCAGGAAATGGAACGGGACCTGCTCCGCCACCACCCCCACCCATGCCGGGTATGCGTGGTGGTAGCGGACCACCGCCACCACCACCGCCCATGCCAGGTATGGGTGGAGTGCCGCGACCTCCGCCACCACCGGCCTCATGTGGACCTTGTCCGCCTCCAATGATGATGCCCGTGGCGCCGGTGCTACCACACGGCCTTAAGCCCAAGAAGAAATGGGATGTGAAAAATCCCATGAAACGAGCAAATTGGAAAGCCATCATACCCCAAAAAATGTCCGAAAAGTCTTTCTGGATCAAATGCCAAGAAGACAAACTGGCCTCGGATGACATCCTCAATGAATTGTCCGTAAAGTTTTCATCGAAACCGGTCAAGAAAGATCAAAAAGATTCGGTGGATAAGCCAACAACACTTACCAAGAAAAATATCGATTTACGAGTCCTAGATGGTAAAGCTGCCCAAAACCTTTCCATACTGCTGGGTGGTTCCCTGAAGCATCTCTCTTATGAACAAATCAAAATATGTCTGCTGCGCTGCGATACTGATATACTCTCGTCCAATATCTTACAACAGCTCATACAGTATATGCCGCCACCGGAGCAACTGAAAAGATTGCAAGAGATCAAATCCAAGGGAGAACCCTTACCAACCATAGAACAGTTTGCAGCCACCATAGGTGAGAGTGATGGCCAAAAAGAAAAAAGAATCATTAAAAAAAATCTACTTTTTTTCATTTTCAGGGGAAATAAAGCGGTTGTTGCCACGTTTGCATAATTTACATTTTAAGTTAACCTTCAACGACATGATGCAAGACATTAAACCCGATATAGTAGCGGGCACCGCAGCCTGCGAGGAGTTGCGCAGCAGCAAGAAATTCTCCAAAATCCTGGAACTCGTGCTGCTGATGGGTAATTACATGAATTCCGGCTCCAAAAGCGCTCCAGCCTACGGTTTTGAGATCTCCTACCTGACGAAGTTGACAAACACCAAAGATGCGGACAACAAACAAACCTTACTGCACTATTTGGTTGATGTGGTGGAGAAGAAGTTCCCCGATGCCTTAACATTCTACAACGACATGACGCACGTGGACAAAGCATCACGCGTCAATCTGGATGCCATACAAAAGTCCATGAGACACATGAACACGGCGGTTAAGAATCTGGAGACCGATTTGCAAAACAACAAAGTGCCACAATGCGAGGATGACAAGTTTTGCGAAGTGATGGGCAAGTTTGCACATGACTGCCGCCAACAAGTGGATGTATTAGGTAAGCTAGACGCTAGACGCTAAACGCCACGCGTGTGGAAAATATGATTTCATGTGAACACATTACAGGAAAGATGCAAGTACAAATGGAAAAGTTGTATAAAGACTTGGGTGAATATTTTGCGTTCGATCCCAACAAGTACACCATGGAGGAGTTCTTTGCCGATATCAAGACGTTTAAGGATGGGTTTGTGAACGCTTACCAGGAGATTGTGCGTTTGCGTGAGGAGGAGGAGAGAAAGCGGCGCATGCAAGAAGCACGCGAGCAATCGTTGCGCGAACAGCACGAACGACACCAACGCAAATTGGCGTTGGTTGACATAGATGCGGCCCAGACGCAGGAAGGTGTCATGGACAGTTTGCTGGACGCTCTACAGTCGGGCTCTGCATTTGGAAATCGCAACAATCGCCAGCAGCGGCGGCAAAGGCCAGCAGGTGCCGAAAGACGCGCCCAGCTTAGTCGCAGTCGTTCACGTACAAGAGTAACTTCCAACACGCTGATAACACGAGAATTGTTGGGTAGTGAGGCCTTATTGGGTTCTGCTTAAATTCTGCTTCGCCATCACACCTTTTGCACTACAACACACCACACAGCACACTTTGCTTCCTTCCTTACTTAACCTACGTTGTACATAATTTTCCACAACACAATTGCCACTTGTAAGTTGTAAGTTGTAAGTTTGTTATAAAAAAAAAGTGATATCACGTTAATATTAGATAATATTTTGATATTTATGTGAACTGTATACACTGTAAATATATACGTATATGCATATATATATATATTTTTGATACAACGAGACTCGCAAACTGTGTGTAATAAAAACTCTCTCTAATTAATTTGTTAACTATGGCACAACATATAAATATTAACAGAGTCCCTCTAACGGCTAAACACTACTACACAACTCAAACTGTTATATTTAAACGCTTTCAGGGCATCTGTAAATTGCATTTTTTACAATAGTACACTAAATGGGAAAATATATGCTATTTTTATATGCTTTTTTTTATTAATGTTGATTTTAATTTTAATATTAATTTTAATTGTAAAATTGAGTAAACATACTCCATCCATACATAAATTTTTTTATTAATATTTTAGACAGTTTTTTATAGAAAGTTGAATAAATTTTTTGAATTTTATTATTGAAGATTAACCAGAATGAAGAGCTTGTTTTAGTGTTCTTGTACAAACTAAATTAAATAATTGTAATCCGTGGTAGAAACGACCAATAATAGAAACAGAATGAGCTCCATCTATATAATAAATGCAAGAAAGGTGGTAAACTGTAATAAGAGAATTCATTCGTTTTTCTGTAGCAACTCTGTTATGACAAACCCGTTTTTAAACATATTTTTTTCAAAAAAGAATGCAACTCTGTCACTCTCTATAAAAATAAAAGTAAAAAACTAAATAAAATCTTGGAACAAAAATAATAAAAAGGAATTAAATGATTTATTATAATGTTAAAAATCCACAATACAAAAATATTGAATTTAATTTTGTATATATTGTAACGTGAACACTATATTTGTACACATACAAACGCCATCTAGTGGGAAGCACGGTATGTAAGCGATAATATTTACTTATGTTTAGAGAAGAAAAGTAGTAATCTGTATATAATTTTAATAATGTTTAAATAAAGCTTTAAAATGTAGAAAGTTTTCGTATTAGAAAAACGCTTAGCGGTCAGTTTTTAAACGATTTTTCTTAAAATAATTGTAAAATTGAAAAACAACATATTAGGAATCGTACAGAGTAGTCTCTGGCACATTTGTTAAGAAAGCGGAATAGCTGTCATTGCATGATGAAGAAAGTGATCACTTCAAGGGGTTTATTAAAACAAACATTTGGTAATTATTTAATTGAATGGAATTGATCTCCGGTTTAATGTAATTTAATATTTTTTTGATACTTTTTAATGAGTTTAGTATGTAAGAAGTATCACCTACAAAGGCTTACGGTAAAGAAAGTCCTGCGAAATATAACTCAATTCACGACACGAACTTTTTAGCTAAGATATCAGGTTAGTCGTTGCTTTGGCAATACCTAGAATGAGGTGACAAACCCTCTAAAAAGTATATAATTTTTTCATGAGCATCAAACATATTTCACCGTGTGGTTAACTGTTGTTCGCATTGAGCTAAAATTTAATACCTACCCTGCCACCACTTGCTGTAAAAGTGTGCGGAAGCTAAAGAGAGAGAGGCCGCCCCTTTTTTTTCAGAAACACTTTTTAAGTGTATGTAAGCATGTCTGTTCATGCAAATTTTTACACAAGCTTTTAAGCACAGTTCCTAATATGCTTTATGATGAAATTCAAGCCAAAGGCGTGCACTAATGAAAATTGTTTAAATTGGACTCCTCCCCCCGCAAAACATCTCAATTTGAAAATTCACGATTCCTACAATTTTTATACTTGGCCAAGAATCGTTAATTAACTGTATCGTGAATTTGGACTCGAGGGAACCTTTTTTTTAGAATCCTTGGCCACAGTTTTCACTGTCACAGTGACTTGTTCACCTCAACTAAGGGCAGCTTAAATTGTGAAACAAAGTGATGTAGGGTTACCGCTTACATTTACGGGCTCGAGCCCAGGATAACATGCTCTTCCAATGTCTAAATCATAAGGTTTTCAATGCCCATTCGAAAATGATTTTTTTATTACATTATTTTATACTCTGTCTCGTTCAGTAGGTATGTTAATCTATCTCTATTATTGCAACAATTGTCGTTTATTGGCTACATTTCCAGCCAGTCAATCAACTGTAATAAAATTCAACTATCTGCAATATAAGTGAGACACATTGTATGTGAGTAAATACGAAAAATTCGTTTATGGTGTAATGGGGGTGGAAGTGACAGCGTTAGGAATGTATGCACATCAACTAATTTCACATTTCAACCAAAATAAAGTATTTCAGATAGTTTGGCTAAAGGACCATCTTCATTATACTTATAATTAGTGTACACACACCGTGCAGAACAACAACAACAACACAAATGTAAATGAAAATGAAAATGAAAATGATGTGCATGATATTACAGGATCGATACCTTAACAGGCATGAACCTTTTCAACTCGTACTAAATATTTGTACATTATCTGGGCACACATGCAGAGAACGCGTAAATAGAAACCAAAGGAAACTGTTTATCTATTGTTTGCATACATTTGGCAACAGCGAGGATAAAAATACTTTATGTTAGAGGCAACATGATAATTTATGAGAAGAGGCACTGATGAAGGAAGGGAAGGAAGGATGTATAGCAAAAGTGGAAAAAACAAAAAAAAAAACAAAGAAACACACTGAAATACGCGCACAACAACGCGCTCTGAATTTCCGCGAATTTCAAAAATTTGATTTTTTTTCCATATTTACCTAATTGTCTCATTTTCCAAATAAAACGGTGACCGAGCATGGGTAGATAAGCAATAACCTTAAAAAAGACAATGCATTTATCGAGTAGTGTACCTGCATGCAGAATATTTTTTAAGAATCCCTTGATAATGCTTTAATGTGGAAATGAATTTTTCGATGTTTGGTGATGGTGCTGTACAGACCTTTGTTGTACAAAATGTGATGTTGGGACATTTCCACCGAAACAACTTGCTTGCTCTGCCAATTGCCCCTTCTCAGAAAGTTAAGGGCATACCTTACAAGGCGGCACCAAACCGTGGCGAATATCTTAATATGAAACTGAAGTCGGTAACGTTCCCGCAAATGAGTTGAATTGAAAATGTTGCAGCATTGAAATTTGTATCTTCTTAACGCCTTTAATGAACCCCTAATTGATCCTCTTCACACTGCTCTTAAGATTAGATTGTTTTTGCAAAATTTTAATTAACAATATAAGGGCGTAACTATATGTTTGCACATAATATGATAAATTTTGGACTTTAAACAAATGAAAGGTTTTTAAAATTGAACAAATGTGCAAAATACAAGTGCCCAGTGCTAGAGTGTGTGTGTGTGCATAACACATTGACAGATTTCTATCTATCTGGTTGAATATTAATCGTATTTGTTTAGTACACTAAGTCAATGGAAAGCATTAGCGCGTGTTTATCAAGATTGCGGCAGCACAAAGCGATTGCTCAAATGCACTTGTCACCTCAAGGCGGCGGGCCATAAAATACCTATTGCACTCGCCTGTATATGTTTATATGAAATTGGTATTTGTCTATGTATCTCGTTTGTATGAAATAGATAGTTGATAAGAGAGCAAAGCAGAATGTTTACGCGAAGGTAGAAAGAAAGCTTTATATTGCATATCGAATATTGGGCAGTCACTTACGTTTCACTATGACACAAAGCCACCTATGGCACCTTCTATTAATTGCGATAGAAAAGGAATCATTCAGTTTATGCATACAAGTGTGCAGCATATTATCTAGGATCTATATCCAGGACGATATGAATATTAATTTATGTTCATTTTGATATTAAATTTAATTTCTATTTAGAAAGAAGTAAGAAAACTAAATTTGGCTTAGGCCAAATCTTAATTACCCTCCACATCACATCACATACAAAAGGTGGGCGTGGCAGGTATATGATTGCACCCTCTAATAGCGCATATATTACGTATCAGCTTGCAAGTCCACTTAGTTTTTTGTAAATTGTAGGTGCGTCTGTTATTCGACCAAACTCATTTTTGCCACATCGATGGATGGGACAACTATAAATATGAATACCAAATTTCAAGTTCATAGGTCAACTTTTGTGTCAGATATAAAGGTTTTTGTAGATTGTGGGCGTGGCTTTTAACCGATTTTGTTTATTATAAATATCAAACCTGCGTGCAGAAACATAAAGTGTCTGTACAAAATTTCAGCTTAATACCTCAAAATTTACGACCGTGAGAATGCCAACAACAGACAAACAGACGGACACCCGGACATACATGTCTAGAGCGACTCAGTTATTGATATATATACCGTGTAGGGTCCCTGCCGCCTCTCTCTGAGTGTTGCAAACGGAATGACAAACTTAATATACCCCCCATCTTATATGTGGTGGGTATTTTTTAAATCTATCAGTGTCAACCCATAGGGCCAACTTGTATAAAAATATTTTTTTGAAAAAATCCCACCCTTTATAAGGGTTGTTTCCAATGGCGTGAAAGGGCTTGATTTTAGCGCAGACAAATATTATGTATTAGATAAGTGACGTTTCTTTAGTTTTTAGAAAATTTAAGTTTTTTTTAAAGCAAAACATTCAGTTTTGTGAACAATTGCGTTAAAACCAAGCGTGCATTATATTTTTGCTATTTTTTCTGCACTTGTTTTTGTTCCCAATTATATATTTGTATATATTTTTAGAATCAAGTCTTAATTAAATACCCTTCACCATCGCCTTCATTGGGGGCGTGCTATATACCTGATGACGTCTTCTAATAGTTTATATCACATAGTGTGCCTTAAGTAAGTACAAGTAAAATTCTACACTAAGTCTAGTTTATTTTTGGAAATTGGCGGCGGGTCCGCTTCCATCGCTTCCATTTTTGACATATCCTTGGACGGGACTATATGTTAATTTTTAGTACTTTTTAGCTTTTTTTCGTGCCTTCTATAGAAATTTTTTCGGCTGTGGGAGTGGCTTTCGACCTAAATTGGTCTAACTTAAAAAGCCACCTGGGTATGTATTGAATTTTGACTTCGTGGATGAATTTTTTTGGCCTATACGTATATTTTTGTTGATTGTAGGCGTGGCTTTTGACCTAATTTGTCCCAATTTATATAGCAATCAGCGTGCAGAAACTAGAAGGGTCTATAAAAAATGCCAATTCCAAATTTACGACCGTGAGAGTGCCAAGAGACGGTCATGTATAAATCAACTCACTTTTCAATGCTAAGCAAGAATAAATATACTTTGTAGAGTCTGTGACGCCTTCTTCTGGGTGGGCAAATAGCAAACTTAGAGTACACCCATCACTAAGGTGGAGCCTAAGAAATTGTGTTCGCTCCTCTCATCACCCACAATTGACACTCAACTCGAATTCAAGCCCTAAGTCTGATTCAATTGATCTGATATATAAAGTATGTTTCAAATGCAATTATGAATCTTTTAACTTCAATTCGAACGCACATAAAATCATCATATGCGTAGAAAATGTCAATTGTTAAGCAATTTTATTTAGCGTTGCATCCCATCCCGTCATATTTACAAGCACCTAAGTGCAACAATTGTCCTAATCTAAATAATAATTACTTAATAATAATAACAACAGTAATGTGTGCTGTACCCTATAATGGGAGCATAATAACTTGCAAGGGTCGTATAATTAAATAAAATTTCATAAAACTTGAAAATTTATAACATAACAATAATCGCTTTTATGGCTCTTAATTACATAAATGGCAGGCAGGCTGGCTGGCAGGCAAATACAAATAATTTCTTAGTTGTGTTCTATTGCAAAGAAAACAAATCATAAAACTGAAATGTATTAAAAGGCAACGTGTGCTGGTGGATTTTTTCGATTTTTCATTTTTTTTTTTTTTCATAATAATTTTTAGTGGAAAATGTTGTAAAAATTTTCCTCCAAGGAGGCGAAAAGTTGCATGTGAAAATAATGACAGGATTTGGTGGAAGGTATAGTGACCAGTGGTGGACAAACACACGTTGTTAACCCACGCAAACGTGTAAAGGAGGCGTTTCTTTTCGCGTATTGTTCTGTATTTATGCAGTCATATAAAAACACATACGAGTGAGCGAGAAGGCATTGTTAAGCCATCTTGAAAATTCACATAGGAGGCCATGCAAGGGTGGTTTATTTAAAAATCATCTAAAGTGTGAACGAGACGGTTGTATAGACGTACTTGTCACAGCTCATACTAGTAGTTTTTGATTGTTTTGTGTTGTTCGCTTATCATCCAATTTTCTTCAGGCATACACTTCACCTTAAGTCACTGCCAAACACACCACTTCAGTTCAGAGCTGTTGACAAGTCGTTCGCGCTAAGTTATCCGCACACAAATTTTAGTATTCTATTGTGCACACACATTGGCGGACGTGTTTCTGTTCAAGATGATGGTATAAATAAATTGTTCGCGACGGCTAACTGTTTCTAACAACTTAACTGTTCATAATATGTTGTGTTAACTGTTAAGTATATGTGTGGAATATATTTATTTGATAGTCGTGTTGATAAAAAATGTTGAAATAAAAACAAACAAAATAAAAACAATTCACAAACATTGTTGAGGATAAAAAGCAAGCGAGTGGGCAAGTTTTTCTTTCGGACGTTCGGCCGGGATATTTGGTGTAATTGTTGTATATCTCGTTCACAGCACAACGCGCTATAGTACCATACAAGTGCAGCTTAGTTAGCAATGGTTTCATACCTCAATACGTTGCCCTATACACAGAATAGGACAAATCCCGGAAATTTCACATTAAATCCCAGCCAAACGTTACAGTGGCATTCGAATTATCCCGACTATCGCGCCCCATACAATCATCAATATTTTGGTTCAAATCAAATGGATCCGCACGCTCATCAAATGTATTATAATGCGCACGGAATGTTTCATGCCACTGGTGGTGGTGCAACAACTGCTGCTGCTGCTGCGGCGGCTGAATGGCATACGAATTCACCGGGTGAAAATTTCCCTCATAATCCCAATATGGGTGCCCATCAATTAATGCAACAACAGCAACAGCAACAACAACAACAACATCAACATCATACCCAACATCATCATTCTTATCCGTATCCGCCCTTTGTTGGTAGCGGATCATGTGGCCTTGGTGCGGGTGGTGGCGGTGGCGGTACACCGCCCAGTTGTGGTGGCAGTCCGACTACCACAATGCCAAGCTGTAGTAGTCCCATTACACCAACAGCGCTGGGTCCTGCTTTACACAATACCCAAATAAATGCGGCCTTTAATATACCATTAACGGTACCAGTATCACAGCAGCAGCAGCAGCAACAGCAAAGAGCAGCATTGCCTATAATACCGCCGTCACCACCCATCACCGTAAATGGCAGTGAGTTGTCAAGTCCCAGTGCCCGGAATTCCTCAACATCTCCACAAAATTATGCTCAACAAATTAATAATAATAACAATAACAATAACAACAGCAGCAACAACAATAACAATAATAATAATAACAGCCCTCCAATAAATAGCAGCAACGGTGTCAGTAATCCAAGCAGTTTAAATAATTCTGTCCATTCCGCGAATATGCGCGCTTCGCCTCTTGGAGGTGGTCATCAGTTTTACGAATGGATGAAGAAACCGTCTTATCCAGCACAACCACCACCTGGTAAGTGTTTTAATAATTTCGAGGGATGGGACGATTACAGTTTCGACTAATGCATCTGCATACATATTGGATATAAGGATAACTTTCGAGGAAGGGTTATAACATGAAATTTTTCAAAAAAAAAAAAAAAATTCAAATCGAAAAGTTGTCGGGTTAGAAGGGAGAAAACTCAGGTCACCGTCAAGTTCCTTTCTTTTAAACCCAGCAATTTTTATACCCTCCACATAACATGAGCGGGATACTAAGTCTATCGTACCGTTTGCAAAACGTAAAAGGAGGCCTCGTAGATCCTACAGATTACATATATTTTGGATCAGCTTCAAAAGCTGAGTTGATCTAGATATGTATGTCCCTGTGTCCATAGGTCTGTCTATTGTTGCCATTCTCACAATAATACATTTTTAGATATTGAACTGACATTTTGTTTAGGTAGTTTTGATTTTTACACGCAGAGCCACGCCCACAATCGACAAAAATCTATTTATTTGCCACAAAAATTAAGCTATTAAGTTTAAATTTTGTGTGCACATTAACAATTAAATTATCCATTGATGAGCCAAAAATGGGCGTGGTCGGATAAAATATACGCCCACAATAGCCTTGAATCTATATATATGCCACAAAAACTGACCTATGAACTTGAGATTTGGTAGGCGTATACATAGTTATGCCATTGACTGATGTGCCAAAAATGGTCATGGTCGGTTAACGGATACGCCCACAATCGACAAAAAACCATACTCAGCGTAAAGCGTGACTTCTAAGGCGTAATTATATACCCGCCACGCCCATATAGATGTGGAAGGTACTTAAGAATTGGCCTAAAACAAATTTAGTTTTCATCTCTTTTTCCTCACACTGTATGTATCCTCTAAAGTAGGACGTGTTATACCATGATCAAGCTAAACTTTTCAATTTCGAAGTGTATTCTTCTGAACGCTGAACTTTTACAAAAATGTTCTCTTTCAAAGCGTATGAACGCATGAAGTGAATTCCGGACATTTGGTGGTAAACTTTGGCCCCCCTTGAAACTGCAACTTTCTGTGCTTGTGACTTAGTTTTTATAATTTGTATGTAAAACAAAATTTCTCTTCATACCCAATGTATTCTCTTAACCTTTTCAATTATTTCCACGTCCAGTAGGAAGATAAACTATCCAATGGCAACAACCTAATCGTATTTGCTATGAGTCGCTCACAAATGATTAATTTCATATCATAAATCATTCAGCAACACATTCTTCACTCAATCGTTCATCATAATAAATCTTTTCGATTAATGAAGAACTCTAAACAAGTTAAGGTTTATATGGTGGTGGGTAGGGTACTTAAGATTTAGTCTAATCCAAATATTTGTTATCGTTCCTTCCCCTACCTTACTATGCTCACTGCGACAGCGTACGAATTATTTCTTTTTATGAAGAGTTTTTATTTTGATTCAATGCATACTTGTGCCAAAAAGTTGTTCATAATGTGGGCAGGTAGTGAGTACCTATATATTATATATGAAGATAAGTATCTTGGAGTCTCTTTTACATTAATTTATAGCTTTTGTGGCAGTGTGTTCATATGTTGGATACCATCATACATTAAACGGCTGTCGCGAATGGTAATTAACGTTTATGGGTAGATTTTACTTTTAATCCCGACGGTCAATATTGTTTCTTTTTTTTTGCTTTTATAACTTAACTCTGTTTCATAATTTATTACCTCCAGTCTTGTCACAGACAGCGCAACGCATACGCATAAAAGATCCGCACGCATTTGTATGAATATGAATATTTTGATATATTTTAAGTATTTGTATATAAATGGTTGGGTAAGTGGCGAAGTGCACTTTTAGGCCCCACACAATATATGGGGAATACTAGGTTCATGGTTCGCTTTGACACAACCAAAATAAGACGCCACTGGAGACCCCATCATGTATATATATTCTTGATCAAAGTCTGAGTCACTCTAGCCATGGCCTTCCGTGTTTCAGTCTGTTGCTTAATATTCTTCCGATCATAGTGTTTTTCTATATTTATATTTTATTTACTCCTATTTAAATTAAGTGAAAACGGTCAATTGTTACGCTCAAAATTGATTAAAATCCTTAACATATACGTTTTATTCATATTTGTAATTGGCTCATATTTCGATGTAGTAAAAATGGACGGAATAGAATAAGACACGCCTATTCAAAAAAATTTTTAAACAGAATTCGACCTCTTGATACTTAATACACATATATACACTATACGCCTCTTCAATTATACCAAACAATTCATCAAAATCTGAATCGATTTAACCATGTCCGTCTGTACGTCTGTATATTTTGCGCAAGCTACAGGTTACATTTTTTGAGATATTTCAATGAAATTTGGTACAATTTTATGTATTGGCTCAAAAGGGAATCCTATTAAAAATGGACCGGATAGGACCATTTTTATAACCTCTCCCCCTATAAGGTCCTATTATAATGGAAGTCTTTATATGGCAAAAAAGTAGCAATTTTTAATATCTTGTGGTAAAGAATAGTTAATTGGTTGTGCCAAATTTGGACCCGAATGGACCATTTTAAAACTGCTTTCTATATAAAGATATTTTATTGCGTTTACTGCCACAACTTAATTGCAGCATAATTTGTGGGACTAAGTGGTGTAGGGTAAGGTCGACCTTGTTTCATTATACCTATCATCATAGGATGTGCGCGTATATTATTCAGACGTTTGCAAGTACCAGAAGCGGGCGAGCCACACCCCCAAAGTATATATATTCTTAATCAGCATCAATAGAAAAGTTAATTAAGCCAATCCTTCCGTCCGTGTGTCCGTATTAATAATACATTTTTGTTGAAACTCTCACACTCGCAAATTATGAGATATCGAGTTGAAATTTGGTATATATATTCCGCATCATTGTTAAAAGTATCCTGTTCAACACCATATTACAGTAATAAAATTCAACTTGACGCAACATCAAGAAAGTACGACATGAATCGAACCAACAACGCACCGTTTTAAAATCCTTTACTCTACAACTACACCGCAAAATATTTTTCACATCAATTGCTTAGTATGTACTTATTTGAGATATTATTTCCCAACTATTTGGAAGAGGTTTAATGATGATGGGTATTCTAGGTTTGGTGCACGCCTAATATAGCCCCATTTTACTTGCTTTTTTTAAAAATCGATTTAATAAAATTCGTCCTAAGTTTTAAGTGAAAATATTATAGTCGGTCAAGCCCGACCCTCAAGTACCCTACACCACTTGATATTTATATTATTCAATTTAATTTTTTTCTTTGAAAAATGAAAAATTTTATTTTTCTATACCTACTTGTATTTTCAAAAATTTCAAAATGATACATAAGTCAGAAATTTTTTTTATTTTTCGTTTGTTTAAGATATCAAAAAAAAAATTTATATAGGGAGGGGTTCTAAAAATGGTCCGATCCTGTCCATTTTCAAAAGAGTTTATTTTTGGGTCAATACATTTGCTTGTACCAAATTTCATCGAAATATGTCAAAAAATAACAGGACGTCATATGGGGAGGGGTTCTAAAAATAGTCCCCTTTGGGCCAATACATGTCCTTGTACCAAATTTTCATCAAAATTTCTCAAAGAATGCGACCTGTAGCTTGCGTACAAATTTAGATGGACAGACAGGAGGACAGACGGACATGGTTAAATCGATTCAGATTTTGATTCTGAATCGATCGGCATAAGTGAAGGTGGGTGTGGCATTTGCCGTTTAAGAGTTACAAACATCCGCACAAACTTAATATACCCTTTTCCACAGAGTGGTGTACCCTGTATAATGCAAAAATCGAGATTTTATTTTTACACAACTCGAGCTTTTATATTTCGTTACAAATAATATAATAATAATAAGTTAATAAGTATGAAAGTGTTCCATAAGAGTTCAATACATTGCACATTCTCCGAATTTTAACTGTTCTGTCTAAGTGGCGGCCATCCGCATTAAAATCACTGACGTAGCGACTCTTCAGTTTTAATGCGTTCTTAGAGTTTACTCTGAGTTAAGCTTTACAATTGCTTTCTATCGGTATTGAAAAATCCTTTATAAGATCGCAGTATTTATAAAAGTGCAAAATTTGTGTAGAAGACAATGTCAAGGTACCAAATAGTCGAGTTTTGAATTAATATAGCTTTTCCTATTGTTTTTTCTATCTTAAATATCATGTGTTTGCCGGTCTGACTAATAATATGAATCTTCTAAATACGTGCCCACCCATGCATGTTTCAATGAACAATATTTTGCTAGTGTAGTGTATTTATCAGAAATTTCAATTTTTGACATTGTTTTCTTTTTTTTTTTATTATCAAAACATTATCACAATTCATTTGTCACTTAATTGCACATTGTACAAATGCGCAATAAAAGTCTTGAGCCATTAAGTTGAACAGAAGCTATGAGCTGACAAGTAAGAAAAAAAACTAAATTTGGCTTAATTAAAATCTTTTGCTACCACCCACATATATATGCAAAATATGGGCGTGGCACAGAGCTAGTCTCAGGACAAAATTTTCCATGTTGATGATGATGTTTTCTTTTTGTAAATTGTGGGCGTGTCTGTTGTCCGATAGCGCCCATGAATGGAAGGGATCAATTCAACTTCATAGTTTTATTTTTGTAACTGATAGATAGGTTTTTGTCGATTGTGGGCGTGGCTCTTAAGCGTTTACGCTCAATGTAAATAGCAATCTGTGTGCAGAAACTTGAAACGTCTGCACAAAGTTTTAGCTCAAAATGTTTCTCGATTGTATAAGTCAACAATAGACAGATGCACGGACGAACAGATTTTGATACTAATCAAGAATTTGAAAACTTTGTCGCCTCCGCCTAACGGAATAACAAACTTAGTGTATCCCCATCCTTTTGGGTTGGGTATAAAGAGAATAAAATAAAACAAATGTAACACATTCTTAATTTTTTGTCTTTTACAATTTCTCTTAAATTTTTTTTAGAATTATTTCAATTTTCACATTTGACATGTGCGTGCATATATAGTTTATTTACATATTTGTCAAATAAACTCCATATTGAGTATAAGATTGAGTTTGTATTGGGGTGTCCGTGTGTGGTGCTTGTTTGCCTATATTCATATTTTTCATGTTGTGCACTCAATGTATGTTAACGATAAGAGGCTTTTTACCCTTGTGCGTAAAAGCAAAATGGCTGCATACCCTTTCCTCTCTGCATATATATAATATATGAACGCGTATATATTCATATTTAATAACTGGCATTGTTAGATGATTTTATTCGTGCTAGAGAAGATAGTTTGCAAAAATATTTCGCTTAACTCTCATTCACAACAAAGAATAAGTAAGAAAACTTCATTTGGCTTAGGCCAAATCTACAATGATGGGCGTGGCAAGTATTTGATTACACTCTCTAATCGTGTATATATTATTTATTAGGTTGTAAATCGGGGTTTACGTTGAGTATGGTTTTTTTGCAAATTGTGGGCGTGTTTATAATCTGATCATGCTTATTTTTTGGCACGTCGATGGATGGGGTAATTTGGTATGCATATCAAATTTGGAGTTCATAGGTCAATTTTGGTAGCAGATAAATTGATTTTTGTCTATTGTGGGCGTGTCTGTTAACCGACCAAGCCCATTTTTGGCACATCGATAGATAAGTTAAGATAATTATTCATATGCATACAAAATTTAAACTTGATAGCTCAATTTTTGTGGTAGATATATAGATTTTTGTTGATTGTGGGCGTGTCTCTTGACTAATTTTGCCCATTTTAACCATCTGCGTACAAAAACTAAAAATGTCTGTATAAAATTTCAACTCAATTTTACGCCCGTGAGAACGCTAACAGCAGACGGACACACGGACACGTGGACATACGTGTCTAAATCGACTTGGTTTTTGATGCTGATCAAGAATAAATATATATTATAGGGTCTCTGACGCCTCCTTCTGTGTGTTGCAAACGAAATGACAAACTTAGTATACCTTTCATCTTATGTGTAGGGTACAAACACTAATTCACATATTGTATATCCTTGTGGATAACAAAAAAAAACGTAGAAAACGTATTAATGCCAAAACGAATATTTTTTATAAAATTTTAACGATTTTCATATAATTTTATATTTGGATATAACAGAAATAGAGTCATTGTACGCATATGTACAAATATGTTTACTTAAGTACATATCTCACCTTTCACAAACTAAATAAAAAATGCTGTGATCGTTTTTGATGTACTTTCGTAGCAACGGCTGGGTTCTGTTCTATTTCCCACATTATAAACTATTTTTTTTATGATGTTTGGCTGCGTTGTGTTGTTTGAGAAATAAAATGTTGTCTTTATTTAAAGATATTGCGCTAGCTCTCGCATAACCTTTATTTAACCATAATTTACGGTCTTAACAAAAAAAAAATAAAAAATAAATATTATTAAATAATTAACCTACAGTCACAATAAACATATCTTTATAAACATACATACTACGCGTATAAATGCGTTGGTATGCACGTTTACTTAAACGGTGTTTATAAATAACTCTTTATGGATTTATGACCAAATTGTTTTATTTAATAATCAAGTTAAATAAATGTTTAATGAAAAGAAATCTTGGTATTTCTTTATACTGTGATGTCCGCCGGGAAGATTTAGTACAATTTTTTTGTTTTGGCCGCCATTGATACCTGTAGCGATGAGAAAGTTATGTGAAATGTTTAGGAGAAGAAATGTACCAAGAAAACGCCCTATTTATCATGAATGAAGGTTTGTAGCTGATAGGCTCAAGCGTGGACCTCAGCGTACTGCTGTTCAAAACGATCCTTCAAACTCAATTCGATACCGCGCTCGGGAACTGGGTTTAAGAACAACAACTTTAGTCACAATTCTGTTGCAAAGATTTGCATATGTTTCCATTTAACATCCCCCATAAAACCATTTGCACCACCGCACATATATCAATACAGCTCTCCCGTGACAATCTTGATTTTCATGAAAAACTTATTGAGTCACGAGGCTCCATTTTATTTGAGTAGATATGTGAATACATCACATAGACATTTCTGGGGAATAGAAAACCCGTAAATTGTTCAAGAGCCACGTTGGTGTGGAATTTAGTCAAAAGGAATCATTGCATCTTACTTTTTTGAAAACGAATCTCGGTTTAACTAACGATAACTGTTACTGGCGAACAATATCGTGATATGATTGAAAATGTTGACTGCATTCTTTGAACTTGATTAATATGTTGTGCTACATCGTATACAGCCAGTAGTATACCTTCCCGGCAAATTCCCGGTTCCATGTGTAAAACGACAACTTTTTTATACCCTCCACTCAGCAAAGACTTTGCAATAGAAGAAGACTTCGATAAATATCTGTATCAGCATCGAATACTAAGTTGACTCAAGTGTACATGTATTTTTCTGCCTGTCGCTAAAGCTTGAGATTTATATTGAAGAGAAATTCTTTTATTTTTAGGAATTTTCTAAATTTTATGGCAATTAATCGATCACGAACAACTTTCTGTGTTTGTCATTCCGTTTGCAACATCCAGAAGGAGTACAAAGTACAGAGAACCTGCAAAGAATTTATAATCTTGATCAGCATCAAAAACTGAGCCGCTCTAGACATGTCCGTATGTCCGTGTGTCTGTCTCTAGTTGATCGTAAGTTTTTAGATATTGAGCTGAAATTTTGTACAAACACTTTTAGTGTCGCGGATAGCTATTTAAAATGGGCAAAATTGGTCAAGAGCCACGCCCACAATTAACAAAAATCTATCTCTCTACCACAAAAATTAATCTATTGAGTTGAAATTCGGTATGCGTTCTATCTATAGTTAACCCATCCATCCATGTATCAAGACTTGGCCCAAGCCAAATTTAGTTTTCTTTTTCGTTTTTAATTGCTATTAATATACCACATATATAAAATTATTTAATTAAAGGAAACTGCTTAGAGAGTGAGCTCAGTTCTTCAACTATCACGGTTCACTTAGAAGACATTCTGGACCCTAGCGGTAGGCTTAACAATTTCTTTTAATGAAAAAGCATGAAAATTCCTCAATTTTAATTCAATGTTGCATGACATGAGTCGTCTTGTCGCTCGTAATGTTTTATTTTGAACGAAATATTTTTAAACGATAAATTTTCTAATACGTTGAATCTTCTTGTTTGAAACTGAACCCGAAGTTAAATTTTCGTTTAATTTTATAAATTAATTAAATTGCTTTGATGCCAACGCTGATGATGTAATCGAAGTTTTAAAGCCTCCACCAACATTATTGCCATTTTTGTTTTGTTTTTTCTTTTGTTATGTTGTTGCATGTTTTGCAAAAATTTAGCTTTAAACCATTAAAAAAATATATAATAAATGTAAGTGGATACTCGTGTAAGTGTTGTTGTATACTGTGGTAGAGTCATTAATATTCAAGTTACGTTCAGCACGCCACATGAATATTATTTTGATGTTGATGTTGATGTTGATGTTGTGGTAGCCATACCTAATTACGTACGTGTGGTTGTGGTGCACTTCCTAGCTTTACAAAAGCAAATGGTGTTCATCAGTGTGTATATGTGCACCTAAGCTTGTGTCGGAATGGTTGGGGGATTAAAGAAAACCGGTATAAGACACAACTCACTGAACCAACTGAGCCAACTGAACCAACCAATCAACAATCAACCAGCTTCACAGCAGTGAAACCGGAATTGTGACTGGCACGAACAGATGTATTTAATTTATATACACACACATACATACCGCACAAAATTCTCTGTAAAGTATAGTTTTAATGTAGCATTAAAAAAAAAGAAACATTTCATTATACGCTCTACATAAGGCGGGGGATATACTAAGTTTGCTATTCCATTTGCGTTTGTCAGAGACCCTGCAAAGCGCCTGCAATATATTCCTGAACATTATCAAAATGTGATATAGACTTGTCCGTCCGTGTGTAAGACTCTCACGATCTTAAATTTTGACAAATTAAGGTAAAATTTTATATAGATACTTATAGTTTCGGCACGCAGATCTAAAATATGCAAAGAGCCACGCCCATAATTGTACAAAAATCGATTTATCTGCCAGAAAAATTGAGCTATAAAGTTGAAATTTGGTACACATTTTAATATTTACCCCAATCATAGATGTGCCAAAAATGGGCCTGGTTGGATAACAGACATGCCCACAATTAACAAAAAATCGTATTGAGTTTAAAACTCGACTTGCAAGTTGATCTGTAATACCTACACTATTATGTATGATTAGACATCTGCCACGCCCATTATTTTTATAGAGATTTTATTTAAGGTATTTAAGGTTTGGATTAAACTGAATTTAGTTTTTCTTTTCTTGGTTTTGTGAATAGAATCACGCGATCTCCGATAAAATTGTAATTTAAATAAAAGAAAATGTTGTGGCCTGATGGCCGGCTTTCTTATTGTATATGAATGTTTGAATCGAGATTTTTTATTATGATACAATTTTATAACAGCTTTATTTTATGTACGAAGAAATAAATTGTTTAGTTCTTCTTGTATTTAAGGGTATCCATACATGATGGTATTGATTCAAAATAAAAATCTACTCATGTGTTTAATAAAACAAAAACTGAACCAATTCGGCCAAGTTAGCATGTTGACTCATCATAGGCATTTGAAATAGCAAATAAGAAAATGAAGGGTTTTTTTTCCGTAAATTATGGGCGTGTCTGCATATTGTTGAATGCTTTAATAATGCGTTTGTGAAATTTCAAAGAGTGCAGATAGACTATAGAAAGAGTATTGTTGATTGTAGGCGTGGCACTCGGTCAATTTCACTTAATTTAAAGAGGAATCAAGAAATGTTTACGCAAAATATCTCAAAATATAGGCCCCTTGAAGGTTTCAACAATAAACGGACAGACCGACGGACATGATTAGATTGACAAGGGCTTTAATGTAAATCCCAAATATATATATATATATATATATAGACGAATCCGACAGGCAAACTTGCTGTAGATACATCCGAAAAGATAGAGGGCATTTACATCTTATGGACGAACACCGAAGGCCGGAGAGTGAGTCTTTAAGCCGCTAAAATCTTCTAGATTTTCTGTCTCGGCCTATGTTTCACTTTTTAAATACCAGAACATGTGTTTGGAACCACTGTCCAAAGAGCAAAAGGAAGTCGTCTGTCTGTACATCTGTTTTATGCGTCCGATTTATTTTTCAATCATTTCTTTTCATCTGCCATCAGAACAATTAGCATTTTAACTTAAACACTAAACACTAAATCAACCATAACGGAAACTTTACTTCCTATGATGCAAAACATCCGTTGCGTTGTCATTTGAAATCATTTGAAATCATTTGAATCCTTTTCAATCTCGTTGTAGCAATAAATTGAAAAATTTGTGACACCATCCTTGAACAATTAATTATTATACACGCACTTTGATCGATTTACAACAGATTAACAAGCAACAAACCGTTCATATAACCACAATATTGTGCAATAAAATTCGCATCAATATCAAATCGATTCAAATGATTTTATGATGTAATTTGCAGCTAATATTTACGACGCCAGAACATCTTCACAAACAACAAAATGCCAAATAAATGTTATGGTTATATTGTCGCTTTGGTGACACTGTTAAGACAATGTAAACAACAACTGACGTTTATGGCCTTTTACAGCTTCGTTCGGGTATATTGTTTAAATATACGATGAGGTCGTAGTGCCGGGTGAAAGGGATAACATTTATAACTAAACTTTAATAAAACACAAGAGAAATATTCTCTTGAATTGTTCCCCCGCCCGCGTTCCCTCTACGAGTAGTTTTTTCTTTTTAAATATCTGTGTACTTTTCTTATAAGTTATAGTCAAACTTTTACGAGTAGTAAGTAGTGCTTGTCTTCTACCACTTGTTTTTATTTACACGTTGGCTGGAACCCCCACCGAACGGTGGCAAAACAGAAAACAATCTCTAGAGTGCCATAAAAGTAATTGCATCTCTGTTTCAACACTTATGTGTACCGTATGCTCTTCATCTAACCGCACAAAAACAAATCTCTACCCAAATATTTTTCTGCATTTAACCTTTTTTTTTTATTATTGGAGAATACTTGCCGGTGTAAGTTTACGTCGTTTTTGGTTAGTTTTGTTTTTTGTCTTTTTTTCGTGAGAGTGTTTTATGGACAAATATTTCCCAGCTTACTTAAAACATCATCAATGTGACAAAATTTTCGTTCATTGTTTACCCAAAGAGCAATAGGCGTCTTCATCATCAGTACTGTGGTTTGCCATTCCATCCCTTACGGGAAGCTTTAACTTTCTCTTAAAGTGATAATTGCTACCTACACCGTAATATATCATTGCCGCTCTCCACTGGCCAATTTGGCTGCCTTTCTGGTTTTCCATTATTTTGTGATTATATTCACCACACCACAACGATTGGTGAGACCGCCCTGTTATGTTAATTATAACAAGCCGACGGGTTGCAATTTACTTGTCTGGAAGCTGACTAGCTGGTTATAATGTTGTGCGGTTTTCCCTTGGGGAGGAGAGATTCTTTCTTTCTTTTTTATGTTTGACCTTCATTGCTTTAGTTTAAATATCCTTGGGATTTACAATAATATTTCCATTATTGTCTACTTTTTTTGGGTTGTAGGTAATTGTGCGTAATTTTTAAAATTTGACACGGTTGATTATTTCAGCATCTGGTCAGTTTCTGTGGAAATGAAGCTCCATGTTAAGAATTGTTTCAGGAAGTTTTTATTGTATATAAATTTTCGTTTGCCGCGAGGTAATATTTTGATGCAGATTTGATGGTTAAGACAGATGGGGCATATAGTACCAAGAAGACAGAGAGACCATAGGCGACTACAAAGCTATGGAAAAGGAAAGGCTTACTTACTTCCAGTAAGTATAGAACATTAGACAGATAGAACAGATAGGAGTAATAAAACAAATAGAACACAAAATACAGATAGCAGAGTAGACTTGTTTACTCTTAACGTGATTCAAAAAGTATGTTGCGGTATTGATTTTCAATTTAAAGAACGATATATGGACAGAGTAAGACCCCAAGCGGAAAGACAGATAAATCCGACAGGCAAACTTGCTGTAGATACATCCGAAAAGATAGAGGGCATTTATATCTTATGGAGGAACACCGAAGGCCGGAGAGTGAGTCTTTAAGCCTCTAAAAAACATCTCTGCTTCTAACCCTCGTTTCTGTGGGACGACCGTTAAAGTATACCTCCACAAAAAGGCCGTTTAGGCATTTCCGACTAGCCTACGTCTTTGGCATTCCTCAAGTCTTTCTTTCTTTCTCATAGTAGCGGCAAACACTCCATTTCTTTTGGTCGTGCAGCATGGGCGTCACTGGGCCGTTATTGTGGGGAGGCGACATTCTACAATTTCCGTTTGTAGTCTTTGCCGTTCGCCTAAGTACTTCGGATACAGTCGGTCAAGCCCGGTCATTTAATACCCCACCTAGGCGCACAAATTATGCTACAATTAGTTTAGTATTATCAGTAAATGCGAGTTATTGCAATAAAAGCCTCTTCGTGAAATATCATTATATGGAAATAGGTTTTTAAAGTGTTCCAATCGAGTTAAAATTTGTCACAGCCAATTATTAAGCAAATTCACTTTTTTCACCAAATTTTGTTGAAAAATATTAAGAATTGCGATTTGTTGCAATTGGGTTCTAAAAATGGTGGGTTCTAAAAATGTCCTCATTCGGTCCATTTTCTATAGGGTTGCTTTCTGAGCCGAGACACCAAATTTCATCAAAATATCTCAAAAAATTACATGAATAGACATACAGATGGACAGATGGTCATGATTAAATCGATTCAGATTTTAATTGTGAATCAATCGGTATTGAATTGAAGATGAAACATGATCAGTAGAATGTTGTGTGATATAAAAAATTGATTGATTGATTGATTCAAGGTTCAATAAGTTTGTGAGACCATCTGTCATCGATGAAAACGGACTGTCCCTAATTGAAAAAAAGTTATATTTTTAAGCAAAAATTTTGAAATTTCATTCTTATTTAGAATCTGTAATCACTTGCGGTGCGGGTGCATAGTAGGTAGAGAGACGGACCGACGTACACAATTAAAATGATTCAAAAAGAAAATTCTAGGATGAGATGTTTTGATTTAGAAAGTATCAGATAAACTAGAAAGAGAGACGGACGGAAAGATGAATAGAAGCCATCGTTATTCTGCATTGTTAAGGTACAGGTTTACGTATTGTTTCTTAGAACCCTCACAAAATAATCCTTCTTCTAATCAATAGTGGCTAACATTCATCAAATTTATAATATGTACCTACTTTGAGCGTTAAGTGGACTAAGTAAGTAAACAGTTTTTGTCGGTACATGGAGTGATGAACCGCCTGAAAGGTAGATAACAATAATTGATTTATTGAAACTATCACGTTCGCATAAAATTCTTGGGGATCTCTCCATTAAAATCCAACGGTGATACTTTCAAATATTGCACCTAATGCTAGTATAAATAAATAAGTGAGCTGAAGTCTTACAATCGCATAATTTTCAACGATTCCATGGTGGTATACCATGCATTATCATGCGGGCTTATCTCGGCCACTAAGTGTGTGTGTATGCATGCAAACGTATAAGGAAAACTTTAGATAACACCATTACCTATATGTCCGTCCCTCCGTCTTTCTGTCTCTCTGTCTCTCTGTCTGTCTGTCTATCTGTTCTTGCCGTGTCTTGTCTTGTCCATTATTCTTTGCATTAACATTTTTAGATTTTTTTTAGACATTAGTACGGAGCGATAACAACAATTGTGACAATTGCTCTACAAAACCCTTATATTGATGTTGTTGATATGTTCATCAAACGGGATTAAGTTGTAGGCAAAGCGGTGCCTTTGATGTTTCGAAATTACATTTACTGTTCGCAATGTTCACAATGAGTGAGCTTTGGGGAGCTCTAATAACAGTGAAGGTTTTACTACAAAAAAAACAAAGTTATGTTAAATCAATAGTGACTTCCATTCATCATAATCTGCTAGACAAATAACTGCACATAGTTGTATAACGGTTGCGGCTTAGCACACGCTTAATAATTTAATAGTTACACACACATTTGTCAGCAATTAAAGGTGAAAACCAAAAGCAAATATGTATCAATACCAGTGCTGTGTATGTTTATATGTTTATAGTTCAATGACGCAGATGTCAGGAAGCGTAAGTGTAAAAAATTAAATGAAAGAATTCAAAAAAGCCGAATTTCATATTTTCAACAACGAACGCTTACATTACCTATACGTAGATGTATAGAGTACGGCTGCGTTCCTTATAGTATATATTTATATATTTTTAAACTTGACCGACTGACTGACTTACGGACGGACGGACTGACTGGCTGACTGTGATTGGGTGATACGAGTACACGGCGCGGCAATAAATTCAGTTCACACCTTTATTGTAATTTCTTGAAGCAGTAATTAAATGCCAGCCAGTTATTATATTTTATGGTTTATTAAATTAACATCACAGCACAAGGTTTTACGCTTTTGCTTTTGTATTGAGTCAACTCACACACACCCACAAAATGTTCCCTCAACTCATAACATCTAAAAACGGATTTTTTTCGTCTCATTATTTTCCATTACAGTCGCTAAAATGATAAGTTTTTGTTGTTGCTGTTGTTGGTGGTGATAAGTTTGTGTACCATCGCACTCGTTCCAATTCGTATTTGTTAAAAAATATAAGATAAACAATTTCCGTTATCATCGCTTTAGATTAAATCTTTGCTCTTAGGTTGGACAGTGATTTTCTTAAACGACTTGTATGCAAATTTTGATTCCTGATGTATTCTCATCAACCACTTTAAGTACTTATTGGTGGTACACGCAAATACGAGAATGAAACAAATTTGTAGTACATTCATGTACCACCCCAGCCCAGTTATCTTATCAATTTATCTACATAACATTCGTTGAAACTATTCTACATAGAATAGAATTGTAACAAGTGATGAAAGGAACAGAAACACCTTAGATGGGGGCGCTATTCTACTGTGCATTTGCAACATTCATCTCTTCAAATGAGAGCGACTTTTATCAGTCAACAAATTATTTATCTAGTAAGAGTAAGGTCTAGTTTACCTTCAACTCTAAATAAAAATATGTTTCAAGTTTTATACTTTCGCTGAGGATTAGATCCTTTTATAACATGCGTTTATATAAGACGGATCTGTACAAAGCGACGGGAAAATTATGTTTTTATTTGTATAACAGTTCATGGATTACTGAATAAAGTTATTTTAAATATATGAAGAAAATAAATCGCTTCGGGCTGTGAACGGGTTTCACGTACTTGGCTCATATAACGCGAAATGTCTGTACCGTGTTATAAGGGGATCTACTGTATTTGTTATTGTTATGTCTTCCACCTACAAGGTCTATCTATCTATCTATTGCCATATAAATAAAGAATGAAGAATAAGGAATAAAGAATAAAATCAATCGGAAGGAATGGTCCGATGCAGTCTATTTTTCATAGAGTTCCTCTCTGGTTCTTCGTACCATATGTCAACGAAAAGTGTCCTGTAGCTTACGCACAAATTTACATGGACAGACGGACATGGTTAAATCAATTCAACTTTTGATTTTGATTCTGAATCGATTGGTATAAATGAAGGTGGGTGTGGCGTTTGCTATACCCTTTGTTACAAGTGGATGTTTATTTTAAACCGAATTGGGCAATTTTAGAACCTCCCTACCTACCTACGATTTATACAATCATGACTCAAGCTAATACAACTAAACAACTAAAATCCTGAATTTTGGAAGCAAGTGGTGTATGTATACAGAAAATCCGACTATAACTTTTTCGCTGGCTTTTTTAATAGCTGTTAAAAGAACGCAAGAGTGTTTCTATCAACTTTCACTTCAATATCTTAATTTTTGTGCTTGTGAGAATTGCCAACATGGACACACCGACAGGCAGACAGCAACAGTTGTAGGAATTTTATCACTTCAGCGCGCATCTTACGTGAAGAGGGTGTAAAAATGGTAACTGCTGTAAGCAGTCAGTCAGCGTTCGTATCTGTTTTATCTCTCTAATGGGCGAGAATACGTGAAAGTCTTTATGTAATATTTTTATATTACAGCAAAGATGTTTACATTCATTTATCTTCTTATTTGCTAATTTTGCATTATAAATAAAAACAATTAAAAATTATGACATACAATAAAGTGTTTGGTTTTTGTAAATACTGCCTCTAATCTATCAACAAATTTGCTTAGAAACGTTGAAGTCTTAACTTTGAAATCTACTTAAATGGAACACAGCAAACATTGAGCTTTTATCTGATAAGTAAAATGCTGGAAATTACATATTTTAAAAACTACTAACACAACACATGAGATTTTGCTATTAAAAACAATCTTCAATAGAATGCTCAGCTGCAGCCAAATGCCAACTCCTTCACTCATGTGCTGCCCCCTCCTCCTGGCTTGTGTACCATTTTAAACTTGAAAATATTTATTACAATTTTCGCCAATTCTTTTCTTTACCTCCTCCTTTTCCTACTCATCACAACGCAGACAAAATATCATAAAATAGCTTTATGTTTATGACACCATTTAAGTCCCTAATTAAACAAGTATGTTTACGTGTATTTTTATGTACTAATAGAGTCAAAAAGAAATGTGATAAAAAAAACTATCGTAATATAATTAATTGTCATTTTCAAGCTCAAGGTCTCGCGCGCTCACCTTACCTGCTACAAAGTCAAAACATGGAGCATTAGAAGAAAATAAAGAACTTTGAAACTTTATGTTTGTACTTAAGAGAGATTTTTGTCCATTGTGGGTGTGGCGCTTGATCAATTATGCTCTATTTAAATAGGAATATGCGTGTGAAATAAGTTTCAGTTTAATATCTCGATTTTGAGACCGTGAGAATGGAAACACGGTCGGACATAGCAAAAGTTATTCAGATTTTGATGATGATTAATAATATACGTAGATTCCATGTTCTAATAGCGATTATAAGTATCCATGAACTGACATGGACCAAATATCTCGGTCTAGTTTGTAAGATTTTAAAGCTTCAAAGTGAAACGTATCAATATTAAACGGGAAGTACGCAAAAGTGACGTGAAAATACTAACGGGCTTCTACACGAGACATTGTGTCCTCAGATATCATTTGAGAAAAATGGGCCTATTCGGGGAGGCGACTGAAACGCCGAAACGCACTCAATGTGTATATCGTGCATCGGACTGCATTATGACTACAAGCATAATTTCAGATTCCGAAACCCAAAGAGTGGTTGGCTTCTCTTCAGGTTGCGCTACACATCACCTATATATTTTTAATAAATAAATATTATAAACAAACATACAAAATTTGTGGTGTCTGTGATGTCTTATCCGGGATGTTTCAACTACAATAACAGCCTTAGTATACCTGTCAGCTTGTGTGAAGCGCATATAAAAATGGCTGGCGCTTATATTAATATTTATTATTTACAATTTGTATTTAAATTCTGATTAGTGTGTTTGCATATTGGTGTGGCACACCTGAATATATGTTTGGCTTATTTCTCTGTGTGTTGAAAATTAGATCAAATTCTAAATCCCTTCAACTAAACAGTTGAGTAAAGTATGAAATTAATATTATAACCATAGAATGGATAGTATAGCAAAAATATATGATGTTTTAGACTTGTCCGTCCGCATGTCTGTCTATTGTTGGCTTTCTCACGGTGGTAAATTTTGAGTTGAAATTTTGTGCAGACATTCCAAGTTTCTTCAGGCAGATATTTGATTAAATATTGGTAAAAATCGAGAGCCACGCCCACAATAGCCAAAAATACTATCTATCAATAGCGAAAAAACATACACTCCATCCAAAAAGTGGGCGTGATCGAATAACATATATGCTCACAATTTTAGAAAAAACTTTATTTAGCGTTGACACACAATACCTTCAGTACTACTACAGGGTGTAATCATCCCCTCCCCTCCCATTTTTTGTGTATATGGATGTGGAGGGTATTTACAATTTGGTCTTAGCCAAATTTCGTTTCTTTACTTGTTTTAATTAATCATACTTTTCGCATCTTCTGTCACATTGCGCAACAATTTTTATCACAATGTAAACGCTTCATATGAACAAACATCATAATTTAAATATTGATTCAATAGTCAGCCACAAATAATTATACACCAGATATCGTATAAGATTCGAATTTATGTAAGCAATTATGCGCTGTAAGCAGTGTCTCACAAAAGCATGCCAAAGAATTATAAACTATCGTTAATAGTAATTTGAAGCAAGCAAGTTTTTATTTTTTTTCAAACACTTGTGTCTTCTTTTATTATGCATATTACCAAACAAAACTTGTTTCTCATTTCTAGATATGTTTTTGTAATGATTGATTGTTTGTTTTTTAAGGAAAAACTCGTACCAAGGATAAGTATCGTGTCGTTTACACTGATTATCAACGCCTGGAATTGGAAAAGGAGTATTGCACGTCACACTATATAAATATACGGCGCAAAAGTGAATTGGCGCAACAATTGTCGCTGTCCGATCGTCAAGTGAAGATATGGTTTCAAAATCGTCGCGCCAAGGAACGTAAGCAGGCGAAAAAGAGTCCCACCAATTCGCAGACAAATGTGAGCTCGCCGAATATGCACTTTCAACATTCACTGCATTCCACCACCAGTTCAATGGCTGCCATGAGTATGACTTCAATGAGATTGCATCCGTATTTCAATCCGCATCCTGCCCTCGCCCATCAATTTCATCAGACGCCGCATGCTCATGCACAAATGTCAGCTACTGCGGCTGCGGTAGCTAGTGTCGGCTCTCTATCAATGTGACCTGTTTGCGAGCCTTTAATTAATTTTGTAGATAATCACAGCGAGCCCGAACAACAGCTAGTAAGGGAGCAGTGCCTCAATGCACTTGCAACCAATCAGGATGACATTATATGTACCGATGCTGAAGTTGAAGCGGCTTTGGCGGTTGTAGCTGCTACGGTCACTGTCGGCCACTCTACTGGTGCTATTAACATCTAATAAGTGTTTGTGTTTTTCGTTTTCTTCTTGTGTAACTCTATGTATAGATATACCGTTATACAATGTATATGTATATATGTATATGTATTAAGCGCGTGCATCATTTTTCATTTTACAAGCCTAATATTTAGCGTTAGACCAGATGAGTAAAAAGGCTCCATTTGGCTTACAGCAAATCTTGAATATCCTTGCACATCACACTCTCACTACAATATATGTTAAATCTTAATATAAACAAATAAGGGTTTGTGGGCGTGTCTGGGCAAAGATTTTAACAATTTTAATTAGGAAAGAGTAGGAAAAGCGGGAAAGAATCGACCCGGATTTTGATGATGATTAAGAATGCAGATCCCTCGCACCTTTCCCAGAGAGTTGCATACCTAGTGACATATTTATCTTATGTAAAGGACTTAATTAAATAAAAATGTTGAAAAGTCGGTCTAGCCCGACCATGTATAATACCTCACACCACTTAGTGCCACAAAGTATGCTACAATTAATTTGGTTGTATCTCTAAACAATTCCATACAAATATCTTCGTGACATGTAATTATATGGGGAGAGTTTTTAAAATGGTCCAGCCAAATATTAAACTCGTTAACTATTTTTTTTATTAAATTTTGTCCAAAAATATTATGAATTGTGATTATTTGTCATATAAAGACTTTCATTGTAATAAAACTTTGTATGGGAAGGGGTTCTAAAAATACTCCGATTCGGTCTATTTTTAGTATGATTCCTTTCCGAGCCAAGACATGTTCTTGTACCAAATTTCAACGAAATATCTTACAAAATGCTTGCTGTAGTTTAAGCACCAATTTACATGGTCAGACAGATGGACGGATGGACATGGCTAAAGCGATTCAGATTTTGATGCGGTCGGTATAATTGAAGGTACAAACATACGCACAAACTTAATCTACCCTGTGCCACAAGTGGTGTGTATGCTGGGTATAAAAACGCTTGCTAATACTTTGATAAGACTCAATCATCTTAAGCAGAGTTCTTTACTATCAGAAGTGTTTGTTATTTCATCACTAAATGTTTCAGTAAGTATTGTATGTTTATACCTTTACAATGTTTTCAGCCCTTAGGAGAACCCTTCCCAGACTCCCTGTCAGTGTTGTGTGTCCAGTTTGATGTAGGTAGGCCGCGTTCAGGCACACAATGCTAGGGTTTTAACTGATTTCATGTAAATAATGCCATAAAATACAATAGAAAGGAAGTGCCTTATATTGCAGTTCCAAATATCATGCACGCACCTTAGATATGAAGATTTGATCCAATTCCTTTACTTGTTATAAATAATTTTGTATCTTTGGGAAAAAAACCCAATATTATAAAATCCACCAGTACTTGTGGCAGTCAGTACCGATGGAAATAATTTTTCATTTTTTTTATATTATTAACAACTTGAATTGTTATTTATGTTTTTATTTTTATTTGAGAGTTATGTAGTAGAATAAGCGTTTGATTTAAATACATATGTAATCGAACAATCCTTCCTGGGTTGAGCACACTTTTCTGCCTCTTGTGAATAATTTGTTAAAATAAAGAAATGCAAACATTTCCTAAAAATCAGTGTTAATAATTACTTTAATAATCAAGGTGGACACGCCTTCATATGGCCTTTTTCCTTTTATGTTAAGAGCACGTTAATCAAGAAGTTACCATATTTTTAGGATAATAACACATTTAGAAAATTCTATTCCATTCATACATGAAAAATTCACATAAACTTATTACAATTGAAAATAATGCCACAAATTAATAAAAAGAGATAAATAAAATTGGTTGTAATGTTTACTTGCGAAGTAAAAGGAATAAAAAGAAAAATGATAATAAAAATAAATGACGTCAACATTTACATAATATAACGAGTGATTTATATTTTCAGAGTGTTTTTATTATAACAATCGAACACACTTGGATCAACACCATCAGCACCACGACCTTTGAAAATATTTAAACTATTACGCATGCTCACTTCGGCTGTGTTCTATATATGCACTCCTTCCTTCTATTTATAGATAAAAACAAGTGAAAATGTTAAAATCGGTTCTATTCGATCATTTCATGCCCTACACCACTTAGTGCCACAAAACATGCTACAATTTGTTGAGATAAATTGGAGGCACTTTGTAAAATATCTTTATATAGACAGGGCTTCTACAAATGGTACAATCGGGTGTAAATTAAACCACTGCCAATTCTTAAGTCGATTCAACTGTTCTGCAACAAATTTTGTCAAATTATGGACAAGTGTTGAAAATTTTCCCCATAAAAAAAGGTTTTTCTTTTTATTAGAACCTTATATGGAGAGGAGTTTCACAAATCGTTCAGTTCGGTACATTTTCACTAAGTATGATTCTTTAAGGGCCGACATGTCCTTGTAGCGAAATTTCATTGAAATATCTTTAAAAAATCCAACCTGTAGCTTGATAGACGGATAGACAGACACACGGCCAGAAAGTGATTCTGAATCGATCAGACATAATATTGATTAATGTGCAGAAGTTACAAACATTCGTACAAATTTGATATTGTATATCCTTTGCCAGGGTGCAGGGTATAAGAACTTCCTTCACACAAACAATATAAAATATATAAATTGGAATGTCTCACTATATGTGTACGACTGAATGGTTATTTATGTTAAATTCCGTGTTATTTTATTGTTTTTTTAAAAAAACAAAAAAAAACTACTTTTTTCCTCTTTCTATCTATGCCTCTGTGAACGAGTTTTAGCACTTATGTGTGAAATTTTCACCTTATCTAGTGTGGACTGTACAACCGTTGCGGACGAGTATATACCCTTTATTGTTGCATATGTAATATATAGTACGATGCAGGAAGTACTTCTAAAAAAAATTACATCGATTGATTTATTGTAGTTTTTTTTTACGCTTAACTATAGCGTAACAGTAGTGAATTCAGGCACTCTGTGAATTTGACTCCAAGAGACAGCTTAAGAAGGGTAAAATCAAACACACTTTTGAAATCAAGTTTTTTTTTTTTTTTTTTTATTTAAATGGAAAAAATTATTTTTTACTTAAATGGAAAAAAATTATTTTTTATTTAAATGAAATATGAAACACATTCGCAATCGCATTTCTTCAGATTGCATTTCTTCTCTGCGGTGTCAGTATATGATACTTATTAACTCCCTTAACGGTCATGGCGTAAATATATCACAAGCCTGAAAATCCAATAATACAACGTTGGGTGTTTTTGGTTCGTTCTAAACCTGAACTTGTTTTTTTTTATACTTATTTGTTTCGTGTTTCTTTTTTTCAACTTTTTGTTGATGGAGGTGTGCCTGCGGTTTGAGTGACTGCATCAAAGGATTTCTTACGCTTGGATTTTGCTTTTACGCATATACGTATAAAATGCACTTTATTTACATAGATAGCCGATACAACAATTGAAATGTTTGTCAAAATATTTTTCAATTTGTTGTTGTTTTGTTGTGCCAAAGATTTGAACTATAAATGAATTGCTCCACATAAGATGGCGAGTATAGTAAGTTTGTCATTCCGTTCGTAACAGCCAAAAGGAGGCGTTGGACACCAAAGTATATACTATATATTCATCAAAAACAGAGGTGATCTAGACGTATATGTCCGTGTGTCCCTGTGTCTGGCTGTTATTGGCATTCTTGCGGTCGTAAAATTTGAGATATTGAGCTGAGATTTTTGCGTACAGACACTTTTAGTTTCTGTACGCAGATCTTTATTTAAAATAAGGAAAATCGATCAAGAGCCACGCCCATAAACAACAAAAATCTATTTATCGGCCACAAAAATGGAGCTATGAACGTGTAATATATACAATTATCCCGTCCATCGATGTGCCAAAATTGGATGTGATTGGATTACAAACACGCTAACAGTGTACAAAAAAACCTTATTTGGCGCAATATTCTATTTGTAGGTTATCGCATAACTATAAGAAGGCGTAATTAGGAACATTCCACGCCCACTATGGAAAGGGTGATATAAAAGTTCTTAGGGTAAAACTTGTTCAATTGTCTTTTGAACTTTGAACTTATTACTTTCGACCTAAGTCGAAGAAATTATAAATGTGGCCTATTTTGGCATACCAACGGAAGGGCCAAATATTCATATGTAATCCGAATTTTAACGTCAAAGCTGAATTTCTGTCTATTGTGGGCGTGCCTTTCAAACGATTTTGCTTAATTCATACAACAATTTGTGTGCAAAACAAAACTTTAGGTCAATGTGAAAAATAAGCAGAGTTTGGTAAAAAAATTTCGTGATCATTGAAGAAGAAAATGGATAAAAAGATAAATTATGACATAAGAGCCTACCATGCATTATATAAAATGATTAGAAAGAAACATTTCCCATAAGTTTACTAGAATACGGTATTTTTGGAGATTTTAAAGTAGTTTTTCATTAAAAAATTGTATTCAAACTTTGTTCACCATTTATAAGCATCATTGCCAGTTATATGCCCCAACGTTTAGTCCACGATTTCATCTAAAGCATTCATTTTGCAAATCACAGAAAAGAGGCTTCGTCACTCTAAAAGTTCTTTTTCTGCATCGATTTAACCATGTCCGTCAGTGTGTCCATGTAAATGTTGTGTGTTGTGGTACAGATCCCATTTTTGAGACAAGTAAAATTTGAAATCAATAAAGTTTTGGTGCAAGAATATGTTTTGGGTCAAAAGGAACCTTATTGAAAATGGCTTGAATTGACATATATGTAGAGCTCTTCCCCATATAACTCTCTAATATAGACGAAGTCTTTTACGTAGCGAAAGTACTTAATTCTTAATATTTCGTGATAAAATTGTGTAAAGAATAGCTGTATCAAATTTTAACCCGATCAAACCATTTTTAGGACCTTTTCATACCTTGCACTTGGACAAAGACTTCAAATTTCTTAAGACTTAAAATTTCTTTGTCCAAGTTTTTATGAATTACGTACTGTACGCGGATTTTCATCATTATCTAAGGATTTTAAGTTCACTTTCATTAAAGTTAAGAATAGTTCATATATAATAAATTCTCATTCGGACATTCATCATGTGGACGCAGTCTACACATCGTACAGCAAAGAGTAGAAATTTTTATCATAAAATCATTTTCCACCATAAATATATCCTGCAATCACCCCGTTTACTATGTTATAAAATGGCATCCGCACCTTCTCTTTAACTGATTTTTATACCTGAAAATGATATTAAAATAATTGTTCACATATACATATGCACAAATGTATATTTCGTGTGGGTATGTGTGAATATGAAAGCGGCACACCCTTAATACACTTTTTCCCCACAATACGTCTACAATATTGCATAGAAATGATTTTCTTCTAGATTTCCATCAGCAGGGGAAAAAACATTACGTGAAGTTGTGATTGTTGAATTTTATTTTATTTTTTGTTAGCCGTTGTTGTTAGTTGTTGTTGTTGTTTAGTTGATTGTTAAATTTTTCATATCAGATTTGTTAGATTTCTCTCTCTTTTCATGATTTATGATGGCTTTCTAACACATTCTGTTGTAGCACACTCGTTGGCACAATGTGAATTCAAGCAACTATCCGATCCGTCCGAGTATATAAGACGTGCAAGACTTTTTTTGTTATAAAACATCTAAGAGAAAGAGTTTTTATTTTTAACGTACGGGCATGCATGGAAGTTTATATATGTAGGCCATCTTTTCAGTCAGCCTGCAAGCCGATAATAAAAAGAATGCAATGTTTTGTGATGTGTTTTATGATGATCTGCCTTTAGCTGAAAAAAAAACAGAAAAAAATTAAAAAATATATGTAAGCGAATAACAAGCAACTGAAGAATTGTCAGGTTTGATGTGCCGTTTTATATGAATATGTTTATGCACACAAACTCACGTACACACACACTTCTACCACCACCACCACGTTGAGTGAAGGCAGCCATTATGTTAAGATATTGATAGAATGTTGTGGCCTTAAATCAGCTGCCATTATCTCCATGCGAACGTACAGCCTGTGTATGTGTGTGCGTAGATACCTATATGCCATTTGTACCATCATGAGTTTTCTTCGTTTGCGTGTTTACGTGCGCTCGGTTAGCCTTATATCATTTGAAGTCGCCACAATGAATTTTATGGTCACAAATTTTATGACATCCATTCAAGCCGCTTGACTTCTCAGCTCTTTGGAATCGTCTTGGCTTTCACACTTGGCCGCTTTATTCCCTTTTTCCTTCTACGTATCGTATCTCTGGTATGCCTTCACTATGATTGAAAAAGTTTCTAAAGGAAATCTACCTTCTAAAGCGTTCAATAGTTATTGTTGTTGTTACAGTCTGTATATGTTACCACTTAAATTGATCATCTCATCTGGCTGGTATGTCTTCATTAGTGGATGAGCAACC
Source organism: Ornithomya chloropus (assembly GCA_963971445.1). Classification (NCBI taxonomy): domain Eukaryota; kingdom Metazoa; phylum Arthropoda; class Insecta; order Diptera; family Hippoboscidae; genus Ornithomya; species Ornithomya chloropus. The sequence goes on along the minus strand of OZ020530.1, from coordinate 34,063,453 downwards.
CATCTACAGGTAGAGTTGGTTGTGTCGATAACAACAACAACAATAATAATAAGAATAATAATAACAACAACAATAACAACAACAACAACAACCACTACAGCACATTGCAAATGTTATAAAATATTTTATTTGTTTATGGTTGGGGTAGGTACTTATAGTGATGAGCCAGAGTGCACTCCAGTGGGTAAAATATCTCTTAAAATATTTATTATTTTATAATTAGTCATATGCACCTAACACACTCTAAACCTGTACCCACATTGTTCGATGGCCATCGGCTTAAAAGCAAAGTATTGATGGAGAACATTACGTGGGGATGCGGACAACAGAATGTCTTTAGACGTAAGGAACTCAAATCAAAATTCTTGGATAATCTTCACTTTTTCACATTCAACAGCAGGGTGCGTGACATTTTTATAGGTACGTACTCTTTTAAGGGCCGTAAAAGTATATGTTTCCTCTAGGCGTGTCATTCACAATTCACGGATAAATAATAAATATTAATAAATCTTTTTTGTATCCTTTTTTTTATGGCCTTGAAATATTTCTTTAGGCGTGGCCGGCAATCGAACCTAATTTTCATATTAACCTGGGTGCAAGAACTGTCAGTACCTCCGCCAAGATTAAAATTTATATCAAAATTTTGCTTATCACAGACCACCTCATAAGATGGCGGATGTACTATTCTAAGTTTGTCATTGTGTTTGTAACACCCAGAAGGCGTCAGAGACCCTAAAAAATATATAAATTCTTGATCAGCATCAAAAACTGAGTCGATATAGGCACATATGGCCGTGTGTCTGTCTATTGTTGGCATTTTGAGATATTTGGCTGAAATTTTATTCAAACATTTTTATTTTCTGCACGCAAATCGCTATTTAAAATGTACAAAATAAGCCAAGAGCCACGCCCACAATCGACAAAAAAATGCATTACGTGTCCTTAATCCGATTTCTTCCATTTGCAATAGGAAACCGTAGAAAAACTCAAAGATGAAGTTTTATCAAGCTTCACCACAATAACTCAATTTTGGCGACCGTGAAAATTCCAACATAAACGTGAACGAATAAGAGGGCAAAATTTCGACGCTGATTCCTACTCATTAATACTTTTGGGAGGTGTGGCTCGTCCCCTTCTACTACGTATCAATGTTTGAACGAATACAATATACCCCCATTTCATTATTATGTAAGTGGAAATAAAAATAAATTGTTATATTTTTTATTTGGGTTGGCAAAAGTTGTTTCTATACAGCCAGGGTTTTCCACTTCCTATATGATGAAATATTAAGATGGGTAAATAAAAAAATAAAAAGATGAGCCCCAAAAGGACTAACTTTTGTCGTAAGTAGAATTATTTTATGAAATATATTGTACTATAGAATACGCTATTTTTGTGCTTACAATTAAACTAATATGGCAACACTAATGGTGAATTTATTGATTTTTTTTTGGTGAAAATAGATAAAGCACAGCCAACTTAACACAATTATAAGAAATTGTTTGTCATTCAATTAACAAGAAGAAGAAGTTCAATTTCTTCACACATACATAAAATGGTGCGTTTCAACTATTAAAAAATTAAATCTATTTTATATTAATCATATTTATGTTTAAGGACCTATCCATCAGAGTTCAGCCTCTCAGCCGCAAAGTATTGCAATCTTCTTCGTCCGCAAGTGGTCCTACCAAAGCTAACTGTTTCACACAAGTGGCACATATTCACCGCTTGCACGATTCTGAGTCTAACTTCGAAAAGCACCAACAAAATTTGTTCATGCATATGATGCGCAATCGTGAAGGATTAAATGGGCCCTTAAAAATAAACAAGGAATTGCATGCAGCACGCCAAATCGGCCGTTTACCAATTTTGCAATCCAGGTACTTATAATTATAACTATCAATGTCTGGTATCAATGCATTTTAATGATAATCTTAAATTGTTTAGCAATCTAATGGAAGACGTTCTACTGGGTAGAGATGAAATGATCACTTTTAATGACATCTTGGGAGTTCCAGAGACACATACAATGTATTATTCACCACAAATTGTAATAGAAGATGCTTTGGGCATATAATCAAGATTTATGTAAGTCTTGATTTCACAGAATAAAGAAAATTTACATGTTACCCAAATTATCGTAATGCTCTTGTGTGGGAAAAAATAAATAATTCAGCACCACCATTATTAATTAATAAAATTTATTAAAACAGCTTAAACTATATACAAATGAATGCATATTGTGTGCATTGTGTGTTTATTTAATTGAATACAAAGGTGGACATCATGCGTTATTATAAAACAAATAACAATCGTGTGTTAACTGTTTGCAATTTGAAAGAAACTTGCTTTCATTTGCCTGGTACTGGTATTGGATAAAAAACACTTAAATAACTAAAGTTTTCAATGATTTGTTTTAATTACAACTTATATTTTAGTTAACTATATGAAAAGTTGTACTTCATTTTTTTCTTTTTGTAATAAAAATAACTAAATGTAAGAACATATACAACTAAATTGGACGAATTCGTTTATAGCGAGATGTGGCTGTGCTGTACAAATTTCAAACAGCAGCAAAAAGAAACATTCAGTAAGGAAGCTAAATGTGATTCACGGTGTTCCTTGGTATTGTGTGCTTTTAAAATCTGTTTTCTTCTTTTTTTATTCAAAGGACATTTTAAGAAGGTTTTTTTTTATAAGCTGTGTGTAATGGATAAAGATTTCGTTGAAGTAATGCAAAACTTAAACACCAGAGTAGGTTTCAATAAATCCAATTTACTGGCACCCATTGCTCCTTGTGACTCATTTGGTCCAGTGTCTTCACCACCTGACGGAATGTCTCATCAAAGTCCTCATTGATTATTATCATATCAAAGTATTTCTCATATTTACGTTGCACAAAACGACTTTCCTCCACCGTAGAGATTAAATCGTCGTCCTAGAAATTTTTATTGAAATTAAAACACAAATTACTACTCGTACTACTGCTTACCTCATATAATGAGGCTAAAGATTCCAAAGTGCGTGCACGACGGGAACTGTAACGTATTGAACTCTGACGGTCAAACTGCAAGTGGCCAAATAGGTGATAACAAAAATGAAGGGCAGATGGTAAAGGATTTCATTTATTTACCGTTAAATTTTTATTTGAACCTGTAGCTCGGCGTTCAGCATAAATGGCTTTTAATTGCTCCATACCTGGAGCAGCTATAAATATAACAAATGGCATCAGTTCTCGGCTGTTGTGTAAGATTTTTAAAGCATTTGGTGCACAGTCCAAAACACACATGCGTCCTTCAAGAAAAAAATTAAATGTTGTTCACTTCAAGGAAAAATCATAATATTTTAAAAGTTGTTTTAATAACTCACCACTGTTGATGACATCTTTAATGGATTGAATGTGAGTGCCATACAAATTACCGTTGCTTTCGCCGTATTCTAAAAACTTATTCTCTTTAATTTCCTGTTCCATCCATTCACGATCCGCAAACCAATAACTGACACCATTCTCCTCAAGCGTTCGCTTAGGTCGTGTAGTATCTAATAGGAGGAAATTTCATACACTCGCTAAATACATACTCGTAAAAATTGCATAAAAATGACTTTGCTTACGTGGTATAACAAAACCAAAACGATCCGGATAACTGTTGCAGAGATTGTTTTTTAAAGTACGTCGACCCACCCCCGAAACACCAATTAATGCTAAAATTTTCCGTTCAAACGATTTTGTACATGTCACCTCCTCATACAACATCAGCTCAGCCTTATCAAACTCACAATTGGCCACAGAGCGATACATGGTCTTACGCTTACGCTTTGAGATCTAACAACAAGTGAACATGTAAAAAAAAACGTTATATTTGGATGAGACTTCATCTAGGATACGTTTCTCATTATACCCTCCACCTCAGGGATGAGGGTATACTAAGTTTGTTCTTCCGTTTGCAACACTTAGAAGGAGGCGTCAGAGACCCTACAAAGTATATACATTCTTGATCAGCATGAAAAACTGAGTCTATCTAGACATGTCCGTGTGTCCGTCTGTTGTTGGCATTCTGAAGTGGGCAAAATTGGTCAAAAGCCACGCCCACAAGCAAAAAAATCTATTTATCTGCCACAAAAAATGGTCTATGAACTTGAAATTTGGTATGTACATCTATAAATATCCCCTCCATCCATATGACAAAAATGGGCATGGTTGGATATCAGGCACGCCTACAATCGAAGAAAATCTTTATATCCTCCACAAATATTGACCTATGAACTTAATATTTGGTGCATATATTTATCGATGTGGCAAAAATAGGCGGGGTCGAAAAACAGATACGTCCACAATACACAAAGAACTAGACTCTACGTAAAACTCGACTCTCAAGTTGATACGTAATACAAACAATATTAGAGGGCGTAATCACATCACCTGACACGCCTACTATTGTTAGGGAGTGTTTTACCTGATTGTGTATTAAGTGCGTCATGCCGTGAGAAAATAATTATACTCATAATTATGATCAAAATGTTACCTTTGTACCACAAATGCCAATCTTGTGCACATAATCAGCTTCGGGGGCCACAAAGGCTTTACGTCTCTCCTCTAATTCTTGTGAAGGTACTAAACCGATCTGTTCCGATTCGGATGTAATGTTTTTAGCCTGCCACCAATTGGGATCTTTCACGTTTATAATCTTTACATATAAAGTAAAACCATCTTTATCAATCAATTGACTAAATATTAAACGAAATTTGTATACACCTCGAGAATGTCACCCGATTTAAAGGCCAATCCGATATCTTTGCATGGCAGCAGTGCATCCTCGGAGGGATCATAGGTATATAAGGCACGCATATAACACTAAGTATAAATAAAAAACTTGCATTTCATAATGTGTGCGCAATAAATGACAACAACAATGTAATAAATAGTTTATTTGGGTACTCTACATACATAAAGGGTTTCTCAATAAGGACAAAATTTAACATAAGCTCCCACAAGAACCTTCAGTAGTTGAGTTAATTTCACCTGGTAAGGGTGTAAGGTAAGATTTTTTTGCGAAATTCGCCACACTGTGTTTTGAGAGATTCAAAATTCCTGCGAACAGCATGAAATCGAACCGATTTGGCTAATTTTGAATTGAAGCACTTACGTCTTCCAGTGCTTTGTCTCACTGGCCCAAGAACATTCTATAGATAATACTTTGACTCGAATTTATCCACTATAGCATGCCCAGCCTGTCTGGTGGGAGGATTATTACGACGGAAAATTGGAATAACAGCTCTTAACCGACCCAGAAGTGCGGTAGCAATTTATAATCAATTCCAATTCCACCCTGATAAAAGTGTTAGCCCCGTTTGAAGTTTTGACGCTGAGAGATCATAAAAAATATTCAAGGATGCGCTTCTTATGGAATACAAAATTGTTTTGTCCCTATTGAAAAACCCATTAGATCCATTTTATACCCTCCACATAAAATGGGAGGTATATTAAGTTTGTTTTTCCATTTGCAACAGCCAGAAGGAGGTGTCAGAGACCCTATATATATATAAATATATATTTGCCACGCCCACCATTGTGGATGTGGAGAGTATTAAAAATTTACCCAAATTTAGTTTTCTTACGCGTTAGTTTACAATTTACTCAACTGGTTTAAGTTCCGTTTTACACGAATATTGTTAAAATAATATTTTCCCCCAATTATAAGCAAGAAAATCCCATTATAGTTTACCTGGCCGCTCGTTAAACGTCCCGAACGTATATCTTCATCAACATTGGGACCAATCTTCAAAGTAAGACTCTCTTTGGCCCTTGACACCTCAACTTTTAATTCATCTGGCGTACGAACAGGTCTTCCATTCACTTCTAATATTACATCACCAGGACGCAATAAACCTTGTTTATCAATAACACTGCCAGCCAACACACGAGCAACCACCAATTGTTTGTGTTCATCCAATTCAACGGTAAGGCCCAGAGGTTGGCCAGGTTCGCGCCGCAAACCCACCATTCTTATTGTCTCCACCGGCATTTTACTACTCAATACTTCCGTAGGAAACAGATAACCGCCCGTTTGTCGTTGCGATATTAATTCCAATTTAGCAAGAGAACCACCAGCAGCTCTCAAACGGTTTTCATACATATAACCAATTTCATCATGAGCACGTAACAAGGCCTGTACAAAAACAAACATTAAACCGATCGAGGATTTAGAAATACAAAGTGAGCCAACATACCCTAAAATGTGGTTGTGCTAAAATTTTAGCCAATTCACGTGTCTCCAAGCGCCGTGAAGGTGAAAATTTTCTGATAATATCGTCACAAATGGGTTTATTGTTAAGATGAGCTGGCAAAAATGCGGGCACTGGTTGTCGTGCTGAGGGAATTAACTGAAAACAATTAAATAACAAATAAGTACACACACACACACACACACACAGACACAATGACTCAAACTACAATGTTATTGAATAAAGTGTATTGATGATAATCTTGTAAATTGGACACGACTACATGCTACACTTGCAAATTGATTATAATGAATATAAGTATGTGTATGTGTATGTAAATCACTTGACCTTTCCGTTACTATTGAGAAACATCACAATTATGATGAAGCGTTTACATACATTTCTTACTCGTACCATATGTATCTCCACGTTTTTATATTCACACATACATGTACATAAAAAAACTCTATAAATAACCAATTAAAAGACAAACGAAATTAATGAGAAATTGTTTTTATACCCTTCACATAAGTTGGGGGTATACTAAGTGTGTTATGCCGTTTGCAACACCCCGGAGAAGGTCTAAGAGACTTTAGAAAGTAATCAGCATCAAAAACTGAGTCGATCTAGACATGTCTCTCCGTGTGTGTGTCTTTTGTTGGCATTTTCATGGTCGTGAATTTCAAGAAATTAAACTGAAATTTCGTACATATTTTTGTTGTAGCAGATTGCTATTTAAAGTGGGCAAAATTGGTTGAGAGTCACGCCCACAATCAACAAAAATCTATATATCTGCCACAAAAATTAACCTATGAACGTGAAATTTGGTACGCCTATTCATAGATATCCTCTCCATTGATGTACCAAAAATGGGCACGGTTGTATAACAGACACGCCCACAATTTACAAAAAACCATATTCATCATAAAACTAAACTTGCAAGCTGATGCGTAATGCACACCATTAGAAGGCGCTATATATATATACTTGCCACACCCACCGTTATGGATGTGGAGGGTATTCAAGATTTGGCCTAAGCCAAATTTAGCTTTTTACTTGTTTTGGTTTTTTCTTAATTTCAACTTGATCTAGTTTACAGAGAAAATCTACCAAAAAAACAAAAAAACTTACGTACACGGAGACTTTCGTGAAGTTTATTTATAAACCACATTAAAAACATCTCATGCAGGCATGCACATTTATCCAAAACTCACATCCATACACATTATAACATAAATAATTGCGATTCACTTTTCATCTTAGAAACCGTCTATACTGTGTAAGCTGATAAACATGAAAAAGTGAACACTCACACAGCCCAGCATATATGTTGTATCTCCCCATCAGTCTAACCATCACGTAACGCAACTATATGCATTGGAATGGACTCCATATAAAAGTTACTTTCTATGGTATCCCATACAGTTACTTTCTACGATTCACTTATTAAGTAAATGTCAGGCTTATGCGAACGTTGAATATTTACGTGTGTATGCATGTACATGATTTGTTTTTGCATTTGTATTCATTTAATATTTTAAGGTTATTGTACGACTGACTCCAAATATATTTAATGTATGTGTATAGTCAGTCGATACCTAATCAGAGACAAAGCTGGGAAAAGTGCACTAATTTATCGTATTTCCTCAGGCTTTATAATAATATGAGAAAATAGATTAGAGAAAATTGGCATGTACATTGTACATATGTAAATGTATGTGTGTACGTAAATTTTTTATAAAAAGTCTTAATAAGTAATAACCAACAACTCCTATAAGTAGATAAATAGTATAGCCCCCTATAACACGTTAGATATGTATTCGCGTTAAATGAACCTGTGTTGTACGAATATATAAGATGGCGGGTATACTAAGTTTGTCAATGCATTTGCAATACCCAGAAGGAGTCGTCAGACACTCTATATTTTAAATCGGCATTGAAAACTAAAACAATCTAGACATGTGTCCGTGTGTCCGTCTGTTGTTGGCATTCTCACAATCGCATATTTCAGATATTGAGCTGAAACACAGACAGTTTTAGTTTCTGCATGCATATTGCTATTTAAAATGGGTAAAATCAGTCAAGCGCCGCGCCCACAACCGACCAAAATCTGTATGTCTGCACACACACCCCACACCCTCAAAAGTATATATATACATAATTGATCAGCATCGATTTAGACGATCGAGTCGATTTAATGCTTATGTCCGTCCGTATGACCGTATCCATTTTCTACATTTTTTCTTTTTTTTTGTTGAAACTTTCAAGGCTACAAAATTTGAAATATCTGAGCTGAAATTTGTCACATGTAACTTTCGAGCTTCTCTACATTGCTAAGGAGCACGCCCGCAATGACGTCCTAAGACTTTTATTACTCTTACGATTTTAAATATGGAGATATTGATCAGCAGTGTGAAAAGTACAGCAAGCAACATTGGTTCACGGGGTGGATTACAACTAGAGAAAGTTCAATTTATAAGAAAAATCGAAATTAGTTCTTTATTTGTACATTCTAACGGTATATGAATGAGAGAAATTGAACCAGCAATGTGAGAGATACATTGGAAAGAAGATGTGTATCTTTTCTATGGAATAATTTAAAAGGTTGTACACACTTCTATATGACTGAAAATAGGCTGATCAAGAATATGTATATAAATATGTAAGGTATGCTATGTCTTCCTCTGGGTTTTGTTACAACATCTTATGCGGAGGGAGTCACTCTTGGTAGTGGGCCGTGACAAAGCAATTCGAAAAGCCTCATCTTCTAACAACGATTTCATTATCACTTCAATATTGAGGTTTACAGAAACCTTACAACATCACCTACGCGGATGTGCAGAGTGTGGTGTGGCCATTCTTATAAATAGGACTTTAACCTTTTAACCCGTTTACTCATGGGCGATTTTATATATATTCCGTTTAAGTGATAGTTGTTGTGGTTTTTATTGCACTCTGTGCCAAGCGTTGTTTTATTGTATTTCTTCGTTTCTCTTTTTAATGATTCACCATCAACGTATTTGCGTTTTCATAAGCAAGTGTTTGTGTTGTAATTGGTGGATGGGATGGTGGAGGTTAGCGAACACTATTACCAATGCAATAAATAAATTCCAATTTCCGAATAATCAATTAGAACGTGCTCAGCTTATTAAGGTTAAAATGGAATGTCTGAGTAGATTAATAGCAGAGGGTGTGTGTGCAAGTGTAGTGTGGATGGGTGAATGTGAACATGAGGGAACACACAGGTGTGCATAACAAAAAAGCTCATCACTCTGTACATAAAGATTGTCCCAAAAGTATAAGCATGACATTTAATAAATAATAATAATAAAAAATAAAAAACATTATATACAAACATAATGGAAGGGACCACTCCCAAAAAGTACGATATTTAAAAAATTCAACCTCCACTTATTATAGTAAGTAAGAGAGACAGAGAGAGTGAGGGTATGAGAGAGAGATAGAGTATGTGTGAGAGCGCTAAAACAACGTTACACAATCACTAAATAACAACACTAACAGCAACAGACTGCCTGCTCGAAAAGCGGTTTTATGACCGCAACACATGAATCTTATTCGAAATTAGTTTTAGCGAGTACAGCAGGAACAATATACATATGCACACACACACAAACATAAAATTGTGAAGCATAAAAAAATGGCCAGAAAGCTACAGCTACGACGTCATCGTATTAAATAATTTTTATACACATTTTGTGTTTATAAATATATTGCCAAGGGTAACCAGACGTGCGTGTGTAATAGAATTTCACGCGACCAAACATTTTTCCAATTTTATCCGCTTTTCATTTTACCCCATTTTTATAAATAAGTTACTTTTCATACATACACACATATACACATATATATATATATATATATATGTATATATATATATATTATTAACATAATTACACGCACCAATTATTCACAATAGCAAGTGTCTTGAACAAAATACTTTAAGCTTAACTGGCACACACACAAATAACTGACTGGTCGAGAATCTTGTCTTAAACTGAAAAGAGAAACTGTTGAATGTTTTGTAGAAAGCCTCGAATCATATTCGAACTCATTCAATTTAAGCCCAGCACACACAACTGCCAGCCACTGTAATAAAACTTGGGCTATAAACAGATAAAAACTTTTATTGAGCTGGCTGAAAGTGCAGCTGTTATGTGGAAAGCTTTAATTAAAGCTTCGAAATTTATGTGCCTCATACTACGCACACTACCACGCCTTCAATCTATTCTCTCTAATTACACTGTGTTGCAAATTTCAAGCTTTACAGCTTTGCAAAGCTACTGAGACACTGATTTCAGATCTGGTCTTAATTTTTCTCTAACACTTAATTAAGTCGCCCCACAGCCGCGGAAAAGGCGGCTTTTGCCAAAAAAGTACCATTTTTTGAAGCCGCCTAGCATAAAACCCATAAGGCGTAGAAAAAAATTAATCGCAGATTTGAAAAAAAGACATCTTCAATAATATGCCCCTAGTACACCATTTTTGGATAACAATTGGTTTTTGACCAGGATATTGATTTTACCACATTCACTGATTTTGCTGCAAAAAAAAAGCATTGTACTCATTAGACCTAAAAAAAACACTCCTAGGGTGCAGATATAATCGCAAAATTTAACACATAAATCCTCGAATCATTCAGGTAAAAACAAGCCTATTTTTGTTCATTTGCCCCGCTGTCCTATATATAATTTTATAAAAGTTCAGGTTACTAAATAATATGAAAATTTTTTTAGAGGCCTTGACACACAAACTGGTATATCTTGTAAACCATACCAGATAGGAAAAAAACAAGCACACCTGCGGATTCGGCATTTTCCTTTTAATAATGTCCGGAATTTTTTTTTTGTAAAATTCTTGCTTTGCTTGTAATTAGAGATCAAAAATTGAAGCAATTTTTCGTTAAAAACCTAGCGTGATAGAAAAATTTGTTAAGGCACGATCAGAATCTATTCAGAAATGTACTCAAGAAATGCCTGTTATTCTTTTAGGATAATTAGTGTGAAGCACAGCCTTAATGAAGCCTAAACAGCTTGAAAAGGTTCTATGTGTCTACTTAGCTTAGGTTTGGCTTTAAGCCAATTTCGAAAGAAAAAGAGAAAAAACAGAATATAGCGAGAGCTTAAAATAACAATAAAGAGAGCTTAATGATAACGCGTCATCGCCTTTATCGAGTAACCACCATCTCACAATACGTTTCGTACTCTACTACCTGAAGTCAATTCCTATTCAAGCGGCCACATCGAACCAAACTAAAAAATTAAATGCTCGTTATAGGGTTAATATGCTTTTATTGGTTTTTCATTCTTTCACAGAGAGTGCACTGTAAAGCTTTAAGACAAGCCTTTGCCCAGCGTAACCGTAATATTGATATCGATGGAGGCATAGTTAAGTAAAAGTCGCACCACAATAATTTCAAACGACATACAGAGTAAAAAGGCTGCACTAGGCATACACCAAATCTAGAATGCCCACCATCATTACTCCCACATTCCGCAAGTATATATAGAAAAACTTGACCAAATAACAAGTAAAAAAGCAATTTTTCGATGAGGGGCTATAAAAAGGAAAACAATAACTCAAATGAATGAATGGAATATTCTTTTTAATATACTCGTATCTCCCGATTGGGGCTGCTCCAATTTACTTCATTTATATACCGTTAGAATGTTTTTTTTTATACCCTCCACCTTAGTGATGAGTTTGTTCTTCCGTTTGCAACACCCAGAAGGAGTCGTCAGAGACACTACAGAGTATATATATTCTTGATCAGCATCAAAAACTCATTTGATTTAGACATGTATGTCCGGGTGTCCATCTGTCTGTCTGTTGTTGGCATTCTCACGGGCGTAAATTTTGAGATATTGAGCTGAAATTTTGTAGTTTTTGGTACTAGTTTTTGCACGTAGATCGCTATTTAATATGGTTAAGAGCCACGCCCACAATCGACAAAAAACTATTAATCTGCCACAAACATTGAACTATAAACTTGAAATTTGCGATGTACATCTATATATATAAGCTTCATCGATGTGCCAAAAATGGGCATGGTCGGATTACAGACACGCCTATAATCAACAAAAACCTTTATATCTGCCACAAAAATTAACCTATGAACTTGAAATTTGGTGCACATATATATAGATATCTCTTTCATCGATGTGCTAAAAAAGGGAGTGGTCGGATAACATACGCGCCCACAATCGACATAAATCTATATATCTGCTACAAAAGTTGACCTGAGAACTTGAAATTCAGTGCACTTATTAAAGGTTAGTCCATCCATCGAAGTACCAAAAATGGGCGTAGTTGAATAACAGACACGCTCACAATTTACAAAAAACCATATTCACCATAAAACTAAACTTGCAAGCTGATACGTAAGACATACACTATTAGAGGGCGCAATATATATATATATTTGCCATTATGGATGTGGAGGATATTTAAGATTTGGCCAAATTTAGTTTTTTTACTTGTTTTTAATTAATAATTAACTGGAATCGAAATCGAATGTAGACCATGTTGAACTCTCCAATTTCAACTAGATATGTGAATTTTTGCGATCATAAGAGTGCAAAGGACAGACAAGAGATGTAAATCGATTCGTTTAACGATGCTGTTTAAGAATATATATAGTTCTTGGGGGTGTGGCTCGCTTTCCTCTGGCATTTACCAACGTTTGAACAAAACCAATATACCCCCATATCAATATAATGATAATGAAAATGATTCATAAAATGAAAACGAGACATGATAAGTTTTTCATGTTTTCAAAATGTAACTTGGACTAAAAGCTAAGGACATTTTTTTCAAATTGTTCCACAGCAGACAATATTCAATAATTTCTTTTTATTCTTTTTTTTAATTATCAGCATTAACATTAGTTGCAGACATATTACGGTTTTAGCTTTAAATAGTTTTATAGCCACATTTATGGAAAATATTAATGACCCAAACGTTTCTGGTGTCGTAGGTAAGCGTACATATTGTTGTAGCCGTTGCATGTTGCTTGTGTTAATAAAACTGGTTTTCTCACAGTATATAACTGAAATATGCATAACTTCAACATTTGAATGTATATGTGTGCTTTTGGAGTTACGTACACACATGTTCGTATACAAACAACAAACATAAAACTTTAGTTTTGCTTATCAGATGTAAAAGTTACGAGTATGTAAATTACAATTATATTTACATAATGGTACAAATGCCTTTCAAGCACATAAGACACGCACTTGTAAATGCTTGCAAGAATTTATATATACATATATCAATATGATGAAGGATACAAATTCCTGTGGAAATCTGCCTTTTTTAAAGGATATTTTTCACAGAGTTTTAACGCGTGTATAAAATTTACATTTACTTACAATTTATATATTTTTGCGTGCAAACAAACTTTTATAGGTCACGCAAAGTCGCTCTTAACATATAAAAAAAGTAAATGTTGCATATACAATATATTAGCCCTAGAAGAGCATTGCTCAAGTAATACTAAATACGAGAATCGATCGGGTCTACATTGGGCCCTGCGAATCACATTTTGTTCAAAAACATTAAAAAGTGCGAATTTTCGCCATAAAAAGACTTTTTTTATAAAGAGTCGTTATAGGGGGAGGGCTTCTAAAAATAGTTGGGCCAATACATGTTATTGTACCAAATTCCAAATATTTCAATAAATTCTATCTGTATGCTGCACCCAAAGCGATTCTATCTGAATTGATTGGTATATGTGAAGGTCTGCACAAGTGATGCAGGGTATAAATAATTGTACAATTATTGGTTTACCTTTTTGATGGTTGAGGGATTGCGGGGCAGTGAACTCTTTAGGTTGGTTTGATATTGTAATGATGATTTGTTATAATCGTTTACATGCTTAAAAGCATCTATTATAAAGAAAATTGTTAATTATTACGTAACCGTTTATTAGATTACTTTAAATTTGTATTTACCGTTATCCTTGGATTCAACAACCTCATCAACAATATTCACTTTATTGATGCTATCTAAAAGATTTACTTTATCTTGATGTTCTTTACGCGTTAAACGCACCATCATACACAATTTGAAAAGCTGTTTATTTGCATCAGAAGACGTAGCAATTAAGTTTATTGTTAAACGGAAATTGATGTGACCTTAAGTGAAAGAGGTGGTTAAGGACCTATATGAAATGATTTTAGTTTAACAGGTCATTTATGCCATTGAAACTATGACAAAACGTTTAGGTTGGCGTCAGGATGACGGTTGGCATTAATGCTTTAATAGCTTTGTAAGAATTTCTTTCAGCAAAATGTATGCACTCTTCACTTAAATTGACATGTATTTGCATACGTGTATTTACATACGATTATTATATTAGTATTTTTTTAATTTGTCTCGAAAAACTTATTCTTATAACATTTATACAACAATCTGTTGCCAGTTTTTAGTTATACATTTTTCTGCACTGATATTTTTCTTTGCGCACATTTATGCACAACCACTCAACGAGGCAACTGTAAATAAAATACTAACAAGCTCTCATGGTGGCTAACACAAGTCACCAACATTGGAACTTTGCAGCTTTCTGCTAAAGTATATATAAAGTTTACGATTTATATATATTGTATAAGTATATATTTCTCTGCAGGTAGTTATTTTATCAATGAAAACTGCAACTTTTAATACATATATTTTAAATTTAACGCCACCTCTACGTAGGGCTTCGTCTAAACCTTTTAATTGCATTTAAATCACATATTCGTTCAATTAAAAGACAAGGTAAGCACAGTAAATCAGCATTCCTACAATTTTGCAGTATATTTGTAATATATTTAGAAAGTCTTCTTCTTCATTGCCATGGCATTCACCAATAACTGCTTACAGAGTTAGTGATGTGAAAATATTCATGAAACCGAAGAAGAAATATCATGTCATTACCATCAAAACGAGAGATTTGTAAGAACGTGTATTGGTAAAATTAAGAAAAAAGAGAATATATACGAAATATCGTAATGGCAGATGAAGTTCAAGAAAATTTTATACGTTGCTTTATCAAATATCTAAAGAAACAAATCGATTCGCAGGCTTTAACGCCAGACGCCCAAGAAAGTTGTGAAGTTGCTATACAATGTCTGCAAGCTGCTTACGATTTAGGTGAAGAAATGTCCTCGCCGACAAATGCGGAAGCGGCCGCTTCCAGTTCAACAGATGCCAAACCCTGGGATCCCAAAGACATAAATTTATTTAATTTGTTCGAGGAGCATTATTTAGCAAATAACTCGGACAATTTGAAGCTTGCGGAAACCATAAAAAATGAGGGTAATCGCTTGATGAAAGAGGGAAAATACAATGAGGCGCTTTTACAATATAATCGTGCCATCACATATGATCCCAAAAATCCAATATTCTATTGCAATCGGGCTGCTGCCTATATACGTTTGGGTGAAAATGAACGGGCCATCACTGACTGCAAGTCAGCATTGGTTTATAACAGCAATTATGGCAAAGTGTATGGTAGGCTGGGTATAGCTTATGCAAATTTGGGAAAATACGAGGAAGCTCAACAAGCATATACAAAAGCTATCGAATTGGAACCCGAGAATATGGATTATCGGAATAATTTAGAAGTGGCACGCAATGCTCGTAACCAAAGTAACAATATAATACCCCAATTGACCGGAGGACTGAATGCAATGTTGTCTAATCCAGCTATACGGCAGCTGTTCAGCAGTGCTGAAATTGATTTGGAACAATTGCAAAGCATGTCCCAAAATCCTATGGTTATGAATGCTGTTGGGCAAATATTTACCAATATGCAAGGCGGCATAGGAGTTGGAGTTGGTACAGGGGCAGGTGCACCAATGCCTAATGATATGCTGCAATTATTTCAATCTTTTGCTCAACAGTTGGCAACGGCAGCTGGTCAACCACCCAACACAGAGGAGGATAATAATCCCAGTAATCAGGAACCCCCCAGTTCATAAATACAAATTGGCATGCAGAAAAGTAAAAAAATTTAAAAATGTATTTATATCCATTTGTGTATTCATTGACAATTCATAAATAAAGTAATATTATTTGGTCTGTTTAGTATTTACAGTGTGCTCCGCTGCATTTAACTATATATTAAAAAATAATAAAGTACCTAAAATTCATTTCATTTTTATCAAGTACAATATATAAAATCTACATCACATAAATGTGAAAGTCTGGGCTGGGAATTAGCAACCATTAAACTGAATAACATTTTACAATTTGCATACGGCATATAGGGCACTTCCTATGCTTATAAAACAATAACATATTCCGGCAATCTTTACATAAGCACACATGTTTGCAGGGCAGTAGTAAAATGCATTTAACTTGATCTTGGCAAACTACGCAACGTAGATAATCAGGAATGTCATCCTCTTCATCTTCAGGTATAACGCTCCAATCACTAAAGGCATCCATTACTTTGTCGCAGCAGAAATTATAAATCTAAAAATATATGAATCTCTATACTTCGCACATAATTATTAATCACAATCTAGAAGGATCTTACATCTTTAATGAAATGGTAAATTATTTGACGATGATACCAGGACATATATAAACCAATTACTATAAAGACTATAGTAATCAGAAGCATCACATAATCCATTGCAGATGTTAGCGTTAATAGCATCATTGTTATAAGTGGCGAAATCAAATCTCCAATAACCATTATGGGATTAGTAATAAAATTAGCAATCGAATCTCCAATATCTATCATTGTATCGGCTAGTTGTTTAGTAATAAGAGTAATCCCGTCCAGAAAATATTCACATATAAATATTATAGAATTTTGCAATTCTGTACATAATTTAGCAATGGATTCTCCGCTTTTAGCAACTAGAACTTGAAAGTACAGTTGTGTATTTAAGAAAAACGCTCTCACACATTCGCAGAGGAGAGTCGGCACTTCTATAAGCCAATTTATTTCCGCGTTAATGGTGGATTGGACGTAATTAATAACCTCAACTGTATCCTGCTTCAAATTATGCAAAAAGTCATAGAATTCTTCTCCTATTATAATGAAAGCCGATTGAATATCGGCTAATATACCACACGCTCCATATACTGTATTAAAAATGATGAATCCTATATAGTAGCTACCAGTTATTAATTTTAAACAAATTGAATGTATTATACGTATAATAGTTAAAATGTACTCCACGATAATAGAGAACATACTTTCCTTTGCGTTTATTTTTTAATTATATTTGCAGTTAAACTTCCGTTAAACTTATTACGAAAGCCGGCATTTTGTAAGAAAATTGAAAAACGCCCGGTAATATAGCAACAAAGCTTTGCAACGAATCCTTTTCCAACTAAATAAAATGCTGCCAAATTTCACCTACCATCGATAAAATAGAATATGTATCTGCATAGAAATTTATCATATAGAGAGTTGATGATGTGTTTTATATACTAAGAAAAAACAATTTCCAAACAATTCACATGAAAATTTTATCCTTAATACACTTAATCGATACTTGGCACAATAAAAAAAACTTCTTTAGTAGTAGTAGTAGTAATATTATTTATTTACATTTCAGAATACTATAAAACATTTTCAATTTTTCAATTTTTTTTTAATATTTGCAATTCAAAAATATTTTCATGGCATAAAAACTGTCTGCAAAAAAAAAATAATTTATTGAATATAAAATATCGATAATATGTAAATAAATGCATTTATGTCTAAAATAAACATTTAGTTGTTAATTTTACATTTCGTTATATAGAGGACTGGTCGGTCATTTGTTAGACTGTTTGCTGTTTGTTACGTGTGCCATTCCGCTTAGTTATCTCTATTTGGACAAAAAAACACTGTGTAAAAAAGATGGCGTACCTAAGAGCTTCACTTCACTTTATACTTCATTTAGCATTTCGTAATTGTTCTGTGTACAACAAATTTCAACTTACTAAAAATTCATAAGATTTTATCAAAATTGGCGAAAAGTTATTTCGTATTTTACATATACAATATAAAAACTGGTAAAAAACACATTTTCCCTGCAATAAATATACGAATTTGAGTAAATTGTAAACACCAGCTCAGAATTGTGTGAAATATCAATTGTTTTGTTAAGAAAGGAAACATTTAACACACAAAACTACCAGAGGAAGGAAAAACACGTGCAATTATACTGGATAAGTGTAAGACAAGCGTTACTTTATAAATTTTCATTACTATGGATAACATTGATCATTTGTATAAATGTTACGAAATACTGTCGGAGGCCGGCGATAAGATATCTGAGGTGAGCGTCTGCTTATATATATACATATATATATATATATATATATAAAATCGGTTACAATTGATTTTACATTTTCAGCACTCCAAGGAATACAAAGATATATTGAAAGCTGTTAAAGGATCATCTAAAGAAAAACGTTTAGCTTCCCAATTTATCGGAAAGTTTTTCAAATATTTTCCAGCATTAGCAGATACCGCCATTGATGCTCAACTCGACTTGTGCGAAGATGATGACATGCAGGTAGGCTGCGTTAAGCAACCGTTTTTTTTAGCTTTTTAATCTATGTACAATATATTTAGATACGCCGTCAAGCTATAAAGGATTTACCAAAACTTTGCCAAGATACCGTCGATGTTACTGCCAAAGTAGGCGACACACTAGCTCAGTTATTGCTGTTGGAAGATCCTCTGGAACTACAGCAAGTTAATAATTCTCTACAGACAATTATTAAGGTGCGTTTAAAATCGATACAACAACAATATTTAGCTTTTTCATTATTATATTAATAAATGATTTTAAATATTTGCGTAGATGGATGCCAAGGGCGCATTAACCGGTATATTTACACAAATTACCACCGGCGATGAATCAACACGTGAACGTTGTTTTAAGTTCATCTCCACCAAACTGTTTAGTATGGGCCCTAATGTGGTCACCAAAGAATTGGAGGAATTTATTATTGAAGAGATTAAAAAAATATTACGGGTGAAACAAATATACAAAGTTTTTAATACATACATACATATTAATATATATTGTTCCCCTTTATAATAGGACGTTACAGCCGAAGAATTTCATTTTTGTATGACCATTTTGGGATCGACAAAACTGGGCAGCACCATTACAGGACACGCTGAATTAATTAATTTGGCCAAAGAGCAAGCCGAACTAAACGCTGATATTGATGCAATTACGATTGAGGAAGAAATCGTAGAACGTTTTATACAATGTGGATCTCATGCTTTGCCATACTTTTCGGTGGGTAATAATTTTTAGTATTTACCAAGGAAATGAGTTTTTTTTTATAATATTTCCTTTCTTTTTTTTCTTTTGTGTAGAATACAATCAAATCGACAGATTTTGTGGTGTACGTATGCGATAAATTATTACCAATGAATACTTGGGAAATGATTGCCACGGCCGTGTCACAGGATCAAGTTCAGTTGCGTTTATTGAAGGTTTTCGCTGAAATGAGTACCTTTTGCGATGTTTTGGACAATGCCGTACAACGCATCGACAACGTTTACCAAATATTGAGGGTTAGTAATTATGCGAAATCTGTGATGTGTGATTTTAAAATGTATTTATATTCAATGTACGTGTATTATATGTAGGAGTATATGCCATTGCCACAATTAAGTGATGACGGTGTTGGCGGCTCTCCACCCTCTTTCCAATTTTCACACATCGAGTGTTTATTATACGCTTTACATACGTTGGGGAAAAAACATCCGGATTCTTTATCATTTGTTAAGGATGCTGAAAAATTAAAGGATTTCCGTTCTAGATTACAATATCTGGCTAGGGGAACACAAGGGTAAGCTTGGCTATTGCAATCTTAGTTTTTGATTTGATTGTACAAGATATTGATTGGTTTATGCATTTTACAGTTATATTAAGAAGCTTGAAGAAGCTGTTAAGGGTAAAAGTGCTGAGGAATTGAAGACGGAAGACAATCAATTGAAGATTACCGCTTTAAAGACAACATCAAATATTAGTACCTTAATACGTGATCTATTTCATTCGCCACCCAGTTTCAAACATGAAATACAGTTGTCATGGGTAACACGTAGAGGCGTAAGTTATGTCATTATCTCAAACTCCTTACACACGAACTATACTTGTATTCTTTAGTTAAAAATTCTGCTGAGCCACTCTAGTCATGCTTTTCATCATATACAATGTTGAACAAGGGGGGTTATATACCGTTTGCAACACAGAGAAAGATGTTTCCAAGACACTGCATGTTTTTCTTGATCAGTATCAAAGGCTGAGTTGATCTAGTCGTGTCCTAGCCTCTGTCCATTTCCAGCATTATCATGACCACAGTAATTGATATATTGAAATGGTTTTATGTACACACACGCCGTTCCGGCACTCGCATATCTATTCGAATTTAGCGGTATATGTCACATCCACAATTGACAAAAATTTCATCTTCAAAAAGAAACTAAAATGCCTAAATGTGTAAAAAGTAAGCGGTGTGTGGAGTACCATAGGTTTACTCATCATATGTTAATGGGGTTATGTGTCATTTTGTTAAAACGTCTGCAGTCCCCAAAGGGAGCATCCAATATGAGTCGATCTAAGCGGTCCGTCTGTCTGTCTGTATGTCTGATCTGTGCTAATCACTCTCTCACTGTTAGCATAAACTAAACTTGACTGCAGTGATGCAGTTTTCATATGCTGCTTGGAAAATTGAGTAAAATCGCTCCAATCGGTTACTAAAAAAGGAGAAACTTTTCGTGCATCGATGGTGGCCTCAGCCAAATATAAATTTTTTATTTGATTGGTTTAGAATTTGATCTTTGAAGCAATATATGTTATAACATATATGATGTGTGTCGTATAAAAGTGGACTTGTTTTACATAAGATGCCCTTTATTGGCAATCTGGTGATTGATACTTTCTTTGCTGTTTCATTATTAGAGTAAACTTGCTTCCAAACGACACGCCCCCATAACGTTTGGTGGTAAAAGTGAAAATGGTCGCGACGACGATAAGAAATCGAAAAATTCTTTGGAGCAAAGGATTTATTCGCCACCTTCAGGCAAATATTCGGCCAAAGTACAAAACTACGGCAGCGGCGGCGGTGGTGGTGGTGGTGGCCGCGGTAGCGGTAGCGGTGTCAACAATAATCGTTCACGTTCGCGTAATACAGGCGCAAGCGGTGGAGGAGGAGTAGGAGTAGGAGGAGGAGGAGCGGCAGGTTACCAAAGGAACCGAAGAAATTTCAAGAAATATTAAAAACCCATATCCACAGCTCAACAATACCCATTCTCATCCAAATGCCTAATAACCGAAGTGTAAACGAAACACCCCAATCAACATGTCAAGGCATTCGTATGTATTCTCTTCAATTACTTACGCTCGATAAAGGTGAGTTTTGAATTCATTTCACAATAACAAGTTTTCTTGAATTACTTTCAGCTGAATAATAAAACATATAAAACAAATTTTCTATTTAACGAATACAACAAAGTCGTAATCAGTAAATTTATTACATTTCATAAACAATCCAAACAAACAACCAACCAACCAACAACACACCTCTACTCACAATTGCGTTTTAGCCATTTTTAATCATTTATTCATTCTGTCTCTCTTACCCCCGATTGAAAGATAATTGTACATCTTTTAGATTTTGTATTCTTGTTTTGTTTTTCATTTTGTTTTCTTATGAATCTGTGGAATAGAATATTGCTAGAAAGCAACCATTGATCTATCATTTTACTTTTTTGTATTCAATACAAAGGAAAATAAATTTCAATAAAGACCAGTCAGTATACAGTTCTAATTAATTTAAATCAAGAACAAAATCAAAGGTAAATTGGTCAAGTCCTTCAGTGTGTGTGTGTGAGTGTGTCGGTACGTTCAACGGCGGCACTTTATTTATGGTAAACATTTTATTTGCGAATTCCATCTCGTTTCGTTTCACAAAATTTGACGAGTTTTTCTTTTATATTTTTTAAATTTATTTTTTAATTTTTTTTTATTCTCCCATCAATCTCCAAAGAAGAAATCTAAATTGCATGAAGCTCCATACTCAAATATAAAATTACTCATAGCTTAGTATTTATCAATATTGAAATTATGAATTCCACTCAATATTTGAAACTACATACAGTAAAAAGCAATACATGCTTGTAAGACATTATTGAAATCTAGAGATGATAGAATAGAGAGAACGTATACCATACCATAATAATAAAATGCGTGTTATATACAACAAGTGTTGCAATTGTTTTAATACGATGTTGAGCACATCCAACACCTCGGTGAGTTAATCCATTAAGCGACTGATATTAATAATGTGTTGGGGCTAGGCCTGTAGTGGCATTTTCATTCGATTGATCTTTCAAAGAATCGTGAAGGATTTGTTCTGTTGTGAATTACTTGTATCCTCAAAACAATTGCTCACCAAAGCAAAGGGCAAATTAATCTGCAAAACATACCAGAAACGAAAAGTTCCAGAAAGCCAAAGAAGATCACCTACAAGGTCGTGCAGTTGTTGCCGTATTATCCAAAACTATACAACACACTGATGAAACTGGTCTTTCACCCTCGTCTTACATTGCAATTTTACATCCTTCTTAAAGGATTCTATACTACTTGCTAGACAAAAGTCACCAGAACTGAGAAATTTGGTATGACAGCCAATATGCGAGATGCTGGCAAGAAGCACATGGGGCAGGTGACGGCCTAAACTGTAAACTAGACAATGCTAAAGAAATCGGAGCATATCTTTAAAGAAAGGAAGGTTCAAGTTTTGCAGCCATTTTTATATTAGTGAATTTGAACTATTGTACCCAGTAAGTAAAAGTTGTCAAAAATATTTTTAACTTGGGCCATATCTGAATTACTCTGCGCATCTACATACGTACCTCTGGGGATGTGGCAGGTACATGATTACGTCCCCTAAGTATGTATAACGCATCAACTTTCAGTTTCGAGTTTTACGCTGGATATGGTTTTTTTTGTAAATTGTGGGTAAGTTTGTCATGTGACACATGACCACGCCCATTTTTGGCACATCGATCGATGAGGTAATTATGAATATTTTCAACTTTAAAATTAAATTTTGGTATTAAATAAATACATTTTTGTAGATTGTGGGCGTGGCTTTTAATCGATTTTGCTTCATTTAAATAGTAATCTGCAGATTACTACAAGTGTCTGTAGAAAAATTGCAGCTCAATATCTCAAAATTTGTTATCGTGTGATGGACGGACAAGATCAAGAATATAGAGGATTTTTCAATTAGGTCATAACATAAATATCGACTGTTCAAGACGCTCAGTTCTTGATCTTAATTTGAACTTGTAAGAGTGTAAGATAGGATTTTTATGTCAAAGAGTATGTAAGATTCCTGCGAACAGCTAGAAATCTCCTGTTTTGGCTCATTTTTGAACTGAAGTACTTACGGCTGCAATATTTGCGGTACTTCTTCTAAAACGTCTCACTGGCACCAGGATCATTTAATAGTGAATATTTTAATTTGAATGTATTCACAAAGCACGCGCAGTCGGTCTGGTGGAACGCTTATTTAGGACCGAAAATTGGAGTAAACGCTACCAAAACTTGCAACTAACGACTCAGAATTGCGGTAATAATTTTTAATAATATCCAATTTCACCATGACAAAAATGTTTACCTTGACTGATATTTTGACGTTGACAGATCATGAAAAACGTTCTGGAGTGGGGACGTATTAAGATACGAAATTATTATGTCCCTATTGGAAAACCTATTATATATGGTTGCTAACGGTATAATAAACTTAGTATACCCTTGTGAAGGGTATGGAAAGGCAATTCTTTGTTGGCGGTACCCCTAGAGTAATCAATCCTACACAAATTTCTTAATTAACCCAGATATTCCATCCACTGCTGGTGCATCCATTGAAGACTAATTTGTAAACTCTACACTGCGCCAAAACAAATAAATCAAAAACACTCGTGAATATGTTTTATCAAGGATTGAAATTTATTTTAAAGAAAATTCATTTTGTGAAAAATTAACAAATACAAACAAGTAACAAAAAGAAATTCTTATAAAAAGAGACGCATAAACACATGAGCTTACATACACGCTTACATGTCTTTGCTTAAATATTGTATATACGTATATAAGGACACATTTCAAGCAACTATGACAAAACAGTTTATTTGTAAAATTTCACATTATCAAGTAAATTGTAATAAATAGAAAGAAATTAAAGTTAGGATAACTTACAGCGATACAATACTTCTGAATCATGATTCTTATAGCAAATGCGGTACAATTTGAGTGTCACTTAGCTTACGTATTCATATTAGTAATAATGTTTACGAACAAATAGAATTTTGGATTTATTTCTATGTGGGTAAAATTTGGATATATTGGATAAGAGGTTTCTAGTGTGAATTTATTCGGGTTTTGTCCATTTCCCCTTTGTATGGAAATAGTAAAAAAATGTTATTCTTTGTAAAAAATCGTGTTTTTCAAATATATCTCAGGCTATCAACAATCGCTTTCTCGTCTCTTCCTTCTCGCTATCATTTCATTATATTATGTTTGTCAGGTTTACTTTTTAAGGTACATGTAATAGGTCTCGCAATTAGTTTTTCACACATTCGTATAAATCAAATAAAAAACAAGTGAAAATGCTATACATGGTCAAGCCCGGCTATTTAATACCTTACACCACTTGATTCCACAAATTGTCCTACAATCAGTTGGAAATGGATCAGTAAACGCAAAGGATTGCCAATATTACTATATGGAAAGGGGTTCTAAAAATGCGCCGATCGGGTCCAAATTTGCCACAGCCAATTATTAAGCTAATAAACTATTCTTTAGAAAATTTTGTTAAAAAATATCAAGAATTGCGATTTTTTGTCATATAAATATTTCTGCTAAAATAGGATTTTATAAGAAGAGAGGTTCTAAAAATGATCCAATTCGGTTCATATTTTCAATAGGGTTCCTTTCTGAGCCCAGACAAGTCTTTGTACCAAATTTCATCAAAGTATCTTAAAAAAATGTGACCAATAGTTTGTGCACAAATTAAATGGACAGACGGATATGGAGAAATCAATTCAGATTTTGATTCTGAACCGATCCGTATAAGTGAAGACCGACGTACGAACATGATTGAATCGAACGATATATTTAAAGGTGGGTGCGGCATTTGCGCTTAGTAGTGATGCTGGTAGTATTATATGTTTTAGAAACGTTTAGATTGTTGGTGGTTGACCAAATATTGTTGGGGGGGAAAGGAAAAATAGAGAAATAAATATTTTGACATTGATTAAGTACGTTCTGGTATACATGAAGTATTTCCTCTCTGACATAAACTTGTATGCATTGTATATGTAAATATAACCATTTTTTTGTTTTATTTTGTTTTTATAAAAAATATATATCTTTAGCAACGTGTTGAATGTGTGTGCAAAATTTGTGTGCAGAGTTGAATAAGGAAACTTTTTTGTATGTCTTCTGGTTGCTCTATCTATCTACCCTTAAAACATCTAAAATGTACAAAATGATCAATTTGAATAAGTTGAAATAGTTAGTATACACAAGCAGATGCGTGCCAGTACAATTGTATGTTTTGTATGCAATATTTCAATGTATGTATGTAGCTAATATTTTGTATACGGTTACTAAATATATAGATAACATGCATGGTGTTACGTTAGTGAGTAAATTTTTTCATAATTTTTTTTTAATTGTTATTTTTTTTATTTTTATTTTGTTATTAAAGGTACACATGTTACAAATAGTTAAGCTTAGGAAACTATATGTAACATAACAACTATATATATATAGCACAGATTTATATTTATATATTCATTTATCTGTTTTATTTCATTCCATAATGAGTTGGGTGAGGATTTATTGCTTACAGCGTATCCATCAATGTATAAAATGTGGCCGTGGTCGCATAATAAACCATAGTATCAAGAGTAACATTGAAACAATTGTACTTGATTAGGATTTAAAAAATTAAGAAGGCTTTTATTTTATAACATCATCTGTGATATTTACTTTAGAATGTCAGCTTATCGTTTATGGCATTTTACCCGATAAGCTCCTTTATTTGATACCCATATTGAAGGGGTTGTGAAGGTTAGTAATATGTTATATCTGGGCGGCCAGCAACCTACAAAAATTAACATTTTTTTTGTTACAATATATATGCGTTGAAAATAGACAGACAGATGGATTTATTTAAATTGATTCAGAATATGATGCTACATGGATCGTTGTAAAGGTTGCTTATTACAAGTATCTGCACAAACTTAGTAAGGACCTCTCTAGTGGTGGAAGGTATAAAGATGCGCTTAATTATTTATTTCTTAGTTGTGACCAAACTTATTTTGGGATATTTTTTCAACCCTCTACATAAAACGGGAGTATAGTAAGTATGCTATATCGCTTGCAATACCCTACAAAGTATATTCTTAATAAGTATGACAATCTCAATCGTTCTAGACATGTCTGTCCATGTGTTTAGTGTATCTGCCTGGATACAGAAAATGGGGAAATACCAAGTTTCCTATTGCATTTGCTACACCTAGAAGGAGGCATCAGAGTATATATATTCTTGATAAAAATCTAAAACGATCTATACATGTCCGTCTGGGTGTCTGCGTCCATCTGTTTCTCACATTCTCACGCTTTTGAGATATTGAGCACACATCCATCTATAAATTGAGTAAAATTGATCAAAAGCCACGCCCACAATCGATAAAAATCGATTTATTTGCTACAAAAATTTTGCTTTACACATCCTTAATAACCCCATCCAAAGATGTGATAAAAGTGGGCGTGGTCGGTTACAATTTAGAATAAACTTGATGCGTACACTATTTTGTACCTGCCACGCCCACTGTTTGTAAATAGTTGTGAAGTGTATTTAATATCTGACCTTCGCCAAAATTTAGTGTTTTTACTTGGTTTTCATTTTACTTTATAACAATTAGTATAAATTCGGTGATTCGTTTAAAAACTTGAAGGTACTTTAACTCTCATTTTTAACATTGTAATTATATGTAATTATAATCATAACATTTTGTAGTTTAGTAGTTTAATATATACTTGGTGGCTTATATATTTATGGCTAACAAAATTATCGCCTTGTATGTATGTTTTTTTTATTAAGGATAACATTTAGTAATTTTTATATTAACGTTTTGTTATGACTTGTGCTGGAGTATAAGATTATTTTACTTTTTCAAATGTACAACTGTCAGTATTTATTTCATACAATATTGATTCATAAAAAAGTTTTCTTAATTTAGAAGTAGAGTGTTTTGGTGCAGATCGGTATTTCAATTGGGGGAAATCGATAAAAATCTATCTAATTAGCCAAGAAAATTGAGCTACAAAGTTGTTACACATATTAACATATAGCCCTTCCATCAAGGGACCAAAAATTAGGCGCGATTAGATAACTGGTACGCTTACAATTTATAAAAAAACTATACTTGGCGCAAAATTCGACCTGTGCGTTAATGTACAATATAATATAAACACTTCTAAAGGGCGTAATCAGCTCGCTTCACCCCATGATAAACTGTAGTACATTTAGGGCCTCGGATGTGGAAGTTCTTCGCGAGGCATTGTACTGACAGTTACTTTGTGAAATATCGTTATATGTAAGGAGGTACTAAAAATGGCCCGATCGGGTCCAAATTTGTCACAGCCAATTATTAAGCTAAATGTGTCCTTTTTACCAAGTTTTGTCAAAAAATATTAAGAACTACGTCAATAGTGGATCAAAGCACGTCTTTATACAAAATTTCATTGAAATATCTTAAAAACTGTGGCCAAAAACCTTGTGCACAAATGTAAAAGAGGCTGAAACCGGGCGAACAGACGGCTGTGGTTAAATAGATTTGAAATATGATACTGAATCGAACGGCATATTTGAAGATGGGTGTGGCATTTGCCGTTTAGCAGTTACAAACTTACGCGCAAACTTAATATATGATGCAGGATAAATATGATGAAAAAAATATATGGCTTTGTAGAAGAAGCTTGAAGTTTTATTTTGCTTTAAAGTAGGTTCTTAATTGTCGGTGGGCTACTAAATCAAACACTATATACAAGTTTAAAGTATATTCAGTACTACATTCCGTTTGCAACACCCAGCCGGAACCCTTACAAATACATATATAAATTTTTATATATGTAGGTATTATTAAAAATCTGACTGTCCAGTCCACTATGGGTCTTTTTCTTTAATGCTGCTGGTCGCAAAACTCTCGATTTGATGTGTAAGACTTGCTTGAATTGTCGTTAGAAGAGAACGCCATTGCCACACCCACTGATTAAATATGAAAGGTACTCAAGATTGGAACTACTTGATAAAAGTTTATCATTTCAAATGAGCAAAATCAGTTAACAGCCATGCCCTCAATTAAAAAATGTATCTATTAACAAAAAAAAAAAAAAAAATTTACCCATGGAGTTGAAGTTTATTGCACTTATTTCAAATTGGCTCATCCATTAATGTGATATAAATGGTCGGATAACAACTCTACTCAACTTGCAAGTTGATATGTAAATGTCTATTAGAAGGCTTAAGGTGGTTCCTGCCACGCCCAAGGTTTGTATATCTACAGGAGATGAATAAAATAATATGAACACCAGGTCAGGCAATATAGTACATCTTGTTGCATGTTGGCAACACTGCTTCCGTGTACATAAAAGCCGTCAAAGCCGCTCCCGCTAACCGGGAC
Organism: Ornithomya chloropus; assembly: GCA_963971445.1. NCBI lineage: Eukaryota > Metazoa > Arthropoda > Insecta > Diptera > Hippoboscidae > Ornithomya > Ornithomya chloropus. The sequence continues at coordinate 34,034,490 of OZ020530.1, read as the reverse complement.
TGAACTGAATTGCTTAAAGTTTCACGAGCGACAGTATCCACGGTAATGACAGCGTACACTAAACATGGTAAAACATTGTCGGCGAAAAGGAATAGTGGGCGAAAGTCAAAGTTAACTGACAGAGACCGAGTATCTTAATAAGGAATGATGGCCCGACAACATATAACTGCAGCGACAAAAGTGACAGCAGAACTCCACACTCACTTGAATGATACGGTTTCGACAAAAGCAGTACAGCGGCAGCTCCACAAAGCTAACATTTGATGGAAGGGCTGCAATGGCGATAAAGGGTATCGTCAGCTGTTCATATTATTTTGTCCATCCCTTATATAAGAACAGCGATCTAGGCCAAATATATTTTTTTTACCCGTTCTAGTTTAGATTCACTATTCACGTGAAAATAAGCATGAGAATTTATAATAATATTTCTAATAATGTAAAAACAACTACACCATTAGCAAGTTAAATGGGAGTAATAGTACAATAAAGTGTTTGTTTGTGAACTTACAAGAATTTATCAAATTACTTTATAACCGAACTAACACTAGTGGCGGCTATAACGAATTTTCTTGTTTTGTTTATTATAACTATTATAATTGTTGTTGTTGTTACTTTTATTTTTACTATTCCACTGTGTGGTGGTATAATTTACTAGCAACGGTTGGTTGGTTGTATGGGGTTGTTATGGTTCAAATTGAATTGGGTTTTGACAGTTTAAATAACCGCTAATTTTTTTCAATTAATGTCAATAGCTGCACATAATAAAGCAGCAAAAATGCTACCTGAAATGAGAAACAAGAACAACAACAACAACAATAATGATAATAATAACAATAAAATGAAAGAAAGAAAAAAAAACATAACAGAGTTGTTGACGGTCGGATGTCTGTAAAGCACTAAAGTCACGTAACGTTTACGCTTTACACAAATAATTTTCTTTTCTGTTATTTTCGGTATTTTTGTTGTTGTTTTTTTTCTTTAGCTTTTTGGTTATTTTCTTGGATAAACAGCATTAAAGATTTAACATTTTGTTGTTGTTCGCTTGTGTGTGTACGTACGGTGATACAAATTATTTAATTATTTTTTCAATTAGATAGCAAAAGGCAAACAGTAGATTAATAGGCTTAATAACTTACTATTACAACTATTTCGTATATATACACAATATGTAGAGAATACAATAAAAAAAAAAACATATAAAAAAGTACATTGTAGGAATACGCCTTAAAAATGTTTACAAATATACAATTTAGTACCGATACACAGGTGAGAGTAACAAATTTTCATAAAATTGTTTATAACGCTAAGAAAAAAAAACAAAAAAAAACACGAATAACTGATGTTTGCAAGATATTATATACATACGTAGGAGGGGGAAGGGGGGCCGCAAGAAAAGAGCTGACGCTTAAAAGGGCAAACTGGCCACAAACATGTTTTCAATCAAGGGCGGTGCCGGTACCAGGTCCTCTAGTTTTAAATAGAAGATTCGTTGCAAGCCCTGCACGCTCAGCGAACGTAGTTCGGGCAGTTTCCCTAGAATGCGACTGAAGTAATGAGGCTTCTTTTGGGCCTCCGCATTATAGGTCACATGGTCACGCAAACTGCCAATAATTTTCATTTGTAGTTGTTCCACTTTTTTCGGTTCCCTTAATCCATGACGTTCTGCGGGAATAAAAACATATAAAAAAATATTAATAAATGTCACGTTGAAAGATGGTTCAATTGAGGTTTGAGTGGAAAATACATTTGGTAAGAAACGTTTAAATATTAATCCACGATCGACTTGAGACACCCTCAGCATCAGAAGTATTTTACGCAGGGATCTTAAAAAGATGCTAAACTTTTGAATTTGTGGGTTCTCCAGCCGTAAACTTTTCTTCATATTCATCGAAACTAAAGTAAAATTTGAAATGGTTTTACTTGGACCCTAGCCTTTTTTTATACCTGGCAAATTAATATGGATAACAAGGATAGGAATAAAAGGTGAAATCGGACCATCAATACGCCCACAAAATATACAAATATATCCTGTTGTTCGGTTTAATTTAGTTTTTCTTAAAATCAAGTTCGTTTAGTGAAAAATCTCCCAACAGGTTTTTAGCAAAAGTATTGTGAATAAAAAGGATATGGATTTTTTACGGTACCTGTCACTAAAGTCAATGCGCACAAGCAGGCAAATGCTGAAATGTCGATTTCTAAATTGTGCAGACTTTTGCCAAATTCCAATATTCCATTTAACCATTCTCCGAACGATCGTTGACACTGTATTCTGTGCAACACCACACCATTACAAAATGTCACTTTGGTATCATCATTGCGTGCCCGGTAGGATAATCGCAGCACAAACAATTCCAAAGACGATGATTGAAGGAGTAACTCTTGGTCATCTGATGTCAGATCCGAATAGCCTGGTATTTTGTCGGCAAATTGCTTAATCACATCCACTGAACTCGTCAATAGGTTATAAAACTGCTGTATTTTTTCAGCTTCGCTTATTAATAACGGTGTAGTAGTTTGGGTGGGTTCACGGTATTGGGAGTAGTCGAGGCACGAGGGATCTGGGGTGGTGTCCAAGTGACTACGCACCAAAGCAGTTATCAATGAGACGGGGGGTGACGGTGGTGATTCTTGCGGTGATTTCGGTTTAGATGGTAAACGTCCGCGTCGTCCTTTGAGAGAATCTGTGCGCACCACTTCTTTGACCATACCTACGGCCAAGCATTTCTGAAAGCGACAAAACTGGCAACGGTTGCGACGTCGCTTATCGACAGGGCAATTTTTATCAGCCAGGCAAACGTACTTGGAACCCTTTTGAACGGTGCGCTTGAAGAAGCCCTTGCATCCCTCACAGGTACGAACGCCATAATGCTGGCAAGCAGCCGTATCACCACATACCGCACACAACTGAGATGCCGTTACATGTATTATGCGCCCATTCAGCAGTTCCGCAGTACTGTGTGCATTAATACGTTGAGCAGTCAGAGTGGGCATAGACACTTGCTGACGTACACTGGGTGAACTGGAAACGGAGCTTGGTGCACTCGACACTAGTCCATGAGAATGCTGTTTCAGTTGTGCATTATTTGTGCTTAGGCCAGAGGCAATTATCAATTTCGGAAGCTTTGGGCTATGATTGGCGGGCGATTCGGATCGTTGAACTGGCAAGGAAGCGCGCCGTAGCGGTGTCAGAGCTGACATAGATGCGTTTTCTAGTTCGGTAAGGGTGGGAAAGGTTGGCAACGAATAACGTTCACCCGTTGAAGTTGATGTGTACGCCTGAAAAGTGACACATTTACAAAAATTAATCCATGCGAACCATGCGAATGTTTTGAGTTATGAAAAATGATTTCTTTCATTGTACAATACTTACGCTTATGCTTTGTGAGTGGTGCTGATGCTGCGGTTGGTGTTGCTGCTGATGCAACTGATATTGATGGTAGAAAGTGTCGTCTGTGTTGGTAGCGCCAAAAGTTGTTGATAAGTCAGTTGAGGAACCTGCCGCGTTATTGAAATCAAAGGAAGAAGCCGAAGAGCTAGAGGACGCCGTAGCTGATATGGCCGGGGCTGGTGTGATGGCCATGAAATGGCCAGGATAATTATAATTAGAGGGTGTACTATTTATTGATGGATTGGAATTAAGGTTCGGGTGTATTGAGTGCTGCTGCAGGTGCTGGTGTTGCTGATGTTGATGAATAGGATGATTCTGCTGATTCAAAGCAGGACCGCCAATGCCCACATTTGTAGCTGTTGCAGGCAATGAATAACAATCTTCATCCATTTTTAGAGTTAGATTCGTTGAGATCGCGTTCGAAGACGAAGAAGATCCGTATTTAAGAGAATAGGTTTCTTGGAAGCTGGGCAAAGATAGTGGCCCGAGCAATGTTGATATTAATGGATCGCCACCACCACACGAACGTACCGGTGCAAATTGTTGGTGTGTCTGCTGTTGCTGCTGTTGTTGCTGCTGATTTGTTAGGTTTTGACGTTCTTGTAGGGTGTGTAACGCTATGGCCGGGTCACTACTAGACCTTAAGCTTAACAAACTAATTTCTTGGGGTGTGGTTCGATCAAAGGACGCCGAATTATCCTGATCAGTATTTGGTGCTCTCACCAAATGTTGTTCGGGTATGGACGACAATCTTTTATCGCGCAAGCAGGTCAATTTTGTTAGATTCTCAATTGAACTGGTTATGTCCTCAGTGCTGCCGATTAATGTCTCGCAAGATGAGTGCAGATCTTGTAAATGGCTGGTATTCGGACGGTTTTGTTGGAGATCTTGCGCGTGATTATCCAAGGTGGGCGATAGTAGCGACTGATTTGATTCGGCGGTAAAGAATAAATCTGAGAGCTGATTAAACGTATGATCAATCAGTTCGTTATGTTCGGACGTAGTGGTATCTGTTAAATTTCCAATCAGATGATCTTCGGGTGCACTCAACAAACGATGATCACCACTTGATTCGGTATTATGTGATTGCACAGCACTTTGCACCTGGAGTTGTGAAGGGTGTTGCTGGTTTGGTGTATGATGTGTAACTTGGGAAATCGGTTGATTGGAGAAATTATCAAACGGAGAAATAGAACCGAAAATGCTCTGTAACGAAAGGCGTTAAAAAGCAAACTGAATAAATGCTTTTCATATAAAGAAAATAATAAAACATGTGCATGTGCTTGCTAGGTATGCATTCTTCAGTAGGAGCTTTACTTACTAGAGACATGCGCTTTGTGGCAAAATGTTGTGATTGGCAGTAGTTATGTCTGTCTGTCGTTCTTCATATATTACTCTAATCAAGAGAATAAAATTGGAAAAAGTCATTGCGGCGGCCGTTAGTGATGTCAACCGTTGCATTGTATGACGATTGAAAAAGCCATATCTAACATAGATGCATCCACCACATATATGTATCAAAACATTTTCATTTAAAACTAGAAGTGATGCATGTAAATTGTGGGCGTGGTCTTAACATAAGTTAAAAAGAAACATGTATAAACAATAGACGGGAATTCGACCCTAATTAATGCAGTCCAAATTTAAACGGTTATAATAGAACAGTTATAATGGGGGTCCTCGATGGATACAATATTTTATGGATTACAATAACATGCAAAAATTATTTCTCTTCGGTTGTGGGTGCTCAGAGTGGCTGTGTCCTTAAGAGAAACCCATCTTTTATTAATAAATTAAATGCTCGACTTTCATGATAATATTCTTAACTGTCGGTGGGTGGTTACCAATACAAAGCGACACCTGAGTTCAAATCCCAGCTGAAAAACTCACTTTTACTTTGTTTACCCAGCTGAATTTGAACCCGTGTCCTACCGCGGGCGGAGTGGTTTACTAAGACAAAACTTTAGCCCACTCAGCTTCTGAAAGGACCATCTTTTATTATACCAATCGATTTAAACAAGTACGCCCGCCTTTCCGCTATTTGTTCATTTATGGTCAAGCTATAGGACGAATTTTTTGAAATAATTCGATGATATTTGGTACAAAGACATGTTTTGACAAGCGCCATTGTAAATGGAAAAAATTCAGTCTATTTTTGGAATCCTTCTTCATTAAGTTTGTTCGAATATTTGTAATTCCTAAACGGTAAATGTAAACGATAAACCCACCTATCAATCGATTCAGAATCATCGATCTGAATCAATTTAACCATGTCTGTTTTTTCCTCCGTCAGTCTGTCCATGTAAATTTGTGCGCCAGCTACAGGTCGCATTTTTTGAGATATTTTGATGAAATTTGGTACAAGGACATGCCTTGGTTTAGAAAGGACCCCTATTGAAATTGTACCGGATCGAACCATTTTTAGAACCCCTCCCCATACAAGGTCCTATTATAATGAAAGTTTTTATGTCGAAAAAATTTGCAATTCTTAGTATTTTTTTAATCACATTTGGTTAAGTAGCTTTATATATGGCTGAGCCAAATTTGTAACCGATCGAACCATGTTTAGGACCCCTTTCCATATAATTAGATTTTGCGAAGCGACTTAGATGGCATTGTATACAAATGCAACCAAACTAGTTATCGTATAACGTGTGGAGTAGGGTATTAAAGGGTCCGACTGTAACATTTTCCCTGTTTTTTTTTTGTCATTTTGAATTTGGTTTTGTAGTTTTGTGCAACTGATTCTTACATTTGGTTGCAATAGTAACATGCTTGATGCTGTTGTTGTTGTTGTTGGTGTATTAATATTAGTATGCCTATGAGACTTCTGATTGTTGGTGGTAAGGTTCGTGTTTTCACTGTTCCTGTTGTTCCTGCTGCTGCTGCTGCTGCTACTATTTGTTAATCTATTAATGGCTGCTGATGTTGATGATACTGATGATGCCTCTGGTTCAGCGGTTTTGTCGTTTTTTAATTTTGCAACACTTGTAATCGTATTGTTTATATTGGTTACTGTTGTTATTGCTGTGGTTGTTGTTGTTATTGTTGTCGCTTTTACTGTTTTTAATGGTGTTGCACCGATTGCTGCTGCCGATGCTGCTGTTGTTGTCGCCGTTGTTTTTGTATACGTATTGGTGTGTGTTGTGCTGTTGGCGGATACCGCTAATGCACGTTCTTCTTGTAAATTGGCGTTAGTGTTAAATGATTTTGCTGCACCTGTAATAAATAAGATTATAAAGGAAAAAATTGAAAAAAATTGAACAAAAAATCAAATTATGTATAAAACATAGAAGGCGAAGAAGAAGAAAACAAATGCGAAGCATTTAATATTTTATTCCACTTGTTCGTGGTGTTATGTTATGATAACAACAAGAATTTGACATTTTCCAAATCTAATATAAATTTGTTTTGTTTCTATTTCTTTTTTTTTTTTCTTCTTATTTTTATAATTTTTTTCCTTTGTAGTAATTTTACTAATGTTGTTGTATTTGTATTGCTTTCGGTATTTTGGTTTTTTTGTTTTTTTTGTTTCTTATTATGTTTCGTTATGCTTCAAGGGAAACACACACACACACACAAACACCCGCTACATTTAATGAAATTAATATAGAAAAAATTACTTTTAATAGAAACCACAAAAGATGTGTGGCACATGCACATGCACCAATATTCTGTACGGGTATATATTTGATGACATTTTCAAAGCGATTCCTCCTTGTTTTTTATTGAAAAAGGAGAAGTATCGCTAGGTGGGGATGCAACATGTTTATGCGATTATATATTCTTACGAACAGAATAAGGAATTTTCTTTGTTCATCCAAAAAAAAAAAAAACACAATACAAGTGTAAGAAATAATTTATTGTGTTTAAATAACGATCTTGCATAAAATGAATTTAAATCAAATAAGAAAACTCAGTTTGGCTTAAACCAAATCTTAAATACCCTCCACATCTGTAAAAGAGGGCGTGGCAGATATATATATATATATATATTGCGCCTTCTAATAGTGTATGTCTTACGTATCAGCTTGCAAGTCGAGTGTATTGCATGGTGTTCATATTATTTTGTCTACCCCATAGTAAGTTACATTTTTTTTATATAAACAAAGCAGAATTTTTTACACCTTCACTTCCACGTGGCACATACGTTGAGTCATACTTTGTAACACGTAACACGTAACACGTAATAGCGGCAGTGAAAGTGCTTAGAAAATAATTTGCGGTAGCAACATGTCATGTCATCGGTCGTTAATTCAATTTAATTGAGTGTATAATAATTTTTATGTATTCTATGTAATTGTATACGTATGTGCGATATACACGTATAGAAACGGAATGGAAGTTTAGTTCAATCACAATTTTATTATGTATACGTTTAGGTAGCGAAGTAACAACAAACCGCTCCTCAAAATAATGGGTGTATATAGAAATCTGTTTAAGTTGTTTCCACTTCAATACCAACAGATCCTTTTATCAATAATTTGATTGATTGTAATGCCATAATTATAATATTACTTAAGCAACAATCCATTAATTTAAAATATTGTCTTCAATCACCAGCCGTACGTGTTCGTATGCATATGAGTGTATGTGTTCTTATAAATTTTCATGAATATTTATGCACAAGTGAGTATCATATAAACATAGCGCTCTCGCACATCTACCCGAAAATTTCCCAATAGCACAGAAAGAAATAAGAGGAAAAAAACAAATATATTGCAAACATATGCACTTGCAGCTAAATCTGCTGGTAACTGAATATTTCCGTTGGGCGTTAATGCTGCTGTCATTAACTAACTAACTAACCAACTAACTAACTTAACTAACACACGCACACACGCACACACAACACTCTTTGCTGCTTGGTACGATTGCATGGCATTCATTGGTGATATGATTTGTGCTTGAGTTTGTGTCTGTTGCGCCAAACTTGTAGGCCTGCACACTCGAATATTTTCATTTTCATATTCATATTTCTCCACATGATCATATTAAGTTAATCAAGTTGTTTGCATCTGTGGTGGGTAAATAAAAATATCTCATGCTTATAAAGGAAATTTATTAAACCATTGTTTACACGGCATAACATAGTATCGACTAGGCTGTGTTGCTACAACTGTATGAATAGTGTTTAATTTGTTTTTTTGTTTTTTTTATTCATATTTTTTCTTTAGTAACTTGCTCACCTACATTTGGTTAGTTGGTCAAATATTTTGTGTTGTTGTTGTTGTTGTTGTTGCATATTTGTTAATTTTATAGCAACAGCAGCCAGCCAACCAGCCAAGCAGCCAGCCAGCCAGTCAACCTCTTTAAGATGAGTCCGAGTCCAAACTCCTGTTGCCGGCCGATTATATGCGTGTACGTGCATATCTAAGATAAAGATAGAGACGGCTTGCCCCGTTTCACTATGTATTGTGTGTGTGTGTGTGTGTGTTTTGTAGACAATTTAAAGAAATTGCAGCAACATCAACAACAACAACACCACCAACTGAAACTTCATGGCTAAGTTTACACTTTAAACCATTACAAAATAAGCCGGTATCTCCCTCCAACTACTACTGCACACTAGAGGTGCGCATGCATCCAGTCATTGCGATTAAATAGCAGACACACACTCGCACACACAGGCGCACAAATGATTTTTAATCTTTTCAGACCGTGTTGTTCATCAAGACAACATGCTTGTATGCTGTAGGCTTTGGTGTTTTGCGTACACATTATAAGCCGAACATAAATTTATTATGTGTTGGGAACAAATTTTTCTTTGGTTTTGTTTGATTTGTTGGCCCAACAATAATATTGATTTGTGTTATGTTTATGTTTGTACTGCCAACAGTTAGTATTTAGTGGTACATATTTACGAGTAGTTGGGGTAATAAATGTTATGTACAGTTCATTAAATATACACTCGTAATCTATAATGATATTGCGTAAGAGTTTCATATTTAAATAAATTCCATAACAATCGTGCAGTAGGAAAAGTGCCACTTGGCAGACTATTAACTCCACAATAAAGATGGCACATAGGTTAGGGCATTCTACTCGTTAAGCCCTTTCATTTGATAACCACATCATATAGAATTTTCATAGAATTGGATATCCGCCATTTTGTATATCTAGCAAAATTATGTACTACCCCCCATAGACGGTAAAAAATCTGGTATTGCTGAAAGGTTTCTATGTGTATACATAATCAATGATATTGCCACGCCTCTTCTTTAGCAGGCTTACTTGCTTTAAATTAAATTCATTTAATTGGTGCCATTTCCTTTTTTTATTATTACGTTTTAATGAGCATCCCAGACTCAGTCTATGCCAAATAAAGCTTGCTACGTGTCTAAAATAAATAACTATAATAATAATAATAAAAATTCCACTTTAGTGTTGAGGGTATAAAAAGTTTCTTGTTCCGTTTGCAACAACCAGAGGAAACCTCGACGACCCTACAAGCTGGAAAATTTAGGACCCATCTTTATAATCCATCAGATAATAGACACGCCTACAATTTACAAACTTACTTGATGCAGAATTCGATTTCTTAGTTGATATAAAAACTTAAGGGGGTGTAATCCAGTATATGCCACGCCCTTTGTTTGTATATAGAGGTGGGCGGTGGTTAAAATTTGGCTTAAGTCAAAAATTCATTTTTATACCTTCTACATAAGGGTATACAAAGTTTGCCATTCTATTTGCCACACCTACAAGTAGGCGTCAGAGACCCTATAAGTATACACATTCTGCGATCTGCAGGAAGACCGCTATCGGACAAGAGCCACGCCCACAATCAACAAATATCTATATATCTGCCATAAACACTGAGCTAGAAAGTTGGAATTTGATACACATATTTATAATTGCCCCATACATGGATATGCCAAAAATGGGCGCGGTCGAATAACAGACACGCCCACAATCAAAAATCTACATATCTGCCACAAAAATTGACCTGTGAACGTGAATTTTTGTAGGCCTATCTGTAATTATCCCATCCATCGATTAGGCTAAAAGTGGGCATCGTCAGATAAGGCCACATATTCAGCGTAACACTCCACTTGCTAGTTGATGCGTAATACATACATTAGAGGGCGTCATCATATACCTACCACGCCCACCGTTTGTATTTTATGTGAAGTGTATACAAAATTTGGTCCAGGCCAAATTTATTTATTTTTTTTACTTGTTTTTACTAGTGTTGAGATAAACTCGAAATCAAAGGCGGCTTTACGTAGAGAAACATCAAACGTTTATGATAAGCTGCCTATATGAACATGTGCACAATATTTGTAAATACATATTGTATGAAATTTATTATACCATATGTACCTAAAACATGTATTTTACTATATTTGAGATGAATTTTTATCCAAAATTCTTTGCCATTACAAAAGTGTTGAAAAAATTGCTATCATGGAATTTTTTTTAATTTTTTTTGAATCATTGGTAATAGTAGGTAAACATGGTGTAGAGCTATTCATTCATAATATAACAACAACAACAACAACAATCGTAATAATGATAATAAAAAAATGCCGAAATAAAAATATAATAAATGAAGAAAAAAAAAGTTGAAAAAAAAATTGCCGACATGAATATGATCACACACACACACACCAACCATCCTCTATCCATATATACTGTTCGCCTTCTTCACTAAACTTTGAACTCAAAAGTTATGATGGGAATGAGATCTCTCGCATAAATACGATCAGATGCAATGTTTTTGGGTTTTGGAGGTTTTTCAAATAAATATATAAGTGCGCTCGTATAAAGTACATGGGCAACACTACAATGTGCAGGGAGGGTTGTACATATGTGTGTGTACTGTATGTACCAATACTTTGGTGGATGTGCAATATTTTTACGAAAATATCTTCATAATACGATAATTAAGGCAATGGATGGCTTTTAAGTGCATTATGAGATTGGCAGCAACAGAAATGTTTCAATCAACGGATCGACGGATCGATCGTGGAGGGCACCTTGTATAACTCCAACTGGGTCATGAAGGGTAATGATCATAATTATGCTAAGTCTCTATATCGCCAAAGGTTCACAGTTCGCAAGCGGCCATGGGTGTGCTGTGTAGGCTGAATATTAGCTTCAGCCGCCTACAGTCTCTTTAATTGCCTGTGTATGTAATTTTCTTAACCGGAGAAATATTTCTTGTCTATGTACGCCCCCCCACTTGCCTCTTTTTTTAGTTGTAATTGTTGTTAATATGTGCCTATGTATGCTTGTGTGTACGCTTCACTTGTCTGTTTATCTGAATGTCTATCCGTCCGTCTCTCTGCCTGCCTGTCTGTCTGTCTGTCGTTTCTACTTTACTCATAATAAATTCGTGGTTTTAAAACTTTGAAATTACAATTTATACGCGATTTGATCGGGCTCGCGTTCCACACGCAAACTCATATCGAAAGTCTTAATTAGAAATATTCATCTGTGTGTGCATCTTTGGACACTTCTCTCTTAGCTTACAAATGCACATACTCGCGCAATATACGCTGGTAATGTGGTAACGTTGTAGAGATTGCAATGTTTCATGTGTATGCACATACAGATTAAGCTTACTGTCTAAGAATTGTGATGTTAAACTAATTTTATTGCGTTATTTTTGTATTTTTAGGAGTTTTCATAAATATTTTTATTTTTTATTTTTTGAGGAAATTTTTCCACATCATGGGATTTCAAGTGTTACGGACAAATATCTTAACCAAATAAGATCACTAAACTTAGACTAAACTTTAAATACCTTTCATTACCATATACAAATAGAGGGCGGGGCAAGTATTTGATCATGCCCAGTAAGTGTACAGTGGACGCAATACGTATCAACTCACACGTCAGGTTCTATGCAAAAATATGTTTTTTATAAATTGTGGGCGGGTCCAATATCCGTGTGTGCTCATTTTTAGTACATCAATGTATTAAATTTCAACTTTTGTTCATAATTTGAGTAGGAATCTAGATACTTGAAATATGTATTTGTACAAAATTTCAGCTTGATATCTTCAGCCCTAGTGGCAAAATTAAGGGGGCACTCGAGCAGGCGGACGGATACGTTTAGATTGGTGCAGATTATGAGAATATATATTCTCATAATAAAACTACCTCGATCACCATTAACAGGGCTTGGGCCCTACCTGAAATACTCTACACTTTTGTATGTGGTACGGCCCTCTAATAATCATTTTTGAAATTTGTATTGCATTTTACCTCAAACGTAGACTCGTGAAATTTCCGTAAATGTGGCTGAGTGCCACATTTCTTAGATAGTAATTATAGTTTGATAGTTTGGTCACTTATTCACATATGTATACATATGTATATGATTAGAGAATTTATAAAGTGAAGTTTTTAGGTCTGCGAGAAATCTCATCAATTGTTGACGTGGTTGTGAATCAATTTTGTTCGACCCTATAGTACAGAGGGTACATTCTTAACCAATCAAGCTCAACTTACTTGAGTCAAATATTTTGGAATATTGTAGAATAATTTGTTCAATTTTTATAAAGCGAATTTTTTTGGTCGAACAACTACCGTTTCTACCAGGTAGGGCTTTAACACCTTCATTGCCGCCGTACTAAAAAAGAAAATAGGGTGTCTGTGGCTGAAACATTTTTTCTTTTTGTAATCCATCCAAACTAGTGTGACCTAACGTATGAGTCATGCGGCTGTTAAATATTAAAAAGTGTGACTCAACATATGTGTCACATAGCAGTTAAGATGTTAAAGTTACAAAAATTAACAAAATTCGTCAACTTTTTAATGGAATTTAATGCTGATTCCACTGGCCACGCCCACGGTGGATGTGAAGGGTATGTACGATTCGGCCCAAACTGAACTTTGTTTTTTCACTCGTTTTCATTCACAACTCCTCTTATATTATTATGCCTTTAATGCTAATATTTTAAAAAGTTTGCTCTTCTTCAAATGGAAGCGGATAAAATGACGCTGCCTTAATCTTATTGACATTATGCACTATTGTACAAATAAGTAATGAAATTATATAATCATTTAACATCATACTCCAGCCATCTCTCCATCCTTTTCTTATGACCCATTCATATCAACACAATGTGCAATAAAAGCCAAAAAGGAAAAATCATATCGAACGAACGAACAACTTTTCAAGCATTGTGGTGCAGTACGTAGGAACAACGAAATATGCTTCTAGTGTTTTAGAAAGGAATTTGATTGTGAAATTCGTTTGGGACCACCTTGCCTTGCAATAAACAACAATACCAGCCATCAGCCAACAGCCACCAGACAGTTAGTCACTCAGTCAGTCAGCTAGTCGGCCACATTCTCAAGCACACAACCTTACCACCCGCTTCTTAATATATCTTTTTTATAATATAAAGCTAACCGACCCGATCAACCATTTACTTAACTAAAAATTAATTCTTTTGTAATGTTTGTTGTTTGTTGTTTGTTGTTTATTGTTGTTGTGTGTTTTTTCCGTTTTCGTTAAACAAAATTATGCTAATTAAATATATAGTTCAAAAAAGTAACTGCATGGCGCAAAGGACAACCCGACCAAGAAAAAAACACACACACACAAACAAAATATGGGAAATATACACAAATACAAAAACAATGGGTGCATTTCCAAACTGAAAAATTCTGTACAAAATTGATAAAAAAAGTCCGCAGAGAAAACAGAAAACAGAAAACTGAAAACAGTAACCAAAAAAGGATTGGCTCGATGATGGCTATCGCTGTAGATCAATGGGGAGGGGTGAGCGGAGTAGTAATGGGTGGGGAGAGGTATGTGTAGGAAAATCGATTCAGCCAAAATTGAGGAATGATTGGCTTGGCGGATAAATGGGTAGATGCATTCATCTAGCCGTACATTGTGCCACGATCAAATATGCTGTATGGGTAGGTAACCCATTGGAATGGTTCGGTACGGTTTGGTTTAGTTTGCTTTGCTTGGCTTTGCTTGGCTATGGTTCGGTTTGATTTGGTTTGATTTGGTTTGGTTTATTTATAGAGAGGAGGAGCAGTTAACCCAAATGTTTACAATTGTGTAATGTTTTTATTCGGTTGTTCGTAATGGTTGTTCGCTTTACCCATATACTGTATTGTTAGGCTGTTGTGTTATATTTGTGTTGGGGAGATGTCAAGATTTATTTATTAATATCTTTATACACTTATTGTTATTTTATTGTTTGTGCGATTTGTGTTTGATGGCATATAATCACTGCCGCCACCAACATTACATTAATCACTAAAACGGCGATGAATCAAGAGAAAGAGAGAGAGAGGGAAGGAAAGATTATCAAATGTGTTTAATTTTTGTAATTGACTGCGTTGTAAGCGCTTACGCGCAACTTCTCCGCAACTTATTGTTGATCGCAGGAGATTATTCCTCCTCCGGTCATTATATGGAAATGAAATGGGATTGTGTACACTCATACACATGCACCGATTACCATAAAACACCAATACCAATATATGGCATATAATGATGCTGCAACATGATGCCAATGTTAATAATGATGAGCACACAAGCAGAATAACAACATTCATCCGTTTGTGTGTGTGTGTGTGTGTGTGTGATTGCGTTACATTGGGTGAATGGTTATAAAACATTTTCTTAAATTTATTGCAATGACATGTTAACATGAAATTTGGTGGTAGTAATAAAGTAACAACAGCAACAACAAAAAAGAACAGCTCTCCAACCCAACATCACATTATGTCATGTTACCGAAATGGAAACAAAGCATATTGCTGCCATATCCAACTAACACACAAAAAATTCTCCACAAAGAAAAATATTGTAAATGTACAACAACAATAACAATAACAATAACAATAACAATAACAACAACATCACATAGAAATGGCAAAACTCCTAAACCACTGCTACAGTCATCAGAAGTTAGTTGTAGCAAAAACAAAAAAGAAGAAACGACAAAAGAAGAAGAAGAAGAGGAGGAGGAGGAGGAAAACTCCTTTTTGTGTCTTCTTGGGAAATTACATAAGTTTACAAATTTTTTTTATTTTTTTTAATTTTTTGGCTACTTTTTCTATCATTACTGTTATTGTTATTGTTGTTGTTATATTGTTGTTGTTGCCCACTCCAATATATTTAAACAGCAAGTATAATGTTGTTGTTAATATATATTATTTATAAACTAACAACTGAACAAACAGCAAACTCTTCCATAGTGCCCTGATAGTTGTACGCCTGCTATTCTATGTATATGTGTGTGGTGTGTGTGTGTTTGTCACTGTGTCTTTACACTACCATATATTATAAAAATGAAAAAAAAAACAAGTAAGAAAACTAAATTTGGCTTAAGCCAAATCTTAAATACCCTCCACATATACATACAAATGATGGGCGTGGCAAGTATATGATTATGCCTTCTAATAGTGTGCATATTACTTATTAACTAGCAAGTTAAGTTTTACGCTAATTATGTTTTTTTTGTTATACGACCACACCCATTTTTGGCACATCAATAGATGAGATAATTATAAATATTTGTACCAAATTTCAACTTTGTAGCTCATATTTTGTGGCAGATATATATATATATATTTGTCATTGTGGGCGTGGCTTTTAAAAGACTTTGTTCAATTTAAATAGAAATAGAAAATTTCAGTTTAATATCTTAAAATTTACGACCCCGAGAATGCCAACAGCACGGACGTACGGACATGTTTAGATAGACTCAGTTTTTGATGCTGATCAAGAATAGATATACTTTATAGGGTCTCTGAAGCCTCGTTCTGGGTGTTGCTAACGGAATGACACATTTAGTATATTTCCCATCCTATGTGGAGGGTATAAAAATGTTATATTTGGCTGAAACCAAATTTGAGATACCTTTCTCATTTGTATATAATATGTGGGTGTGGCAGTTATAAGAATGTCTACTTATGTATTACACTTCATTTTAAAAACCGAATATTGTGTTTTTTGTCATGGGCGTGTCTTTTATTGTCAACCGCCCACTTTCATTACATTGATGAAATAATGAACAAAATTTGATCAAATTTCAACTTCAGAGATGGAACTTTCACAATTGTGCACGTGACTTTTGACCAAATTTATTCATATTAAATAGGAAATATTTATTAAGTTGCCATTACAATCTGACATTATCTAATATTATACGATATTCTATATTCTATTGTAGTTCGCAGTTCAACTTTTCATCAAATCTTCAACCAGTAACTGAAATGGCTGCAACAGAATGTATGTGTATATAACTGCCTATTAAAAGGGTATCAAGTGAATGGTATTGTTCAATGGCTGATTCAAATTTTGTCCAACAGAAAATAGAAATGTCTCTTCGCTTAAGTTATCTTTATAAGAGAGATTCAAGTACTCGTTCACTTGGCTTGTCTACTACTTCTTATAACTTTAGTTTTAGGAGTTTTCCGTTTAGGCCAGGCTTATAGTTGATTGTTCATATTCAAGTGAAAGTAATGAATTGATGTTTTAAGTTTGTACCTCCCAGACGCAACATTTATGCATTATTCAATGATCGATTGATCAGGCGCACCAATCTACAATATGTTGAATTTTTCACTGCAGATGAACATTGTGAACAGAATATATATAGATCGATTAAGGAATAATAAATATCTGGAAAAATGAGGAGAAAAGGATTTATGCCCGGAAAGAAATGTTATCGGCTACGATAGTTCCAATTCTTTGGCTAAAGCTTGCGTTGATCGTAAACAATATTTTATAAATAGAAGAGGAGCGGTTACCTTCCTCTGCATAGTGTTATAGTGGAAATGTTTACACACTAGTTAGCTTAAAGTCGTCTTCGTCTTCATACATCTCTTTGTTATTCCGAGTTGTGTGTGCTTACTAACGTAACAACTGATTGACCACGAGCGTGTGTGAGACTTTATGAACAACAGCAAACAACACGACTCGTAACACACACACACACCAAATAAACTAAACCACATGATGTTTGATGGCTATGCATAAGTGTGTGTGTGTGCGTGTGTGTGTGTGTGAGAGTGTGTGTGCTAACGCTTACAGCTAGTGACCTAAAACAAATGAAGCGACTGGATGCGATGACTTCCTGACACACTCAAGCTTGACAAACCCATTATTATTGCTATTATAATAGGCAGATGAATCTCGTACCTACAAACAACAACAACAACATAAATAAAAAGGAAAAAAATCAACCCAAACTAGAGAATGCAGTTTTTTTTTTTGGTTAAAACTGAGTTCGTGTCATGTCACAAGACAACGGGCATATGCTGGTAAATACTTGAGTATTTGTAAGTAACCATCCAATGGTGAAATATCGCCTTTTTTATTATGCATTCATTTCTCCAAAAAAAAAATTGTAATAGTGGGATCTAATAATGACCCAAACTTAATCAAACTGTTGCGAAATATTTTGTAATTATTTGTAGAGCCCTAAACTTACGGTGAGAATGTTGCATTCGAATCGTATTGTAAGTTGGGTAATGAATGGAGACAACTGACAGGAAATTCATTATTATATATATTTGCCTTATTTTGAATTCCAGCAGATTTTATGATTCATGCAAACTCATTTGCTAAAAAGCCGGCTCGCAGATCCACATGAAATTTCTTTTAATATTAATGTAAGGAAATTTTTTTTTACTTCTTTTTTTTGGAAATTTCATAAAGCTAGTGCAGTGAGTTAATATTGTCTTCAGGTTTTCGTTTTTGTTTTCGTTTTCTTTCTATTTTTCTTTTTTCCTTCAGTTCAGTTACAGTTCGATGCTGCTTGGGCTTCCTTCGGCTGGTACGGCTGTTGTACATTTCACCATATTTAACAAATTCGTTTGTTGTTATGTTTCTTAAGTAGTGTCATCTTCATCTTAAAGTACTGGAAAAAGTCATGTAAGTTGGTAACGTTTCCCTGTACCTACATACTTTCATTTTCTTGCATCACGGAATCGGGTATGTACTTATTCCTACATTAGTACACATTTAGGTCAGCTGAACACTTTCACTTTTAATGTAAATATATGTACATGACACATATGTGCATGTACAGACAAAGGAAGGCATAAAGACAAATTTAAGAGTTTATCAGTTTTATTATTGGTGGAAAATGTTGAAAAACAACAAGTGAAAATGTTATAATCGATCATGTCTGACCATTAAATACTCTACACCACTTAGTTCCACAAATAATGCTATAACGATGCGATTCATACAAATTAATGATCTTCGTCAACAATAACTTGTATAATAAAGTTTTATAGTGAAAGGAAATACTTTGAAGATTCATTTGAAGAAAGAATTTTGTATTTATGTTTTATATTTAGGTAGAACGAAATGAATTTCTGAGAGGCTGTAGCAAAAGTTGCTTGAAGGGCACAGGTATTATATAATTTTATATTTATTTATTTGTTAAATTCTCTTTTATATAAAAAATTCGAAACTTACAAATTGAAAATCTTTTTTTAGAATAATTGAAAAAATTGACATAAAAATCAAAGATTACAATAATTATTTTTAACTTAAAAAACATATGAAATAGTGTATAAAACTCTAGGTACCCTACATTGCTTTTCATAGATTTAAACTTTCATAGAATCTACTAGAGTGAGTACATCAAGATTAAACTAGCACCATTGAATTCCTCTGGTTAATCAGTATGGAATGGCATCAAATTTTTGATGTAAAAAAATCTCAACAAATTTTATAATATTTGGCTTGTCATAGCTTTTGCAAAGAAAAGAATTCAGTAAAAACTGTTAGATTTCGTTCAAACTTGAAACAATGAAGCTTTATAGCAAGTAGAATTAATCTGCTAATTATCATTTGGAAATATCAAGAATTGTGGACTTTTTCCATATAATGATTTTTTGTTTCAGGTGGTCAGGCTTTCCACTACAGTACAAATTTTGAACGCTTGTATTATAGCGAAAAATTTACGTAGAATAAAATTTTTTACATCGCTTAGAAAGCCTACATTCTTAAAATTTGTATATCTGTAGAATTTTATGTGTATGATTCATTTTGAGTTGAAATGAATCACTTTTCTCTAAAACTGTCTCAAAAAGACGCTTTTCATGCTAACTTTAAAGCATCACAGAAACTGTCATAGTGATCCGATCAAGCTCAAACTTGCGCCATTGATTTTGTATGATCAATTAAAAATGATGGGTCTTAAAATTTTGATATAAAAAATAATTTCGGATATTTATCGTGTATGCCTCACTGTAGCCTTTGCTAAAAAATGGAAAGTAAAAATCACCCAATATCATTCAAATTTGTCCCGATTAACCTTTATAGTATATATAACTTATGTACCAAAATTCATTGAGAAATATCAAAAATTATGGATTTTTTCCATATAACAATCTTTTTATAGTTTTGCCTTATAATGCATTTGCCTCACCTGACCGCAATTAAATCGCAGATAACTACTGTATTCAATTGTGGTTTCGTTTTAACTGAAACTGAAATCTGTTGGCTTTTCCACAAGCACACTGTATCTAATTTATGTAAACAGAAAATTATAATCTACTTTATAAAAAGTTGCAAACAAAAGTGAAGAAAAAATTGTATAAATAGAACGACAAGTAATCACCATTAAAGTTTGCTATATTGAAATCTTAACAAAACGATCCGATCTAATCTGCCAGATATGATTGTACAGAATTAAGCCACGTCAGCAACGTTCAGCCATGCACACACACACAGTTACAGTTGGTGTTTGAAGCTCATAAAGTAATGAATGGCTATTAAGTCATATGTTACCACCCCCCCACAAATCTTAACCATTTAAATTATTGCATTATCTTAAACGATTAATTTGTTTGTAATAAATTGTTATTTATCACAAACAATGCAAATATTTATAAATACTTTATTCTACATACATTCATCTAAAGTTAATGCCGCGCGTAGAATTTTTCTCTTTTTCAAAAAATTGTACTTTATCGAAAAGAATTTATGATAAAACGATGCAAAACATTTTATAAAATGGAAAAACAAAATAAACATTGCAAACGTATTAACCTATTGACTGCACTGATTATAAAGCAATTAGCTAAAAATTGCCTTAGGTCAAATCTTAAATACATCATGTACTTAGAAACGGTTGGTATGGAAGGTACATGATTACGTCTTTTATTAGTGTAGGTATTGCGTTTCATTTTGAAAGTTGAGCTTTATGCTGAGTATGGTTTTTTGTAAATTGTGGGCGTGTGTTTTATCTGACCACGCCTATTTTTGGTACATTGACGAATGGGGTTATTCTAAAAATGTGTACCAAATTTCAACTGCGTAGCTCTATTTAGGTTAGGTTATAGGGATCCTCCCTGGGTGAATACATGTCCTGATCTCTAGCTTGCCTTTAAGTTTACATAAACAGACAGACGGAGAGACGGACACGGTTAAATCTATTCAAATTTTTTCTGAATCGATCGGTATAAGGTATTTACTACACAACAAGTGGTGGGTATAAAAATTAAGGTGTTTATTATTGGTCCACTCTAACCAAACCGTATATAGATGAAAATTCATTGAAACCAAGTCATTCTCAAAAGGATCATTACTACGTAAAATCTCTATAGAGGTGATGTTGCATTCTATCCGAAGTAAGAGTTGATGGGTACTGAACAAAGACGTATATACGCGACAAAACGTAAGTGTAAGTTTGGACTTGTTTGACCTATTTTTACAGTCTGTTATCTTGTTAGTATAAAGTCAGGATCAAAGGTGGCTGCATAGCTAAAAATAACACCGCACAGTGAAGTGTTTAAACAGCTCTTTGACACTTAACCGTTTGTTGCTTTCTTCTGCTCCTCAACAAGTCTTTATGGGGACTTATTATAAAATTAAGTAAGTAAATATGTTTTCTCTTCCTCTCCGCCCCGATCATTATTTAATTGTGAGCCTGTATCTGCGGTATGCTCACCATATAACAATTAGCGTGCTATTTTAATTTCAGATGCAATGTGTAAGATTAGAGACACCATTAGAGTCACGTTTTCTTAAACATAATATCGCTACATTCGCACAAACCCCATAAGCCAGGATAAGCTCAGCCAAAGAGTAAATTATTCAATAGGAAGACATTGTTAGCAGTAGAGAAGAAGAAAGAAAAGGCACAGAAAGGCAATGAAAAAAAAATTAAAAAGAAAAAAAACTCTTCCTTCTCACATGGCGCAATCATCATACATCATTATAGAAACGAGATAACGAATTGGACTTGGTGTCAAGGGTTAAAGGCAAATTCCATCAAAGCAAATATTTACATAATGGTCTTGCTTATTAATTGAAAGACAAGAGGCACCGATTCGAGTCATTAGTTAAACCAAAATTATGTAAAAATTAAAAAGAATAAAAAACACGAAATTAAACAAAGTTGAAAATCGAATTTAGTTTCCACTCCTCCTCTCATAACTTACAAATCTTTCTGTTTAATGTTCGCATCACTTCTAATTAAAATTAAAAACGGATAATTCGTGTATTAAATGCCCATGTATGTGTGTGTGTGTGAGTGTGTATTTATGTAAAATATGAAATTTTGGTTCACACACCATATCAAGTGGCACTTAGTACACAATGTCACAATATGACTAATCAGAGATAACAAAGCTTTAAACATATACCTACACACACACACACACGTACATTCGTTTTTGAAGAACTTGAAAAATTAAATTGAAATTTATAACCATAACAAAAATAAAAACCAAACAACAACACAACGCAACACAAAAAAAAAAAAAAGCCAGTTTTATAGTCAAGTCATCAACCATGAAAGAGACTCAAACGAAACTGTGTTATATTCTTTAATGCATTGCATACGAATGCAAAATAAAAAAAAAAAATTTTTAATTTTTTTTTGAGACGAGGCTATACGTGAATTTTATTTATTATTAAACGATCATCATGACAGCTAATAAGTGATCAAAATTTCATGAAGGCCATCAGTTGTACATTCGGACAAAATGCGCTTCAAGACTATGTAGCATCAGCAGCAACAATCGGACTGAAGTTATTAAACGCATCGTTTTTAATGCGCAATATTAACAGAGTCACACCAGCATCTGTTCTGACCAAGTAGTAAAATGTACGAGTATATAGACTGTATGGAGGGACGGTATAAACGATGTGGCAATCAAGTTTAGTTATGCGGTTACTGCAAGAAGAAATACTTCTTGCTTTTCACAATTTTATACCCCGACGATGTTCTTCTAAAGTTGCAAAAAGTAGAGAAATCATATTCGAGTTAGGAAAGAATCCTAAGAGAGTTTCATATAAACTTTGTGATATCAAAAGAGGGCGTGGTTGCCTTGTTAAAGTTTTGTGCCACATTTTAATTCAAAAGACCAACTTTTAGTTTTGTTGTTTATTTGAAATGGCGCTCGATTGTTAAAAGAATCGAGAACTTGGGAAAACCAGAAAGCCTTTCTAAGAACAATGTAGTTCGTGTACCAGTAAAGTATTGACTGCGAACTAACATGTTCGCAAACTAATGAACCAAGTGAACAAAGTAATTCACTGAAGTGGTTGAAAGGAGTTCGGTCTTCATACCGAACTAGAAATACCATTTTCTTATCCATTTATAGAAAATTTGTTTCGGTCGGACTTAAATCGGAAAATGTGAAAAATTGATATTCTGTAGCTAGCAGAGCTGAATCCGGGACCGGTTTCAAACCTCTGCCTTTAAGAACATGTTTACCGAGCAACATTCATTTATTCAAATTCGGTTTAGAATTTGGATGATAGCCATGATACTCAGAAAGGTGCGAGATTCGGAGTACAAGCGGACGATGGCTGGTAACCACAAAATATGCTACAATTATACATTTTTGCAGCATTACACAAACTTGGACTTTAAGATTTTGATGCCGATCAAAAATATGTGTATTTCATGTATGGAAGAGTTCCAGAGGACAGTTCCAAGACTTGTAAGAAACTTTCCAAGTTTTTTAAAAAACTTGCAACTCCTTTTAAAGATGGTACAAAGTGTCACTTGTAAACCTTGCATCACATATAAGAAGGTGTACAGTACAATAAATGCAAATTCCGCATCCTCATACAGTGCTACACACACATTGAAGCAATTGGATATTATCTATTGAGGCAAACAAACAAACAAACACATGTAAAGCCATCACACTATATACGTGTATGTAATGCATTAATGTATTTATTTGCGATCTTTTTGGGTTTGTTGGCCATAATATACGAGCCAAACAAATGCGGTAGTCGATCGCTGTTAACTGAAAATGATTAAGAAACGCGTGATTCTACGCTTTAGTCACACCGTCTGATTAACAGAGTGCCTAAAAGTTAAGTTAAACACTATTGGTCGATGCGAGTCGTCAGGGTTGGTTGGTGGCTGCTTGCAACAGTGTGTCGAAATTCATCATGAAGATGCAATTTTCAATTTGTTGTTTATTCAAAACATAAACACCCAAAAACGTATGTTACTGATTGGCTTTTTTTTTAGTTTCGTTTCGTTTTATTTCGTTGTTGTTGTTGTTGCTTGTAGGCAGGCCATTTATACACACTAAGCTTCGTTATAATAATAATAAAAAAAACAAAAAAAAAAACATAAAATATTTTTATAAATTGGAAATTACATTTGTATGGGTAATGTCTGTCTGTCTGTCTTTTTTGATCATTTGTCTAAATTCAATTTGTGCTTGCATAAGTAGCAGCAGTAGCTAATTTGACCCGTTTACTCACTACGTACATGCGCCGTGATCTGCCTTGTCATTGTAACCGCTTTACTTTATTTTATGAACCGGCATAAATATTTATTTAGCAGCAATAAAACCGTTACTCATCATCAAACATTAGTTAAGAATCGCAAATGATTAGATACTCACTCACATAGATTTTTTGACACAAAGCCATTAGCGTAGCAATGTTTCCATTTTTTTAAACTCATCCTCTCAAGGTTGCAGTAAACGGGTCACACTCTATCGAAACGTTTACAGTACCAAGAAGCGAACAAAAAATATATTCTGAATTAGTATAAAACACTGAATCAATGTAGGCGTGTCGATCGGTCTGTTCATGTAAACTTTTCTTTAGATCGTCATACTTTTTAAGATATTTTCATAAACTTTGATTTAACAACAAGAAGCTAAACCTGAGAAGAATCCTATTGAAAATGAATTGAATTGGTTATCATCGGGAAGTAGGGAAGTATCAAAAGCGGAAGAGCCACACCCCCAAAAGTATATACGTTCTTGATTAGCATCAATAGAAAAGTTGGTTTAGCCAATCCGTCCGTCCGTATGTCCATGTGAATAATACACTTTTTAGTTTGGAACTCTTACAGAGGCAAAAATTGAGATATCGCACTGAAATTTGATACAAGCAATTTTCGAGGTTTTGTACGGTTTGCTATTGCAATTCGGCCAAATCGGGCAAAGAATACGCTCACAATGGCGTCCTAAACCTTGCACCCAGAACTTACAGCACTTTGGCAGTCGCAAATTTTGAGCTATCGCATTGAAATTTGGTACACGTTAAAAGTACTCCATTCAAAATGGATTAAATTACACCAGAGACCTTCATACAATTTTACACAATATATACTTTTGGAGGTTTTTCCTTCATTACATACAAAGCACAAGAGATACAAAAAAACAAAATTTTATTTTATTTATTAATTATTTTTTTATTTTTATTTTTTAAATTATTAATTATTTTTTTAAATTTAATTATCAAATTAACCACGCCCACCTAAAGTGAACTTATTATGGACGTTGGAATGTTTTACCTTAAAATTATGAATCATTTTAAAAACCATGCGCAGGTTCGATTATTGTAGGCATCGAACTCGCGACGCTGCGAATTTAAAAATATTTTTTTTTTAAAACGAAAATTTAAGTTTCCTAATATTTATACCCTGCACCACAAGTAAAAGAGGCTCTAATTAAGTTTGCGTGGATGCCACATCCATCTTCAATCATCAGAATCGATTTAACCATATCCGTCTCTCCGTCTGTCTTTTCATTTAATTTCATATATTTGTGCGCAATCTACAAAAGTGCACTTTTAAAGATATTTTGATAAAATTTGGTACCAGGATATATTTTGACCCAAAGAGAAAGCTTATTGAAAATGGACCGAATTAATCCATTTTTACAGCCTCTCACCATGAAACGTTCTATTAAAAAGAAAGTCTTTATATGACGAAAATTTGCAATTCTTATTAATCTTACACAAAATGTGTCGAAAAATGATTGATTAGCTTAAACAAGTAAGAAAACTAAATTTGGCTTAGGCCAAATCTTAAATACCCTCCACCTCTACACGAAAGGGCGTGGCAAATAAATATATATATATATTGCGCCCTCTATTAGTGTATGTCTTAGCATGTAAGTCTACTTTTACGTTAAATATGGTTTTTTTAAAATTGTGGGCGTGTCTGTTATCCAACCGCGCCCATTTTTGGCACGACAGTCAATAGGATAACTATGTATACGTGTACAAAATTTAAAGTTCCTAGGTCAACTTTTGTGGCAGATAAAAAGATTTTTATTAATTGTGGGCGTGTCTGTAATCCGAGTACGCCCATTTTTGGCATATCGATGAAGATAATATTCATAGATATACGTACCAAATTTCAAGTTTGTAGCTCATATTTTGTGGTAGATAAATAGATTTTTGTCGATTGTGGGCGTGGCTCTTGACCGATTTTGCCCATTTTAAATAGCGATCTGCGTGCAAAGACTAAAAGTGCCTGTACAAAATTTCAGCTCAATATCTCAAAATTTACGCCCGTGAGAGTGCCAACAACAGACGGTCACACGGACACACGGACATACATGTCTAAATCGACTCAGTTTTTGACGCTGATCAAGAATATATATACTTTGTAGGGTCTCTGGCGCCTCCTTCTGGGTGTTGCAAACGGAAGAACAAACTTAGTATACCCTCATCACTGAGGTGGAGGGTATAAAAATGGATGCGCATAAATTTGAACCAGATCGAACCATTTTTGAACTCCTTTCCATATAATAATATTTCACAAAGTGACTGTAATGGCAACGCTTAGCGTTTACTGATGCATCTAAATTACTTTGTGAAACCAAGTGATGTAAGGTATTAAATATACCGTATTGCCTGACTATAACATTTTCACTTGTTTGGTTTTCTAATGGTTTTTTAATAAACTTCGCCCCCTTGCAAACGCAGTAGAATTCAAAATTTGTGAAACGAATCTTTAATAACTTGAAAATTTGTGTTAAATCTAAAAATAATAACAATGCTAATATCACACACACACACACTTCGTATTTAATTATACTTAAAGAACGAAAAAGTTCGATACTGAGATGTAGGCAATGTGACAAAAGCTCAGTTAAACTATGTGGGTAATTAGTACGAAGGGAACCATAAAGTTGATAAAGTTGTTATGTAATCGGAGCTCTCTAGCTCAGTGTAGAAATACTGGCTTAACCAGAACACCCTCTGCTTGTTGTTTATCCCTAACCACCAAGTAGTTTTTTTTTCACAATGTTTCGTAAGAGATCTTGAAATCACTTTCTAATCTAATCTAAGCCTTGCTAAATAAATTTATTAAGATAATGTAACAAAAACTTATTGAGTACTCTGTACAAATTGGTGGTTGCCTGTAAAGAACTCCGCACTGGGCCGTACAGCACATAAGGCAATGGTTTAATGGGTAAGGAAAAAAAAAGAATGAAAAAGAAAAGAAAAAAGATAAACTGTTTTAGCTAAAGTGAAGCCAAACCTTTAGAAGAGTTGAGACATGAACGCAAACAAACAAACGAACAAACAAACAAACATTGGATAAAGAAACGACAAAACATAACAAAACACCAACAATAACGAATCAAAAACAACATCACATGCTTTGGCTTTTGGGTGCGTTCTGTGAACTCCACGATCATACACAACATGATCACAAACCACACTATTAGTGGTAGTGATGGTGATGGTGATGGTAATGTTCGATGGTAATGCTAATGGTGGTAACAACGCATTTGTTGTTGTTGTTGTTGTTGTTGTTATTGTTGTTATATTGCTCGTATTGTAGAGTGGTGTTGTTATTAATAATAACTACTGTCAATACAACATTCTACTGCTTTACAACAACAATAATAATAACAATAACATCCAGCCAGCCAGCCAGCCAGCCAATCAACCAGCACTAGCTCTTCACCAAATTGAACTCAATTGCAATTGCTTGTAAAAGGTACAATAACAATAGTGATTAGCAGTAAATAGGATGTTGCCTGGTCGGCGCTGCTAGTGTGGCTGGCTGGCTGGCTGGCTGGCTGATCACACTGATGATGAGGCTTTAGAGTAAATATTTGTATGTGTGCGTGTGTGTTTATGAATCTTTTTTAGTACAAATATGTGCAATGCAATGAGATGAAGACGACGAACCGACCGACCGATCGAGCAATCGACCATACACCGTTATTATGTCAAGAATTTTACATTTTTTTCTTAAGTTAAGTTTAATACTCACATGTTAAGAGTTTGCTGTTAAAAATGTCATTTTTTTGTTTGTTTTTGGCTGCTTGTGTTCTTTTTGTGTTTCGAGTGAATTTCATGTTTTCATTTTCATTTTCATTTTCATTTTCATTTTTTGGTTTTTGCTTTATTTATTTATGCATATGTATGCCTTTCGTGTGCTTCATTATAGATGCAAAGAGACTGTGAGTGCAATACAAACACACACACACACACACACACACACACACACACACACCACATACTCGGTGGCTATACTGTACTGAATGCTGATGGTGGAACTAAATTAGATAACTTTTTCTCAAGTATATAATATAAACAAGTATGTGTGTGTGTGTGCTTGTGTGAACCTTCCTCCTCTGAGACTAAATCAAATTTTATTCGCATTACTGACAAATACATGGGTTAGGCTCACACTCACAAAAAGAAAAAAATTACAAAAAATTTTTTCTTTACTAAAAATAAACACCAGGCAAGCAGTCAGCGAGCCAGACAGCCCGCCAGCTTAAACACTAACCTAAAACATTCTCTTGCAATAGAGAGACGCAAATATTGTTGTTGTTGTTGTTGGTATGTATATATGAACTCCTCGTATACAGTTCACTTTACCAAGATTTTTGGGGGCTCGCATTTTGTCACAAGAATTGCGGTAACACGTACCTACACGTTCCATGTACACGGCAATGCATTCATTGCACAGTCGTTATATTGCTTAATTTTCTTCATTTATTTAACAATCAATAGATTTAAGCATTAACAGCATTTTAATAGCTGGTCTGTGCAATTGTTACAACTTGTGATTGTTATTGCGATTGCCCTGCGAAATGCATGCAACCTGCCTGGAAACCCTTAACGGTGAGGTGCTCACAATTTCATATCTTACTGTTCATGTACATTTACAGGTTGCCTGCCTGCATACATGCTTGAGTGTGCACTGTTAGTGCATCTGGCAGTCACCAAATATTGACAATAATTTTTTCGGTTTCGGCTGTTTCTTCTTATTACGATGATTTCTTTATATGTAATAGTCAGAGTTTTTTTGTTGACTCTGAAAAAACGTGATTATAAGATTTTCATCACTCATCACTCATCACTTTTAAGGCGTTGATTTATTTATTTTGTAAAATTTATTCAAATGCAAACAAGGGCTCCTTATGCCTACCAAGGGCTCTTAAGGTACAAGTCCCAAAATAGTAAATTATTGCGTTGGCGACCAAGTGATAGAAGGTTCAATTCCAAACAATAAGGAAATAAAGGGAAATAAGGGTTCGGTACTTTGAACAGGTTAACGAAACAAAAGAAGGTAAAAAGCGTCTGTTGACAAAATCCGCAATCACATAGTTGCCAACATAATAGGTACCCTCATTATTCTTTTACTACAGCATAGGCTTGATAGGCGCTATGAAATCATGTTCGCCGGGTCCCGGGTTCAATACCTACAACAGTCGATCAGAAGGTGATGGAGTGTTTTCTTTACTAAGTGGTAATTTTTATGCCTTGGGGTGACAGTAAAAGCACTACTTACAGAAGACATCCGCTGAATGCCGATCTAAAAGAAAATGTTCTACCTTAAGAATAACAAGATCAATATTTAACTAGAGAAGAGAAGTGCTAAGACTTTACACTGGGTTAATAGAGAGGTCCCTTCAAAATAGCAGAATGCTTCATTAATGACTGTGTTCAAAAACTTCCCGATTACGGCAAAGCAACACCCACTTCTTTCCAGTGATCACAATTGTTAGAGAATCTATAGACAGAACTATTTCTGCAGCTAAAGTAGATGCCTATGCTCACTATACCAGTGATAGTTCAATGGAGCAACATTTTTAAAGGGTTTCAAAGACTTATCCCAATGAAACATTTTCCTCTCATTTTCTAGGCAGAAATCTTTACAATCATTAGATGGCCCACTAGAGGCGTAACACGTAGCTCTAATGCGAAGAGTGGCGGCTATCTACAACTGTCGAACCCGTGTATGGAGTATTTTTAAAATGTTTCTTAATTGGGTGGTAATTTCTATATATCGGGGGCTTAGATTGGTACGGTGGCACCTTCTGAGTGCCGATCCTTTAAAAAAATATCTAAGAAGTGAAACCGAAAGGACCCACATATATACCGATTATCTGACTAAATTGTTTAAAAATCATACAGCAACTTTGGGGCTGAGTAGAGGCAGTAAAAGTATACATTGTCTTAGTACTTAGGTCTTCGGAGATTGGTGGTAACAAAAAGCGTTTCTTGGGGGCCTTTTTAGATATATTATAGGTCTTGAAGCTGTTCTTGAAGTATCTAAAAGAAAATTAAAGGGACTTATAAAATTATTCAATCACTGGAGAAACTGCAAAGACCAGTGTCAAGCTATAAGATTTATAACATCTTTCAGTCAATCTCTAATACAACTGGAACTTTTCAAAAGTGATCTATGCAGAAATTTTGTGCCCACAGATGTCATCTGAAAAATCTGGACCTATTTGATAGAGACTTGCGCATTTGTAGGTGCTGCGGTGAGAGAATTGAAATGTCCGAATAAATATGCGTTCTGCAGTGCGTGGGTGAGTCAGCTATCTAGACTTCTAAGAAAAGGGCCTAATCTGTCAATATACTTGATAAACTTTATTCTGTTCAATATATTTCAGTTCAAATTGATCAATGTAAAAATGAGAGCTATTTAAAAAGCACTTAGATTAATGACACGATAACAGTGTTGACTATTATACTCCATAAGCACTTATCCGTTGTATCTCGTGAATGTTTCAATTATTCATTCTTCAAGATGACAACGAGCATTATATATAATATGTACGGAGATCGTATATAATATAAAAGTTCATTATTTTTATTTTAGCTTCTACGTAAGCATATAAGCAGACAAGAGTATTCTTTGTTTGAATGAACAAAAAATGTATTTGGTGCACAGTTATCTTGATTAATTGTTAATGTTTTTTAACAAAACAAAATAAATGTGAGAATATTTTTATTTTATTTTAATATTTTAATCAATGCCTTCATTGCATGCAATTGTGACAAGTAGAGACACTTATAAGTGGGCTTATGCCAAATGTGAAATATCCTATACAGTTATAGGTAGCTTGGGGGCGTGGCATCAATCCAATTACAATACTTTGTCTTGAGTAATACGTCGAAGATAGAATTTTGAACTAACCTAAAGAGATTTTATTTCCATTGTGGGTCTAACTCAATATTTTCAGCACAGCGATGCACACACTATGCATAAATTGAAGCCCTGAAAGATTTTACCCATTTTAATGCAATACTACGTGAATAAATGAAGAACATCTCAATTTATTTATATTTATAGGATCTCTAAAACCTATTTCTAAGTATTGCAAATGGAATGACATTCTCGGTGTATAGTGTAGAAGGTATAAAATTGTGTGAACTTGTTGAACTATAAAAAAGATGTACCGTTTTGAAAGTAACAGTACAGAAGAATTCTTTTCATAAATCGATAATTAACACAAGTAAGAAAACTAAATTTGGCTTAAACCAAATTTTAAATACCCTCCAAGTTTTACCTTGAGTATGGTTTTTCGTAAATTGTGAAAGTGTCTGTTATCCGACCACGCCCATTTTTGGTACATCGATGGATGAGACAACTATAAATATTTGTACTAAATTTCAAGTTCATAGGTCAATTTTTGTGGCAGATGTATAGATTTTTTGTAAATTGTGGGCGTGTATGTAATTCGATCACGTCCATTTTTGCCAAATCGATAGTTAGGTTAATTGTAAATAAGCGTACTAAATTTAAACTAAATAAATTTTTATGGCAGATATATATATAATTGTCAATTGTGGGTGTGGCTCTTAAGAGATTTTACACATTTTTAAAATGATTTTCGTACAAAAACTAAAGGTGTCTGTACAAAATTTCAGATCAATATCTTAAAATTTACGCCCATGAGATTGCCAACAACAGGCAGACGCACGGACACACGGACATAACATACAATACATGTCTAGATCGATTCAGTTTAGGTGCTGCTCAAGAATATATACACTGTGTAGGGTCTCTGACGCCTCCTTCTAGGTGTTGCAAACGGAAAAGCAAACTTAGTATATCTGAGGTGGAGCATATAATGAAACTTTGATTTGATTAAAATTTTTAAAAGACCGAAACTCAATTCACTAACCAACTTTCTAATGAAAATCCTTTGAAATCATTAATTATTTAAATTAAGATTTCAGTTGAATTTCATATTCCAATACTTTTATTAATATCGCCAAGACTCTCAGGTGAAGAGTCTTGACTGACTGACTAAAACATTCTTTACTTGTTTTTTGTGAAATTAGAGTAAATTTTTTTTCACACATAAACACATTGAGTACTTTATTTAATGCAAAAATAATATAAAAAAGAAAAACATTTAAACAATAAAGTTGTGGTCATAAATCAATAAATCTGTTAAACGGCGAATGCTTATCGCCACTTGGTATACAATAGATGGTGTATAGAAACGCCTTCAGATATACATAACTGTATAAAAATTGATTAGTTAACCAACAACAACAACAGCAACAACACTAGTAAACAAACACTTCTTTTTTTTTGTTTGCTTGTTTGTTTTGTTTTTTGTGTTTTAGTTGATTTAGAGGGAGAGAATGTCAGATTTTTGTAGCAAGTTGCAACTTAACCTGCAACCGGACACTCCTCATAAACATTTAAAACGATTTGTTGTTGCTGTTATTGAATTTGCAGATGGCAAATGTTTAATTGATTTAGTTTTTTCCCCGCCATTGTTAGTGTTGTTGTTGTTATAGTGATTATTATTTTACTGTTCGATTATCAGCGATTTTACCTAATGTCGTTAATATGGTTAACCCACAAGCCAACGTGAGCAGCTTCACAAAACATTTGAAACATTTAGCATGCAGTGTAATTATTATCATTGAACTTTAACTGGAAATCGGAAAAATGAAGATGAAGAAAAATGGAAAAAAAACAAAAAAACTAAATTTGTCTTAAGTCGAATCTTAAATACCTTCATCACAAAGAAACGGTGAGCATGGCAGGTACATATACAAGTGTTTTTGTTAATTGTGGGCGTGTCTGTTAAACGACCACGCCCAATCATATATATGAATACCAATATTTCTACTTTATAGGTCAATTGTTGTGGCAAATAAAAGATTTTTGTTAATTGTGGGCGTGGCTCATCACCGATTTTGCCCATTTTCAATAGCAAAAACTAAAAGTGTCTGAACAAAAGTTCAGCTCAATATCTTAAGATTTACAACCGGTGAAGATGCCAACAACAGACGGACAGACGGACATTAATGTCTAAAGCGACTCAGTTTCTGAAGCTGATCAAAAATATATACACGTTGTGTTGCAAATACAATGACAAACTTACTAAACCGTCTATTTTATGTAGAAGATGTACAAATAAATCTTAATTTCATTGTAATTGTTAAAGGCATTCCATCACCTCAGAGAATGCTGCAAAAATGTGAAATTTTCCATAAGAAAAATATTTTTTTTAATAAGTAGAATAAATTTTGTAAGCATTCGCATAATTTAATAATAGAAATAAATTGCGGCTGACTTGTACAATAATACGACCACACAACATATTCTAAACCAACACCAGCACCAACAATAAAATGCAATTAAAGATGGACAATCAAATGGATTATTTATGGGACAAGATTTGTGTGACACATGCATCTACATTTATAAATATATGTACTAAGGCAGGCATACACTATATATCAGGTACCCCTACCCACTGCATTTGCATACGTATGCGTGTGTATGCAGCAATTCACTTAATAGCCGTGAATAACTTATTTGACAAAGTCGAGGGTGAGGGTGAGGGTGAGGGTGAGTAAGTAGGTGAGTGAGTTAGTGAGTGAAGCGAATGAAGAAAAGTGAAATGTTTGCTTAAACGGATGAATGGATGTGAAGCTACTCGGCTGGGGTGTATTGGATGCTAAAGCTAACTGAACCAGTGTCTGGTTTGGTTTGGTTTCGTTTCGTTTATTTTATTGAATAAACAAAACCGGTCCTCCCTTGTCGCAGAATCGCATAATTTTCATTTTGTTTCATATTCATTATCATGCATCAATATTAGCAAATGTACAAATTTATCTAATATGCGGGAGCTAACTGGTCAAACTGCACATAATACCGCATCTTGGCATCATCATCATCATCATCATCATCATCATCATTAATTCACGTTCAGAACATTAAAATTAAAAACTCGCAGCCGGCCACAAACGCAAAACAAGTCTATATATGTGGTTAATAATAATGAGGCAATTTCTATCAGCACACAGCTATCGCCTGGCATGTACACCGTCCGTGTATATGCAGATAGGTTTAACATTGAACGCACCAGCATTGCTCGCGTACAGAGTTATAGAGTTGTATGGTTAATTGAGAAATCGTCTGTGTGATTTACCCCAACCCCTCCCCGCCGCCGATATAATTCTACTAACAAGCAACAAGTGTTTCTAGCGCTTACCGGTGCGCGGTTGTATGTGTGAATTTAAAGTATTCTGGGCAGGTTCGTTTACATGATTATTACAGATAATCAATAAATATTGGAAATAAAATGAATAATAATGTTTTGCTATTGTTAAGCACTCTTCCTTGTTCCCGTGTTTTAACAAAGTAAGCGTCTTGCGTCATAAATTTCATTATTGTGCGGTGGTGGCCAGCATTTATTGTTATTGTAAGTTGACAAAGAGTTTATAACGGTAACATATATAAAGAATTTTTGATAAACTTTTAGACCTGATAAAAATATATCTATAACCAGATATTACTTTCTGCTTTAATAAGAAATGTCCATCTGTCCCTCCGTCCGTCTCATGTCTGTTTCAATTCAAGCCAATATTTATAAAAATAATAATGAAATTTTTCACAAAGTCAGGTAAACTTTAACTCACTCTCAAGCCTTATTTAAAGTGATTCAAATAAGACCCTTTTTCGAACCTCTTTGCCCATGAAACGCTTTATTTTGAAAAAGAAAGTTTCTTATGAAACAAGTAAGAAAACTACATTTGACTTAAGACAAACTTAAATACCGTACTTAATATATATAAATGGTGGGCGTGGCAAGAGTATAATTATCCCCTCTAATACTGTATGCATTAAGTATCAGCTGGGAAGTCAAGTTTTATGGTGAACATGGTTTTTTATAATTTTGTGGGCATGTTTATTATCCGACCATGCCCATTTTTGGCAAATTAATTGACGTAATAATCATAGATATGCACACCAAATTTCATGCTTTTAGATCAATTTTTGTGGCAGCTGCATAGATTTTTGTTGATTAAGGGCGTGTATATTATCCAACAACGCCCATTTTTGGCACATTGATAGAAAGGATAATTATAGATAAATAAACTGAATTTCAACTTCATAGATTTTTATTTGTGGCAGATAAATAATTTTTTGTCAATTGTGGGCGTGGCTTTTGACTGATTTTACTCATTTTAGATAGGGTGCATAAACTGAAATGATCTGTATAAAATTTCAGCTCAATAAATCAAAATTTATGCCCGTGAGAACGTCAACAACAGAGAGACAGACGGACGGACACACGGAAATATGTGTACATGCCTAGATCGAGTCAGATTTTGATGCTGATCAAGATTTTATATACATTTTAGAGTCTTCTGAATGTTGAAAACGCACAAGCTTAGTATATGTTGAGGGTATATCTCTTCCTTCAGGAGGCTTTCACAGAGGACCACCATAAATTATGGAGCATTGCTTGTAATCTACACAGAATCACACCGCCATGAATGAAGACATTGCTTGGGAGTATTGACAAATCAAATCAACTTACTGATCAAATAATAACATTGAGATAACACCTGTGACCTACGACTTGCTTATATTTGGAAAATCAAGAATATGCATTTTTTTACGTGTTAAACATGCCCAAAAAAGTACACTGGCCCCAAACATGATACTCTGCCTAGAATTTGTATGCATTCAATTGATAGTTTATGCACTTCGTACTCTGTACTGTAGCGGCCCACTGTGTACGGTGGCCGGTGAATGCCTTCGGCTAGGCATCCATTTACACCTTCCATTCATAGAGATGTCCCATAGACCAACATGTGAATAAATTGTCTGTTTATTTGCTTTTGTCTGGGTTTGGGAATGGATTGTTGCATGAACATGCACATACCTGAGCACATGTTGCTCCGTCGTCGGCTTGCTGCAATATGCTAATAGTATTAACAAATAATTGTGTGTGTGTGTGTTTGTGTTTCTTTGTGGATTTATGTTTATGTTTATGTTTAAAAAACGTTAAACATAACTCACATTTACAACCTGCACACATGCGCATGCGCAATGCGACACTGAGTCGTAGTGCAGCACTCTTGAAATGTTTATTACAGCCATTTAAATAATGTTTCTCAAGTTATTTATAAAATAGTGTTTTCCTTAAATTAATTTTCGTGCTTAGTTTTAATTTTAGTAGTTTTTCATATTTGCTTCGTTTCTTCTTCTTCTTCTTCATCTTCATCTTCATCTTCGTCTTGTGTAACTTCAGCCAAAGAAGCAACAACATTTTTAGAATCATAAATTTTATATTTCTCAATGTGATAATAGCTTGTTTTATGACCAACACACACACACACACACACAACAAACAAACAAACAAACAAACGGAAAACCTGATTGCAAAACAATTTGAAGGTGTTAATATGGGAGGAGGTTTCAGTTTAAACACCTCCCTAATAAATATTTCGAATAATTTCTGTTATTAAATAGAGGTCAGTGCGGACATCACGTTTTATGATGAAAAGAAAACTAATAAAATTCGAAACAAATAAACCGGCTGTAGGGGGTC
Organism: Ornithomya chloropus; assembly: GCA_963971445.1. Lineage (NCBI taxonomy): Eukaryota > Metazoa > Arthropoda > Insecta > Diptera > Hippoboscidae > Ornithomya > Ornithomya chloropus. The sequence continues at coordinate 33,997,805 of OZ020530.1, read as the reverse complement.
ACCACTTACTTCCAGTTGTACAGCTAAACAAGTACAACTATTTTTGCCAGCATTTGTTTGTTAAGATAGTATCACAGAAGGTCCTTTCAGTAGCTGAGTGGGCTAAAGTTTTGTCTTAGTAAACTACTCTGCAGCTGAGGAGTGAGTTTTTTCAACTGAGACTCAACTCAGGTGTCTCAGGCGTTGGATTGACAACCCCCCACCCACAGTTAAGAATATTATCATAAAAGTCGAGGTTGGCTCGAAGGGCGAATGAGCTCTCAAGCTTTTAAAAAAAAGCCTTTCATTATTATTGATATCACTGAAGAACAGCTTTCGTCATTTAAAACTCCCTTCATTGAAAATTGTTATAGAGGAGAAATTCTTGAAGAATTGTTCGATCCTGTCTAAATTTTGTTTAAAACGAATATTTAAACTAAGAGAAGAAGAATTTTTTCTCAATTCGGGACTTTTTTACCCAAGTCTGTTTGTCTGTCCATGAGTCCGTCTGTGTATAATATTCTTCCTTTTCGCAACAATTGATCTATCGATTCTAAACTTGGCAGGAATATTGCCAGTTCTTATGTTGGTTTTCAAATTGAACAAAATCGATCGAACGAAAATGAAAACTTGAAAAATGATCAATTTTTAGAATATTTTTAATCGGTTTTGAAGCGGTTTTCATTTAAAAATCGCTTTAAAACTCTGCCAGGGCTTTGTAGGGTGTCTGATGTCGCCGACTGGGTGTTCCAAAGGGAATGACAAATTTATCTTAGGTGCAGGGTATAAGAAGAATTCTTACTTCTTAACCATGGGTCCACAAATCGTTTCATTCGAATTTCTATAACACTAGAAATCTAGATCTGCAGTAAAGTGGCACCTTGACCAACTCGTCTATCATCGTGGAGGTCAAGAGAAGAGACCTTCAAATTTATTTAGTGGTGGCAGCTGTCGTTAGCTACTTATTACGCTGTCCACCGATTAAAACAATAACATATCATCGTAAATATTGTATAAACAGTACTTGGGTGTCGAGTAATTTAGTACTTTCGTTGTGTGTTCGGTAAGAAGTGAATTTCAAGTGTATCAACATCATTTCGTACCGCACAATCACTGCCACTGTCATAAAGATGGAACCTTGAATCGTCATGATGTCCAACTGACGCGTATATGTGTATAATTTTATTATAGTTTTGCAGCATTCGATCGCTGTGAGTGTAACTGGCAGATGCTAATGAAAAGCCAATCGAGCAACACCATCACCACCACCACCACCAAACACTACCCGCGACCACAACATCGTTCTTGAATGATTTCAAAATTTCAGGTTTTTCTTTTTTTAATTCTTAAAGCATACGCCAACACTCACACGCACACAGTGCATGTATTTCTCTTGATCGACCTTAAACGTTAGCTAACAGTTGATTTAAATCTAATAAAATTGGAATGCTAATGTACGTCGTTACTTGCGTTGAGTGAGGTTTTTTTTTCAATTTTATTATTTTTTATTACGTTTTTTTTCCCTCCACATCACATAATTCTCGTCAAAAGTCTGCAGGCAGCTGACAATGGTGTCATTGTGTGTGTTGTTGGTTTTGTTATTCAAAGATGACATCTATCCCTCCATTTTAATTAAATCGTCAGTGTGTTGCGGGTGTCTCATGAAGTGTATACATGCGTGTAATTTTACTTGATTTGACTGACTTGTGAACAAAATGATTGTTAAGTATAAATGACGTACTTAGAGGCTTTACCAGCCAACGATAGAACCACTAAAGCTGCATAATTACCACGTTTGTGTGTGTGTGTGTGTGTGTGTGTGTATGCTACATATATTAATTACTTTGAAACAAAAAACATAAGATTTGTTTATTTATTCATTTATTACATCCACTCATTCATGTGCAATCACTTCAGGTGTTTTTAATAAATATTGTATTCACTTTTTTTCGAGTGCATGTGTGTGTCTTGTGTGTTTATTTATAAGTTCTTTCATATGTCAAGACTTTAAAGTAATAACTGTTTTACATCTTAAGTTGCTGTCTGGCAAAGCTGATTGTTAACTAAAGCTATCATATAATTTAATTACGGTAATCAATCATGCTGCACTTGTTGTAAGAAAAATCACGTAATCGTAAATGTTGGCGAGAGGGGGAGGGGAGGGGGGGATGTAAACAGTAAACGAACAATATTGCACACAATACCAGTTCAGCTGAATCATCAAATGCCGCTTTGCAGGCTGTAGCATACTATGCGCCATAGGTGGGGAATCTGTTTGCCATTAGAGGCCACATGCAGATTGGCCAGCAATAAGAATGGGCAGTAAATGTTTTATTTATTTCGTTTTTTATGGGCGGGGGTATGCTAAGTTTGTCATTTCGTTTGCAGCAGAAACCCTTTAAAGTATATATATGATCAGCATCAAAAAATGAATCATTCTAGGTCAGTATGTCCGTATGTCCGTATGTCTATCTCTTATTGGCATTCTCACAGTTGTAAATTTTGATATTGAGCTCACATTATGTGTAAACACTTTTAGTTTGTGCACGTAGGTCGATTTTTAAAATAAGCAAAATCGGTCAAGACCCAAGTATCTTCGAGCCTGCTTGTATGCTCTACACCACAAAGTGGTTCACGGGTACAAAAGATTTGTGCATACGTTGTAAATTTATTGTACCAATCGGGTCATTATCAAAATCTGAACAAACTTAACTATTTCTTTATGTCTGTCTATCCGTCCCTCCATTCATCCGTCCATGAATGAATCATTCGCAATTTTTTATGTTTATTGTGTAATTTGGCAGAGGTATGTCTATTGGCTAAGGACCATCAACCATTTTTAGAACCTTTTTCCCATATGAACCTCTCTCATTACAAAGAAATCCGTTGTATGGAAAAGTCTCACATTATTTCGCTAATGGATTTATTTGACAAATGATATCGCTACTAGGTGACGCATTGACCTTGAATGCAGCAGCCTGTTTTACTTGTTATAATTGCATAAAAATTCAAAATCGAATTTTGGTCCGTTGTAAAAAAAGCGTTTATCATGCCTGACCGCCATAAACTAAAGTGTTTATAAACTTTTGTGATCATGAAACGGCTGAAATTTTAGTGCTAATTAAGAATGTGACCTGTTTCTGGTACAAACAACAACAACAACACGTTAATAAACTAAATACAATTTTACCGTTAACGTGAAATATATGAAAGTCTCTCAACTGCTGTAAACACCACGCCTTATGGCGGGCGGCTACATAAGGCGAAGGTAAGCGCTGCAGTCTCTAATGTAGGAGATGCCCAGATCGATTTGCGCGGTGCGTAAAACATTTTTGTTCAGTTTTTGAGATTAATGCGAATTTTTCTCCATTCAATCAAAGCTTGAGTTTTGTTCATTTGAACAATAAACCAACTCAACAAGCTGTCTTATGTGGAGCACCCTATATTCCTTTTTATAAATTATTTTTTTTTAAATTTAATTTTGGTTTTATTATGAATGTTCACATATATGTATAAATATGCATATGAGCGAAAAGGGGAAGTGTGTTGCAAATGTTTAGTTTCTTAACAAATATTTATGCATAATACCGATCGATCATGTGTGTGCGTGTAGATAATTCAATGCGCTGCGATGGTATAATACAATAAATAAAAATTTAAAATTAGGATTAAATTAACAGTCAAACAAAAGTTATGCTAATTTTCTTCTTTTTTTTTTACTCAAATTAAGGTTGTGGATAAAAAAAAATAAAAAATGCGGCATCATCATGGTTTTGTTTCTATTGCGTCTGCATAAAATCTGGTTTTCTTGTTCATTAACAATATAAAGCACAACAAAAAGAAAATGAAATAATAATAAAAAAAAGAAAAAAATTGTTATCATAAATGGATGAATTGACGCGATGTTTATGTATCAATATACGTTTAGGGAAGTGTTTTAGAACTTGTTGGTCCGTCTTTTAAGTTGAAAGTGAACGTGAATTATGTTATTGATGTGTACACACACATACACACACATGTACATAAAAAGGCTTATTAATTAAATTGGACTTGAACCAAATTGTGAATATTCTCCTTATCTCATGTAAAAGAAATGGCCATGGCAGGGACTTGGTAACGCCCTATAATAGTATATTTATTATATGTTTCATGCTGTATAAGGTTTAAATTAAAATGTAGGCGTATTTGTTATCCGACCCCGCCCACTTTTTGTCACATCGGTTGATGGTTTTATTAAAACAATGTATATAAAATTTCATTTTCGTAGCTCAATTTGTACAGACATTTCCAGTTAGTAGATCACTATATAAAAATTCGACTAAATCGGTCAAAAGCCACGCCCACCATCGATAAAAATCTATTTATCTACCATAAAAACTAAGCTATTAAGTTCAAATTTTATATGCACATTTGTATTTAATCTGACCATATATGTGCCAAAAATGGGCGTGGTCGAATAACAGACATGCGCACAATTTACAAAAAACCTCATACTCAGCGTAAAACTCGACTTGCAAACTGATGCGTAATACATGCGCTATTAGAGAGCGTTATAATATACCTACCACGCCTATTATTGTACATATAGAGAGTATTTAAGATTTGGCTTAAGCCAAATTTATTTTTTTTTTTGTCACTGTGATGAAATCATTGGTTTACATACGAACACAACTCGAAAACATAAGCAACCTAGCAAAGACAGTCTAATCGAATAAATAAATATTCGATGCTTTTTATTTAGAACCCATTGTATAAAGTGCGACCAAATGATATACATATAATATATTTCCTGTTGAGTGCAAGCATAAGAACCAATCAATGAAACAAGGATGTAAAAACTTAATAAAACAGACATTAATAATAAATAATGCCCGCTGGCGCTAACAAGTTTTTATTTTATAATTGTAAAGTGTGCTCATATTTATGCAACTGAATAACGTGCATATGTAACTGGATATAGTGTGCGTGACAATAATCGCTGTTATGTGAAAAACATCTAATGTTTGCTCGCTTGGTTAGTTTTTCTGTTTTTCTGTTTTTCTGTTGTTTTTTTTTTCAACTTGAATAAGTTCAGATATTAAGTGGCGCCTTCAATTGATGTTTAATTGTATAAAAACTGCCACACTTGGCACAAATCAAGCACTCATGATTAGATTTCTTCGTTTTATCTTTGTCATCAGCTGTACGCTTGTATCTTTATTGAATGATTGAATTGATTGATTATAGAAAAGAGTTTCTTTTTTGTTGTTGTTGCACATATTATGATAATTGCCAGATTGTAGAGGTACCGTTATGGAGATTTTTGTAAAAAAACAAAAAAAAAGGAATATGTGACCAAACACAACAACAACAATTGACAATTTCGTATAAAAATACTTTTGTAACGTTCTCATGGAGTATGAGAACTGCACACACACACATGCACACGCGCACATTCCGTCCAGCTTACATGTGAGTGGAGATGTTCATGTTATTGAGGTGCTCGTTAAGAATGTGGTCAGGAATTTACAATTCGATGTTAAATCTATGAATTGTGTGCGCCTTGGGGCGGTAGTGAGTGTGATGGTTATGTGCGATGTTCATATACTCCCGGCATTGAATACTGGTTTGCTTCTCACTCTGACGCAACATCCTCAACTCTAATCAAATCCACAATCATTTTATTCAAGTTCTCAAACCGTTAACAACGCTCCGTACATATTAATTGGCGGCTTTACACGGCTCCGCAGCATGTTTTTCTATTTCTATGTTTCTTTAGCCACAACGTGAGTATTTTAACAACTAGAATGGAATATTTTCAAAAGAAACTCTGGACTATAACATTCTAGGCGTACAATATGTGCAACCCTGCATAATGTTTTGAATGAAAACATCCATAGCTGAGCAAAATGCATTTTTGAAAAGAAATAAAAAAATTTGAAAAATTGTTCGGAGTCACTCCATTATGTTATGTGATCTTATGATCTCACTTATAACGACCTTATAAAGTAGAAGCGAAAATCCGGCCACATAACTTATCTAAAGAAGCACTTGGCTTTAAAAACGCTTCCCCAGCGCTAGTCGTGGGACCCTCTCACAAAAAATTCATTCATTCAACAATCATTTGATACGCAAACTACTCTAAATCTCTTGAAATATACGATCTTGTATTCAACAAGGAAGGGAAGTAAAAAAAAAGAGCAAATCTTAGAGACCCACCACATTGAAAGGTACACAGTGGGCGTGGTAGGTACCTGGTTTACGCTCTCTAGTAATGTATATATCAATTTAGAAGTCGCCACATATAAATTTTTAAAAATTATAGGCGTATTTGTTATCTGACCACGCCCATTTTTGGCAGGCACCAATGGAAATTTTATACTAAATTTCAACTTTATTGCACTTCAGTTTTTTGTGACTTATAAATAAATGTTCCTTGATTGTAGGCGTGGTTCTCAATCTATTTCGTCCAATTTAATTAGCAGTTAGCGCCTAAAAACTAAACATTTTTGTACAAAATTTCACATAAAAATGATCAAATTTACAACAACTGAAGATGCCAACAACAGCCGGACGGACATGTCTGCCTCGACTCAGGGAAATTGATCAACAATATACACTTGGTAGAGTGGTATCTGATGACTCCTTCTCGGTGTTTGTAAAGTAAATGGCGAACTGGATGATGTAGAAAGTTTATATGGCTCTGACCAAATCTTGAAATACTTTTTATATGTAAGCAGCAGGCGTGGCATGCATATAATTACGTCCATTTTTTTAACAAATTTTACATTTCATGCCAGCAGTAAAACTATGCACTAAAAACTGTCTTCACTATCTCATCCCGCCCATTGTCAAGACCTAGACTCATGAATGCATTAAAATTAATCAAACTCCAAACCTTCACGTTTGCGACAATAGAGAATTTTGTATCAATTATGGACATGGGTGTCGGTAAATTTTATGTCAAAAGCTTATTTTGAAGAGAACTACTAGAAAAGCATCTTGCTTCACAGTTCTCAAGATGATGATAAGTATCCATTATTGGGACTAAACTAAATGTACGAAAAATTCTTTACTGGTTTGTTTTTAAAGTTGTTTTTATACTCAACACATTAGATGGGAGTATTAAGTTTATCATGCCATTCTTAGCATTCATAGAGAAACGTTAGAGACCCTACAAAGTATATATATTTTTGATCAGCCTTAAAATCAGAGTCGATCTAGATGATGCGTCTATTGTTGGCATTCACGCGGTCGTAAGTTTTGAGATTATTCCAATTTCTGCAGATGGTTTTTAAATTTAAATTGGGTAAAATTGGTCAAGAGCCACGCCCACAATCGGCAAAAATCGATATATGTGCCACAAAAATTGAGCTATGATGTTGAAATTTGGTATGCACATTTATATTTATTCTAATTATCAATGTACATAAAAAGGGCGTGGTCGGATTGTAAACACGCCCACAATTTACAAAAAACCATATTCAGCTTAAAACTCGACTTGCAAGCTGATACGTAATGCACACATTATTACAGGGCGTAATAAGGTACCTGCCGCGCCCATCGTTTGTATGTAGACGAGGAGGGTATTTAAGATTTGAACTAAGCCAAATTTAGTTTTTTTTTTTTCTAATTTGAGCATGCACACACTTTCAAGGATGTTTTGGGGCGGATTGTTATCTCCACAACAGCTTTAATTGCATAATTTATACCAAAAAAACAAAAAAAATTAAATAAGAAATACATAGTGCTTAAAGACTTTATTATTATTATTGTTTTTTTTTTTGTACAATAGTTTTTTTCAAACAATATTGCTATTAAACGACCTGTTGCGCTCGGTGTGATTTATGCGAGCATCTTAAGAACCTGTTGAGTTTTCCAAAAGTTTTCCAATTACGTTTAACTACATTTTTTATATGATGTCGGTGTTTATTTCCATTTTTGGCCATAAGCGGGCAATACTTAAAGTTTGATTTCGCCTCAATCTTGTTGTTGTTGTTGTTGTTGTTGTGATTGTTCAAGAATGAAAATGAAACTTATTATTAAAGTTACGTTTTTTTCGGTTTAAAAGATTCGGTTTTTTTTGTTTTTTTTTTGTTTTTTTGGCATGTACGTGTTAGTGGTAACAAGTGTTTACATTCTCAAAAAATTATTCAAAGGGGAGAAATAATCATGTTTTGCAGGCGTCATGAAGATGACAATGATGGCGATGGCGATGGCGGTAGTTATGGCCCAACAACACAAGTCAAGGCTTGGAACCCAATATAAAATATGTGAAACTGTTGTTATGCTGTTTAGCAAAAATAAAAACAAAAACACCAACACTAACACCAACATGCTCAACACGCATACCGACATAATTGTTGTGGCATGAAAAGTTGTCAACAAGTGTTAAGCAGTCTAGCGAAGCACAACAACTTGTTCAGGTCGTTGTTGAGCGGTGTTGTGTGTTGTGTGTTTGTTGCAACTTGTTCATAATCGATTTTTGTTTTTCTTGTAACATCAAATAATTTGTTAAACTTCTACTTCTGCTGTTACACGCCACAGATCATCCTCATTTGGTGGCCGCCGCTGCCAACGCTATTGTCAACCAACGAAATTAATAAATTATTATCCATCATCATCATTACCATTAGCTGGTTCCACCATGATCGCCATCAATATTATCATCGAGCGATTGAACACATTCAACCAAACAGACAAAAACACAAACATTAGTTGTTTCGCTGTCGAAGTTGTTCAATTGTCAACGACTTATTTATTGTATTGCATTGTATGGCTTTGCTTGGCGCGTTCGGATTCTTTTGCTGCTGCTTCTTGCCAAATAATTTCCATTCTTAGCTTGAAAACAATTTTCACATTCATTCAGTCAATGAGTTTGAATGACGAGGTCTGCAAATGTTTTGACAAATTTATTAATTTATGGGAATCTTCTAGTCAACAGCTTACCCAAATATTCCACACGCACACACATTTTTGCCAAATTATTTAAGACAAGTACACACGCGTGCATAAGCAAAACAATTTTCCATTTTCAGTTATGTCATGGAACTGTGGACAATCGTGCATGCTTATTACGTGTATTGGACAATACCGTATCGAAGCTATGTTTCAGCTGAGACAGCTTAGAAATCAATGAATAACAAACGAATCAGAAATTCAAAGATTGAGAATTCTTAAACTAAACATAGTTTTCTGTATGGTTTAAAGACTGGGAATAAGGACATCACTTTTACATAGTAGAGGAAAATTCTTCTTCTCTCTTGCAACATTATTAAATATCATGGACTTGCAGCACTTAACATCCAACTTCCATTAATGAAAAGTTTGGAAATCTGAACTTTTTTCGGTCATGGTTTCTTTACCTATAAAAAGGTCATAATATGACACTCGAAGTACTACGATACCAAGTGGCTTATATGTAGTAATACTCCATCAAGTTTTTGTTGACAGGGCAGTGATGTGTGAAATGACTTTTATAGCCAGTACTTGTTGATCTTAGAATGAATTAATTAGCGTCATAAGTATTCCATTTGTTGGTTGGTTTTAATTGCCTGCATATTATAGTAAATACGAGTAAACGGATCTTGTGCACACTTCATCTGCTTTCATTAGTTGGCCAATGACAGCATGAAGAATGTCATCAGTAACGATAGCAACCCGACACGGACACCGACACCTTAGTACACGTAACGTTGTAATAAAAATAGAGTTGTGTGCAGAAAACAGAAGCGAATAATATGTTATTAAAGTGATAAATGTGGATTTGCATACATACCTACATATCTACTAACCTACCTACCTACCTACCAACCCAAACACAAAACAAAAGATTTTCCCACTTAAAACGCTTGGACAGACTCAACTCAATTTAACTTGAATCGTGTTTATACGGATTTAATCTCATACGTACACACTTGTGTCTATATCTATATTTTTATTATTATTATTGTATTACATGCTGTGTGTGTGAACACAATCGTATTAATGTTAATAATGAAAAAAAAAATTGAAAAAAAGAAACAATTTTTAAAAGGGGTTTACGTAGCAATACACGCCAGAGAACAAGTGCTTACAAACATTTGTATCGCACAATAATTTATGATTTTAATAAAGCAATAAATGGTCATGATATGACATGAAAACAACCAACATAGATTTCTATATACAATAATAACATTACAAACTAATTTAAATAAAGTGCAGCATGAAAATTACACATTTAATGCTTATTTATTAGGAATTCATCACCGAGCCACCAAGCACGACATCATGCACCTTGCGATAAACACTTTGTTAACCAATGCACACCATACCATACAATTATGCCGATACATACACTGTGTACGTATGTATGTAAGAATGGAATGAACCCAGCTGCGTTATCGGTTTTTATAGATAATTTCAAATTTATTTATAAAATGGAAAAATGATCTGCCGTTTACAAGAAGATTTCTTAAAGGCGAATATACGTTTTTCGTGAGTTCGTGTGTATTCAAACGGGACCACACTCGTCCATTTTTGGAGAAAACTCGATTCTAATGCAAGGAAGTAAAAAAAACGAAATTTGGCTAATTTAAAATTGGACAAAAGGTGGGCGGGGCAGGTATTTGATTACGCCTTCTAATAGAGTATATATTACGTATCATTTTTCAAGTCGAATTTTACGCTGGACGATTAAACCCCCAATTTCTGCCTCGCAAACAGAGTAGCTCTTAGAGAAATGATAGGTCCTAAGTCTTTCTGCCACATCAGGAGCTTGGTCTAACGTTGGGCACAGGAAAAAGTAGCTAATTACTGGAACAATAGTATGGGATAGAGGCAAGCAAAAATATTATATATACCAAATCTTTCAGTTTAACGCTTAAGCTAATGACACTGCACAGATTAAGATTAATCACAGGCTTCTACACGGATCAATACTCCGTCAGGTATTATCTGATAAACATGGTCATTTCTGATACTGACGTAGGCAGATTCTGTGAGGAGGCATTTAAAACGTTCCATCACATTTTATAGGAGTGTGCAACAATCTGCAAAGCAAGATATCGGAGAACCCCGGACACAATTTGGAGGGTGATAAGAATCATCAAAGCGCTAGCTTGAGCTGGCACAATAGATCTCTTCAGGTCACAGTGCCGTTGCCCAATCTTTATTATTATTTTTAAATTAGTGAGTTTCTGGTGCATCAATATGTACATGTTTCGAAATGAATATTTCATACGGACTCAACTGGTAAAGTGCCTGCTGATGAGGACTCGATAAGGGTGAGTTCGAAACGGGTCCAGGTTCAACCCCTCCAGTCGTCAAGTATTTATTTTACACATTTTTCAAGTACATCATTACTACCTTCAATAGTAGTTCATTCCTAATTTTTCGCTAATAGATGGGTTTTTCTCGATTATAGGCGGGGCTGTTGTCCGATTCACGATATCACGTTATATGGAAACAGGTTCTAGAAATGGTTCAATTTGTTCCATTTTACGGTAGAGTTTTTCTTTGGATCAAAACATGTCCTCATACCAAAGTTCAACGAAATATCGTAAAAAATGTGACCTCTAGCTTATACCTAAATTGTCAAGGACAGACACACGGACATAGTTAAATCGACTGAGAAAATAATTCTGATAACAATAAAATGGTGGATTTTTCTTTAGTTCTTTCGGCATTACAAACATTCGCAGCACTTTTGGCACAAGTGGTGCAGGGTATAAGAAATTGAAGGTCCTTTCACCTACACATGTAAAGCATAACAATTTGTGTATTAGTATGTGTACAACAAACAACTCTTGTTAGCAGCCCTGAAATTGCTGCCAATGTGACACTTCTCCATTTCCAACTGGGCTTTTATTATATTTTCTGCAAACATTTCTCTCTCATTTTCTTACTCTTTCTCAAGCAATATTTTTTGTTTTTGTTTTTGTTTTTGTAACATGCGCTTTCACGCCACATTTGAAGTGACGTCATAATATCAAACAAACCATATGTACTCGTGGGTCGAAATGAAAATAACTACAACAAAATATAATAATATTATTATTATTGCTGTTGTTGCTGTTGAATACATAACAAAACGCAATAGTGTTTTTTCAAGGTCATTTATACTACATTGTAACGAGGCATGTACTGATAGTCAAACAAGCAAACAAACAAACGTTGATGCATGTACTCAAGAATGTGTATTTGCGTGTGTATAATTTATGCAAAAAATGCGTACGGTTTTGTGCGTATGTGTTCACACAAATGCGTAAACTAGATAAATTGGTGCAATTTCTTTAAAGAACGATTAAGACAGTTTTTCGAAATATATTTAATATGACAAAAAAATGTTGTGTGGGTAAGAAAATGTAGCCACACTTGGTTTATGAGACAACTGTACAGCCCTAATATATATGTAGATTAACAACTAGTTCAGAACTCCTCTTGGCTAAAACTTCAAACTTACACGATTTCTAAAGCTTTCAAGTGTTATGATATTAGAATCGGCCCTTTGAAGCCTTTGCTCTGACGCATGTAATTCCATTACAAAAAATCTTCCGCCACATTATAGATTTTACAAGTTAAGGAGAAGTAATGACAACTATTTCGTTTATATTCTCATATTTTTATACCCTACACTTAAGATGGGCGGTATACTAAGTTTGTCATTCCATTTGCAACATATAGAAGAGGGCATCAGGGATCCTACAAAGTATATTTATTCTTGTTCAGCATCAAACTCTGAGAATTTTAAGACTTTAAGATGCAATTTTCTATATCTAGTTACTGCATGCAGATCGCTATTAAAATTTAGATAAAATTGAATAACAGACACGCCCTTAATCGACAAAAATCTATTTATCTACCACAAAACTTCATCTATAATTTAGTACGTTATATATAGTTATCCTATTCATCGCTATGCCAAAAAAATTGACGTGATCAGATAACAGACACGCCCACAATCGACAAAAATCCGATTATCTGCCACAAAAATTGACCCATAAACTTAAAATTTCTTTAATTATCTCATTCATCGATGTTCTGAAAATGGGCATGGTCGGATTAAAAACACGCCCTAATATAAAAAACCCGCATAGGGCAGAAATCGGCTTGCAAGCTGATATGTATTTCCAATCATGTATCTGCCACGCCCACCATTTCTATGTATGTGTGAAGGGTATTTGAAATTTGGTTTAAGCCGAATTTTAGTTTTTTACTCATTTTTTCTACTTTTATATATAAAAATATCCAACATTTCCAATACGTCCCCATACATCTATATATATATACAAATATCGTAAAATTTATCATTTCCCTTTAGTAAATCATCACTTCCTTCTTTATATGCAAAACCAGAAATACATTCAAATCGTTTTCTAACAATTATTTTTGGCATATTTTCAAAGAAAAAAATACAATAAAAATAAAAAAACTCTTTTAGCTCCGCATTCTTAAGGTTAACCGAAGTCACTTCAGTTAGTTCACCCCGTAAATGAAACAACAATCACAACCACAAAATACAGGCTACAACAAAATATTTCTATCGCATGAAATGAAAATTACACACTTGAACAAAAAAAGAAAATACAGGAAATCAAGGAACATTCTAAGAAGAATTTTAACAATTTTATACCCTCGACATAATATGCCAGGCATACTAGGTTGGCCAGTTCATTTGCAACACCTACAAGATCCCACAAAGTAGGGTCAGCATCTAAAACTAAGCCGATCTAGCCATGTCGGTCGGTTGGCTGATGCCCTTCTAATGGTTGCAACAAAAAAAAAATTGAAGTATTGATTTGAACACAATTTTCTATTAAAATAGTGCCACGCCCATAACATAATTTTCCTTTTTTTATAAGTATTTAGCATTAGCTTAAAATAAGCAGCATAACCTATAATTGATGTAACAGACACGCCCTCAAATAAACAAAAACCTGCTTTGGTTCGGATATTCGATCTTTGACTTCATGTTGAAGTATAAAAAATGATTTCAAAGTTTTAAAAAGAGGGCGTAATTCTATACATATACCACGCCCGTACTGTATCCTCCATCTATATAAGATGCGTGGTATATTAAATTTATTATACAGTTTGCAACAACCAAAATGAGACGTCAGAGATCCTACATAGAACTTCGTTTTAAATCTTCACAGAAGCTGTTGCAGTGGTTTTGTTTAATAAATTACTATCGATTGATATCAAAATTTTGATATGAAATTTTTTCCGAAAATTTTTCATTTTCATTTTTAAAGAAAATGATAAAAAAGTGAAAATCGTGCGATTGCACTTGCGTTCGAACTTTATAGCAAATGGAATGATTGTGTCAAGTTTCATTGGAAAATATCAAGAATTATGGATTTTTGCCACATAAGAATCTTTTCTTAGGCCGTCAAGGGGTGAATGAAAATTTTGAACTGTTATAACATTGCGAAAAATGAACGTAGAGAAAAATTTTTATATCGCTTATAAGCTTATATTCTTAGAATTTATATGAATGTGGAATTTTACGCGCGCCATTCATATTGAGTCGAAATGAGTCACGTTTCTTTAAAAAGGTTTTAAAAGAAGCTTTTTCGCGGTTCTTATATGTTTTTAAGCCTTCCTTATAAAGTGGAGGCTATACCAAGTTTGTTATTCTGTTTGTAGCACCTAGAAGGAGGCATCAGAGACCCTACAAAGTATAATTATTCTTGTCATGGTCATGATCGTAAATTTTGAGATATTGATAATCACATATCTGTCTTGTTCCCTGTTTATGACTCTAACATTAAAACTTATTTTATGAATATCAAAATTCATAGAAAGATTTCCCAATGCTGATAGAAAGGGAGAGGATGTACCCAATATGGGGATTGATTAGAGGGGAGAAACTATGTAAATCATTATATCCACACAAAGTACACAAATGACTGTTGAGTAAGAATGGTTTAATTCCAACTTCAAATTCACTATTAGTAGTCAAGAAAATAGCGTTATTGTTGTTGTAATGGCAGTCAGTTTGTCTGTAATTGAAAACGGAATATTTCATCATTGCCTAATGCTTTGTTTCCTTAACTTCAGTTAAATTCAATCAAACTCAACCATTGGATAAATTAAAATTTTTTACTACAGAAATAATTCCTTTATAGGGAACATTTGAACAAGTGATCGTAATAAGAAGATACCTTCTCAAACGATGGCTGTGAAAATAATCAGAATCAGTTCTTTTTCTAATCAAGTATTCCTCTAAACATCTCCCATTACAAGTTCAACACAAGTCTTTAGCGTTGTATTAAAATGCGGAAGAAAAACCCATTGATCGTAAAATTTATCAGTTATCAAAAATATTACAATAATAAAGATAACAATTAATTATCTAATGAATCACTTTCCGTTCCTACACATATTTATCTTACAATATCAAACCTGACGCTTTGGTAAAAAATATTGCAAATAATTCTCAGCACACACATACCCGGATGCCTTGAAAGAAAAAAAAAAAAGATTATACGCGACTACTTGATACCCTACCCTACGTAATTCCACAAATTATGCTACAATTAGTTGAGTTGTGAGGCATTGCCGTACAAGTCGCTTCATGAAAAAGGGTTCTAAAAATAGTCCGATCAAGACCAAATTAAGCACAGCCAATTATTCACTTAATTAACTATTTTTCACAAAATTTTGTCAAAAAATTTTAAGAACTGCGAATCTTTGCCATATAAAGACTTTCATTATAA
The DNA here is from genome assembly GCA_963971445.1 of Ornithomya chloropus. Classification (NCBI taxonomy): domain Eukaryota; kingdom Metazoa; phylum Arthropoda; class Insecta; order Diptera; family Hippoboscidae; genus Ornithomya; species Ornithomya chloropus. Next base: position 33,982,143 of record OZ020530.1, on the reverse strand, counting down.
TAAAACCTTATATGGGAAGGGGTTCTTAAAATGCACCAATTGGGTCCATTTTCAAAATAACTCCTCTTTGGGTTAAAACATATCCTTACACCAAATTTCATCAAAATATCTCAAAAATGCAGCCTGTCGCAAGCAAATTTACATGGACAGACAGACGGACATGGTTAAATCACTTCAGAAAGTGATTCTAAATCGATCGGTATAATTGAAGATGCAAATCTTCTCATAAACTTAATATATCTTCGCTTTGCCAGTGGTCTGTCCACATCAGGTGTAAACTGTTCTTAGCGATCAAATATAAAGAGAAATAAAAACAAAAACAAAAATAAAAATAAACTACAAAATTTCTGTTATGCGGAATCGATTTAACAGAAATAATTACAAGAACAACGACATCAATAACACCAACAACAATTACAAAAATAACTTCAATGGGAAATAAAAATAAAAAAAACAACAAAAATAACACACAACAAACACAGCAAAAAACAATCTAACAGATAAAAAAAATGAAAGAAAAAATAAATTTAACAACAACAACAATAACAATTTCACGTTGTATATATAATTGCTCGCAATCAATAGTATAATATTTGGCTTGTTGTTGTTGTTGTTGTTTTTTGCTGTAATTCGAAATTGTAGTTGTTCCATCGGCACACACAGTCAGACGGTAAGCAAACGCACTTGTTTCGAGAGACATTCAGTCAGTGTAGCATTTAATCAATCAGTCATTAAGTTGATCATCATCATCATCATCATGACGGTAGCATAGAGTCGCGTAAACGAGCAAACTCTAAATGATTCAATGCAACCAACCTGCGAGCTAATGATGATAATCAGCGCTAATGGATTCCATTTCATTACAGTTTAGTCATTAGCTCTCAGGTCAGCAACGCAATTGTCACCAGTTTGGGAGATGTTGTACATTTTATAGACGTATTCTACCAGCACTGTTTCTATTCATTATGTATTGAACGCGTATCATTTATATTTTAAGTGACAGATACAATCGCGCAATTCGCTCTCCTTTACTGCGATGAGAGCATCATGAAGATTAACATTTTTTCTTGGGTATATTTTGTAAGATCGCTTATGTTTAATAATGGATGTTGCAAATATTGGAGTAACGTACGTCCTTAATTAAGGGTTAAAATTATGCGTTTGGTTTCTATTTTTATAACTAATTTTTTGAATCAAAGAATAAAATTGGTTTAAATCAAAGATCTGAAACATTCTCCATTTCTACATGCAAATAGTGGGCGTGTCAGATGACCCCATAGTTTATACAAAGTGTATATATTCTTAGTCAGCATCAAAAACAGAGTCGATCTAAACATGTATGTCCGTTTGCCCAAATCTTTGGTCAAAACTCGATAGACTGTGTTTTTCGGTATCCCAGTTTTCTGTTCGAAGAATCTCGCAGACACACACCGACTTTTTTGTATTATACCGATCGATTCAGTATTAAAATCTAAATGGATTTAACCGTGTCCGTCTCTCAGTCCATGTAAATTTATGCTTAAGCTACACATCGCTTGTTTTTTTTTTTTTAGGTATTTTGAAGGAGAACCTATTTTAACCCAAAGAGGAACTGTTTTGAAAATGAACCGAATGGGACCATTTTTAGAACCCCTTCTCATATAAGGTTCTCTTATAATGGAAGTCTTTATATAGCGAAAATATAAAATTCTTCATATATTTTGACAAAATTTGTTAAAGAATAGTTAATGGATTCGATAAATTTTGAACTCGATCGGACGATTTTTAGAACCTTTTTCCCTATAATGATAATTTGCAAAGTGACAAATATGGCAACGTTTTGTGTTTACTGCTACAACTAAACAAATTGTAGCATAATTTAAGGAGCCACGTGGTGTAGGCCATTAAATGGTCGAGCTTGAGCGACTGTAATATTTGTGTAAACTTTAGGTGCAATTTTTATAGCTGATAGATAGATTTTGACGATTGTGGGCGTGGCCCATTGTAAATAGTAAACTGCTTGTTGAAACTACAACTGTATAAAATGTCACCAAAATAGGGAAAAAGTTACAATATTCAGCATTTCAACAGCAATTAGACTCACAGACGTACCGGCGTTCATGACAAGATGGATTCAGATTATAATATTAATCAAGAATATATACACTTTGATGTTTTGTTGTGGTTATTGTAGATGGGACTGAGCATACTCCTCTTTTTATGTAGGCGAAATAGTCAATTTTATATAAAAAAGTCATCCCTCTGCTTTTCTATGATGCTGAAACGGAGAAAAAGAAAAGCCTTATCTACAGATGTCCGACAGAGAGAGAGAGAGAGAGAGAGAGCGAGAGATTCCTTACAAAGTTTCCGGCTTAGAATGCGTTCATTATGAGTACCCACCCGCCTTAAATGGATCATGAACTGTATGAGCTTTAATCCGGCATTGTCCATCCGTCCGTTGCATAAAATATTCAGTGCATCACTTGTGTACTATCAATGGAAAATTTTCGGGCTGGCTACGCACACAAATATGCGTGTGTGTGTGTGTGTGTGAGATGATATTAACACAAATAAATTTATAATAAAAATAGAATTTACGGAGGTACGTATACGTACACCTACATGCTTCGGCACGTGCGTACTGATAATAATTAAAAAAAACACACACACATTGTATCTCCATACAAATTTCCATTCTTGTTCTCCTCCTTTACCCGCCCCTTATCTAGCCATTAAACGAAACCCTTTCGCTTTTCTCTTTGACGTCACGCATTTATTACGCAGCCACAAAAAAAGAGTCAATAATGTGTGGCATGTAATGGAAAAGTAGAAAAGTAACCAAGTGTGTACGAAGGGACCGACGAGAGTGCAGTGCGTCTCCAATCAAAATGTACGCTGGAAATTTTTTTTATTAACGCGTTATCTAAACTAAACTACAAACTAATAACCGCACCAACCGAATGGGTATAAATGTGTGAGCAAGTGTGTGCGCTGAATAATGACGCCATTGAAAGGCTGAAACGTGCTGCTGCTAGGTGATGATGTTAATGATGATGTATTGATTTTTTTTCCTAACGTTCATTCTCTTATCGCTCTTAATGACGTCGTGGTTAAATTCAAAGTCAAGGACGTCATACACTTAGATGTTGGTTGGTTTACTAGTTTGTTTGTTTGTTTGTTGATGTCGTGTGTAAACAGTCCTGATATTGTGTATGCATCATAAAAATGTTTTGTACACGTTGTGCACTATGTACACTTGTGTACATAGTGTACATGCCGTGTGGTTGGCCGAGTATATTTATATTCAAACTTTTATGCAATACATTGCATTATACATTATTATCATACACACACACACACACACATACATATGTTTCCAAGTATAAATATTACCATTACCGTTATAAGTTAGTTTATAATTATCCGGCAGATTTCAATATTATTTTTACACTCACCATCCAGACAGCGGAGGTAAAGAAATTTTTTATCAAAACCCAGATAAAAAGGCTTTACAGGCATCACAACGAAAATAAATTCTTAATCAGCAATAATTTCGGAATCATTTTAACCATGTCTGTCGGTCCATCTGTGGTAAATATTTTACCTAAGTTATATTGAGAGATATATATAATATCATTTAATACCCAACACCACTTAGCACCACAAATTATACCACAATTATTTGTGTTGTATCAGTAAACGCATGGTATTGTCATGTAAGTCATTTTGAGAAATATCATTATATGAAAAGGGGTCTTAAAAATGGTTCGATCGGGTTCAAATTTGGCTTAGCCAATTATTAAGCTAATAAACTATTCTTCACCAAGTTTTGTCAAAATATATTAAAAATTGCGAATTTTCGTCATGTAAAGACTTTTTATTTTATAAGAGAACCTTATAGGGGAAGTGGTTCTAAAAATTCTCCGATCGGGTTCAAATTTTCACACTAATTAAGTCAATTAACCATTTTTCATCAAAACTTGTTAAGAATTGCGCATCTTTGCCATATAAAGATTTCACTTTATAATAAAACCTTATATGGGGAAGGATTCTAAAAATGGTTCGATTCGGTCCATTTTCAGTAAAGTTCCTCTTTGGGACAACATACGTTTTTGTACTAAATTTCATTAGAATATCTCAAAAACTAAGACGCGAACGGTATAACAAACTTAGTATACTTCCAATTTTATGTGTAGGGTATATAAAAAAAATAATCACTTTGTCGTTTTTTTGGCAAATAACGCACTCAGATGCAAAACTAACAACCATCACCATCTGCTATTAAAGTACAATTTATAACCGGCTGCGATGCTTACTTATTGTAGGTGTGGCATGTAACGACGGTAGCAAGGAAATAATTACAATACAAGTCAATACAATCCCATTGTATGCTTGATGATGGACAATGGGCTAATGTGACTAATGAATCTTTACACGCAGTTGTACGCTTATCAACACGCTGTCGAAGCTGTGCCCGAATGATGCAAATGTTACGACAAAGTCAATCGTCAAGGTGACAGTGCATGTTGTCGAGAATCAATCTGCCTGCCGTTCTCAATAGATAGTCAAAAACAGAAGCTGCATGCATTTGTATGCAGGCACCATATATGGTGTGATATGTGATATGTGATACAACCGATCTGGCATAAGTGTTTGCTTGGTACATAATTCTTGAATTGAATATTTTCTCACCAAATATGGTTTAGTCGGTATTTTAATACAGCGTACAGCGTACAGCTTATTCTAATTTTAGTAAATGAACCTCCAACTTGTGGCCTCAACAAATCAACCGAAAGCCAGGCGCAATTACAACAACGTTCATTGAGCAACAATAACATTTAGTTTCAGTTTCAATTTTTACATCATTTGGAGCACTTTTCTAAAGGCAATTATAAGTATACGTGTGTGTGTGTGTTTGTGTGTGTGAAAATATTGTTCACACTAAATTTAAATGATGTGGTAATAAAATTTTATACAGTTTACGCTTAAGCTCCACAACAAATTATCGTTCAAACACATACACACTGCATACGAGTGCAATTGAAAGAAGTTTTTTTTTTCTTCTCCAAACAAAACACTTTAAATCTATTATACAGTAGCAGTGTTTTCTGACAGTATGATTAAAAATGTTCAAAAATATTAAAAAATATTTAAAAAAATCAAAAAATTTCACTTTAACAAAATTTCCGGCTACCGACTAAACTACAAGAAAGCTGGAGGTCGAGTACATAAGTTTTTTCATTCCTCTAAACTTCTTTGTATTTGTGCTGTTATGAAGTTGGTTTTTTTTTTATTTTGTTATAAAATTTTTACACCAGGAAGAACGTGTCGGAGATTCTCCAAAAGTATACATTTTCTTGATCAGCATAAAAAACTGAGTCGATCTAGAAATATTGTCTGTATATCCGTCTATTGTAGCAAATCTTATATTTAGGTAAAATTTTGTATAGGCACTTCTAGTTTCTGCACGCAGATTTCTATTTCAATTGGGCAAAATCGGTTAAGAGCCACGCCCACAATCGACAAAAATGTAATTATCTGCCACAAAATTTGAACTATTAAATTGAAATTTGGTGCAAATATTTATAGTTATCTTATCCATCGATTAACCAAAAATGGGCGCGATTGGATTACAGACACGCCCACAATTTACAAAAAATCTTTATATCTGTCACAAAAGTTGACCTTTGAACTTGAAATTTAGTGCACATATTTATGGTTATCCTATCCATCGATGTGTTAAATATGGGCATGGTTGAATAGCAGACACACCACAAAACCCGACTTGCCAGCTGATGCGTAAATACCTTAGTAGCGGGAGTAATCATATACCTGCCATGCCCACTGTTTGTATAGAGATGTCGAGTACATTAAATATTTGTTTCAAGACAAATTTTTCCGAATTCAAAGTTGCCCAGTTAAGGCCTACCCATGAGTCCATGGCCATCTGAAGTACAGCTACCAAGCTTTTGTAGGAAACGAACTTCTAACCTTTCAATGTACAAAAACAAAGCTTTAATGGAAATGTGTGCCATTGTATCGCAGCAATAATGTAACCTTTGTAAGGTGAGATGTTCAACTTTTTCAAGTTAAATGTTGTCCATAAATCTTTCAAGACTACGCTCGTGATACATATCCCACCAAACTGAACTGCATTCGGAATTGTTGCGACACACACAGACACACTTTTAACATAAATTCAAAGTCTTGACAACACGTGAGCATAAATTATATAAAATAAAAAAAAACTCTTCTGTGTGTTTGTCTAGTTTTTTAACACTTTGTAAACATTTGCATTTTTAATATAAAATTCGTAAATTGGTAGCGTTTTGTCGCTTCTCTGTTGTATATAACAAACACATTTGATTAGCCAGTGTTCGGTCATCGTCAGCAAACATTTTGTAAAATTGGGCAAATATTCAATAAAGGCGCGAAATTCACAATAAATACGCAAAACAAACAAACTGAAAACAGAAACGTAATAGATGCACTTTTATAGCATAAACATATTTATACCGACCATATGCGGTGGTGGTGGGCTGCATGGATGGATGGACGGATGTCTATAATTAGTTTACATAACACACAAACACACAAACACACAAAACTACTAAATATTGAATAATGCAACTATTACGCGCGTGTGTGTGTGTGTGTGTGTGTGTACGGTGTATATAACAATCATAACAATGACGACATAAGTGTTCATCTCATGTCATCCAAGAGAAAACAAAACGTATACGCGCTCATACACACAACGAAACTTTCACAAAACTTAACATTGAAATCATTCGCATATATATGTAAGTGTGTGTGTGTGCGTGTGTGTGTGTAGGCAATTTCCAATAATATTGAAATGTAGATGTGTACGTACGTATATATAAAATAGTGTTTAGTGCCAAAATTTGTGTTCGTCATAAAAATTTTGTAAAAATAACAAAAACAAAAAAAAACACAAAAATCTCCCAGCAACCTACAAATCGTTGACGTAAAAATCATTTGAAATGCACGCTTGTGAGGTATTGGGCCGGTATAGCACAACGTGTCTGTCTATTAATGCAAGCAATCACCCATCATACAAGCAAAAAGCAGCCAAGACCTCCGCCGGAAAGTGGGGGGGACGAAGGGTTGTGATAGCAAAGAAAGGAAAAGTCGAGAATTTCTGTTCCGGACATATAACAAATACAGAAGGCGGGATATATTGTAATGAATATATTTTTAATTTTTCTCTCTAAAAAAATTTATTTTTAAATCATCAGCGAAAAACAAAAATAGACTGTTAGACGTAAATAGAAAAGGGGAGGGAGCAGATGTATAACAGTTTACTTGATTTAAGATCAATGTCATATATTAGAAAAATAGCATATTAATAGGTGTGCTACGGATCTCAACCTATGGCGAAATATCTTTAATCTCATAAATGGCGGCGCTACCATGACCGTGCATTATATTGTTTAAAATAAATGAAAATTATAGATTTTGGTTTGGGTTAAATCTGACCGAACCTTTACACTTATATGTACAAGTGGGCGTGGCATGTATGTATATATGGCAGCCCTTTTTAACCACTCTTAAAGTATGACTCAAATATCACTTCACTGCACAAAATCCAAAATCCAATTCAATTTTTGTCAATTGTAGGCGTGTACCGCCCATTTTTTTCACATCCCATTTGTATACAATTTATATAAAAACTAATTAAAATCTTGTAACTTGTCAAAAATAAATGGTAAGTGGTAAATGGGCATAGTTTAATCGGTTGACACCGCCTGCCTGTGAATGTACGGCTTTATTTCTACCAGTTACACTCGATAATTGACCAAGCCTTTCTTTTGTTATATCCTCCACATAAGTTTGACATTCTGTTTGCCATACCTAAAAGGAGGCAGCAGAGGCCCTACAAAGCATATATATTCTTGATCATGTAAATTTGTGCTCAATTGTCTCATTTTTTGAGATATTTCGATGAAATTTGGTACAAGGATATGTGTTAACTCAGAAAGGAGCCTTATTGAAAATGGGCCGAATCGGATTCTTTTTAGAACCCCTCTCCACATAAGTTAGCATTATAATGAAAGTCTTTAGATGGCAAAAAAATTGCAATTCTCAATATTTTTTAACAAAATTTGCTGAAAAGTAATTAATTTGCTTAATAATTGGGTGTAACAAATTTGAACCCGATCGGACTATTTTTGAGACCCCTTCTCATATAATGATATTTCACGAAAAAGACTTCTATGACAACGTTTACTCACAAAACTTAAGTGATTGTGGCACAATTCTGTGGAGCCAAGTGGTGCAGGGTATTAAATGATCGATCCTGACCACCCTTAACATTTTTACTTGTTTTATTTTTAATAAATGTGTCTTGGAGTTGCAGAGGTGAGACATTAACAAACGGAACCATGCTCAAGTTCAATGGCAAACCCTTCACAGGTTCTCTAATTACTAAATAATCAAAGAGTTATCGGGTGTTTGAAACTGGTAGGGTCCTTTTAATGCAACATTCTCCACCTTGCTTCAGACGCTTCAACTTGAACGTCTCATTAAATCATTTCCATTCCATTCATATCAATGTTGCCTGACACTTATCTATTACGTGGCTGTTCATGTTTATTTATCTATTTGAGAATGTTTTTATTTACTTGTCTAACTTTGCTGCAATTTCCCCACTACAACGTCAAGTACCTGTACTGCGTCATATAAAATATAAAATATATGACGCACACACAACAGACATGCCGACGTTACGCCTAGCATTGATCCCTTTTAAACATGTCTGAACTTTGATGCTTCTACTGAACTGTTAAGAAAACCCATTTTACGGTGTTTAGATATTGCAGACAATGGACTATTTGAATGGGCGATTAGGATTAACAGCTGTAAGCAGCTGACACATATTGATGAGACCCCATACCAACAATGACAAGTGCCGACTGGCTCTTGCTACTTAAACGCACTGTATGCAACAGGCGGGAATCATCATTATCCACATGTATTAGCAGCATAGCAGCAGCGTGGATGTATAGTGTTTATAAGTCAGCATGAGCATGAGCATGAGCATGTCTACACATGCTCGCTGTTCGCCAGAAGCATTTATCTTAACACCTGCGTCAATTGACGCTTGCGTTATACTGTCATAATCGTTTCGTTATACCGTCTGCTTGGATAATTGTTGTTGTTATTGTTGTCATATGGGAAATGAAAATTGACTGTCATCCAACCACCGCCACCACAAACTTTTCTTTTATGCATATTTTTCAATACGTTGTTCCCTACGGTTTACATATTTAGAGACGTTGCATGTGGGCTTAGTCTTGCAAGTCTCCCTCTTAAGTGTGTTATTATGTGTTTTTTCGGATTTTTTTCCTTTTCTTTTTACTTGCTCACATAAACGGAATCGTCATACATGTACGTGTGTATTGAAACATTTCTGTAAATTGATTAAAAGATTCGACTCGTAAATTAAGCCGACCTTAAGATACCCTGCTGGCGCTCTTTCCAACTTAGTGGAGGACAATTGAAGTGGATGCTCTAGCTTAAGCTCACTTGCGAGCGCCGTTATAACTTGATTCTATTTATTACTGTTGTAAAATTGTTTCTTAATTGAATTGTTTTGTAGGATTTTTGCAACCATGTTAACATGATGTGCGAGGATCGAGCAACACTTTCTGACGTAATTTGTTGTTCTTCTTATTCACACCACGTGCATTCAGAGTAATTGAAATTCGTTGCTCTTGTCTTCCTCATGCACCTGTGTGTGCAATTGTGCGCATTTATCAAGATATTCGAGTCTTTATAATATTTTTTTTGTTTTTTACTATAACCACCACCACCAACCACCTCGAGAGGTTATATTCACTTGATTCAGGCGTTTGTAATACGCAGAAAGAATCGTAAAGAGATCGTAGAGAAGGGAATTCTGAAGAGATGCGTTCATGGGACTGTGAATTATTTACTTAAAACGTTAAGCAGTCTGTCGCAGTCTGTCACAAAAACGTAGCGTTTAAAGTGGGAGGGAAATGGTTGATTTTCAAAGAGAGTGTAAAAACTACGCCCCCCTATAAATAACCATACAAAAACTGGTATGCCAGCCTGAAAGTTTTGTTTCAAGACATATTTTACAGATACTCCCGCTACTGCAAGGTTTAAAGTCTTAATCATCTCTGACGAAGATTTCCGGGGGGACCCTAAAAGTTATAAATCAACTTCGAAAACCAGGTCATATCTGTTTGTCAATATGTTGAAAATCCATCTTTTATTAGCTCATAAAGAAAATCTGGATCGTTTTAATCATATCCGTCTGTACGTCCAGGTATTTGTGGTATTTCTTGTAATCAAGCTAGAGATCGCAATTTTTGATATTTTTTTAGAGATTTTTTGGCTCCATCCATCCATCTGCTTGGACCATCCCTGGATCACTATTAAAAATGGACCTGATTGATCTATTTTTAAAACTTCTCTCCATAGAACGCCCTTATTTTAAATAAGTCTTTATAGGACAAAAAGGCCCATTGTGTCAAATTTTTTAGTAAATTTTAATAAAGAACAGTTAATAAAGCCAACTTTTGAAACCTTTGTCCATCTAAAGCTTTTTTACAAAGTGTTTTTTTTTGACAAGAACTCTTCTTTACTGATCCAACTCAACTAATTTAAGCATAAATGATTGTGAAAGTAAATGGTTTAGATTACTAAAAAGTCGGATAGAACCGATCAAAATAATTTCAATAGTTTTTTATTTTGTTTTTGTTTAATATGAACAAATCATATTTTTAAGTTGTCACAAAAGGCATCCAACACACGAACATGTTTTTTTAGGTATTTTCTGAAATATTTCGATGTGTGTGCACATTTTGCAGAGTTATTATGCTGCATATTTCTTTAAAATTATTTACAATTTTTTTGATGTTGCAGTAAAATGCAACGCGCGTTTGTGAGCGATTATTTCCCATGTAATTGGAAAAAATATTTTCTTTTGTGTATTTTCCACATAAAACTGCATTTATTGTGATTTAATTTGAGGTAAATGCAAGTATCATCCCGCCAGTGGGTGGAGAGTACCACAAGTTTTTAGGGATGTTTGCAATCGGCAAACGATCTGAAAATCAGCTGAATATTTCAATATGTCTGTCTTCTTTACTTTTGAGATATTTTAAACATCTCTGGATGGCTTAATTAATGGCACTGGGTACATATATATCTACAAACAAGTAAGGAAACTAAATTTGGCTTAGGCCAAATCTTAAATACCCATCCACAATTGTGGGCGTGGCAAATATATGTAGATATTGCGCCCTCTAATAGTATTTGTATTACGTATCAGCTCGGAGGTCTAGTTTTATGGTGAATATGGTTTTTTGTAAATTGTGGGCGTGTCTGTTATTCGAACATGCTCATTTTCGGTAAATTGATGGATAGGAAAACTACAGATATGCGTACCAAATTTCAAGTTCATAGGTCAATTATTGTGGCAGATATGTAGATTTATATTGATTGTGGGCGTGTCTGTTATCCTACCAAGAACATTTTTGGCACATCCACTGATGAAGCAATCATAAATATATGTACCAAATTCCAACTTCCTAGCTTAATTCTTATGGCAGATATACAGATTTTTGTCGATTGTGGGCGTGGCTCTTAACGGATTTTGCCCATTTTGAATAGCAATCTGTTTACAAAAACCAAAAGTGTTTGTACAAAATTTCAGCTCAATATCTCAATATTTACGACAATGAGAAACAGCTAAAAACAGACGGACAGACGGACACTATGACGAACACGTCTAGATCAACTGCGATTTTGATACTGATCAAGTATATATATCTGATGCCTACTTCTTCTATTTTATTACAAACGAAATAGTAAACTTAGTATACCTTCATAAAAAGTTTTATTTTTCTTAAGCGCATTACTACGCATTTATACGTGAGCTGTGTTTTGTAAAAGAAATTCTACAACAAAGTAGATTTTTTGCAAATTTTTTTTTGCTTTTCTCTTATTCAATCCCGCCCACTTATTATGCATAAAAATAACTAAAGCAATATCATTATCGTAAATCGTTAAAATCGTAATAATAAGAAAGAACACCATCACCAAGTACATGGAAGAAGAACAAGAAGAAGAAAACAAAGCTAAAAAGTACATACTGCTCTGCTGATAATTATCTCGAATGCCGGCAACACCTTGCAGTGCAAACAATTTACGATTTATTGTTGTTGCTGTTGCTGTTGCTGCTGCTGTTGTTATACCAAACAACGACCAATTGGTGTCCGTTTGGCGATGATGCTGATGATGCTGATCAGCAGCAGCAGCAGCAATGGAAGATGAAAAATGTAAATGTTGATGTTGATGCTGATGGTGGTGCTGATGCTGATGTTGATGTTGATGTTGATGTTGATGTTGATGCTGATATTGCTGATAGGACAATGCCTGATGTTGGCTGTTCTGGTTGTCGGATTGTAGCAGTGCTGGTTCCGTTTTTAATAACGATTTATTGCCACCATTTAGAAAACATAACGAATCAAAATTACTTTTGACCGGTAAATTATTATTGAACGAATGGTAGTGGGATGGTAATGTTGGTGCTTGTGGTTGTGGTGGGGGTGGTGGCGGTGGCGGCGGCGGTGATAAATGATTATGATTGGTGGGATGATGATTCAGATTGTTGTTGTTGTTGTTGTTATTATTATTATTGTTGTTGTTGTTGTTGTTGTTATTAATATTATTTTGTTGTTGTTGTTGTTGTTGTTGATTGTGATGATTGTTTGTGGGCTGTTGGTGATGCACAAAAGTCGAACAATTTTGATTGTGTGAAATGTCGCAACCTTCCGGAAAGAGTTGACGGCAGGGATAAATTAAAGTGGGCTTCGGCAAGAAATTATTATTACCGTTACCATTAACGTTATTGTTGTTACCATTAATGTAACAATCGTTATATTTTGTTGCTATTAAATGATTGTTGTTGATCTCGTACAGCGAAGATTCCGTTTTTATATGCAAGTTGGACGCCAGATTAGAGTTTACGGCATTAACGGTATTTGCATGCAAGATATGCATGTGATTGTTATTGATTTCGTTCAGGTTTGTATCCGCATCCTGATCAGTAAACACGGCAGATGAAGGAGTCGCAACTGTAGCGACAACATTGCCTCCATTTAATGGTGACGCCAGCGAGTTGGTGGGCTCTTGTTTCACCACAATCAACGAAGCTAAACGATTACGCATTTTCATAGTACGCGTCTAAAATCTATACATACGTGTGTTTATAACAAATATTCATCTCAATCGGCTGCAAGGTAAAAACATGCAAAAGGATAATAATGTGCAGTGAGGGCGGCAGTGAACAGTAACAGAATATTAGTAAAAAGAAACCGAAGAAGCAAACACACAAACGGAACAACGGAACACACAACATTGATTGTAATTTGATAAACACCTGTGGAAGGTTGTGAAACCCTCGGGCGCAACGTTAAATTGGGCAGCTCCAGCACGACGCTTTTCACACGTTGGCTGTAAATCGGTTGAATGGTGGCAGATGCGGCTCCAGCTTCATTACAAAGAATTACAATTTCCTCTTGAAACAATTTTCTTTAATGTGCACGTTTTTCACTTTTACACGAATTGTTGTTTATTTTTTTTTGTTTTTTTTTTTTATATTTTCTTTTTTTTTACACTACACGGTACAATGTAACGACGTAAGCAAGACCGTGTATAAATAAATGGAAGAAACGAAAAAAAAAGAAAAACGTTCGTTTTTAGTCAATTATGAAAAGTGGGGGAGCAGGCACAAGGACGTTACACTCGTGAGTAAGAGTAAGAGTGAAGCAAAGAGAACGGATTACAAACATTAGCACATACATGAGTTTTTCATTTGATTGTGTGTATGTGTTTAATATTTTGATTAGTAAGCACATGTTCTTTTAAGTTTATGGCAAAAACAAACAAAAATTAATTAAACATTTCCTACGAAATGCAAAACAAGTGTTTTTCAAGTTACATTCCTTCCATTGAGTTTTTTCTTTTTTCAATTTTAATTAATTAATAACTAATTTTTGTATATTTTATATTATATTTAGCAGGTGTATGAAGCAACTTTGCTGATGCTTAGAAGTCCTTCAGTTTATCAGTTAATTAAAATTAAAATTTTATTTATGAAGAAGGTTTTTTTTTCTGATAAAGTTTACCTAAAATCTGTCCACGAATTTGTTTTTTTTTTATATTTTTACATTTTTTATTATTAAACGTTAGTACCGCCGTTTGCTTTAGAAAATGTTACTCATACGTCTGCCAGACTGTTACTGAAACGGGCACAACTTTAGCACCATTTTATATGATATGAGTCTTCGTTACCAAAGTTGAAAAAAACCTTTAAGCGATTTGAATAAATTTTTGGAAATCTTCATATTTTCGTTAAGTTATTAAGTTTTATTTTCTTACACTTAACACTTGCAAGCACTCATACGTCGGGTTAAACTTGAGACTGTTTATCAAGACGGTACAAAAAGCCAAATTTTCCAGCGATTTCATAATTATTTCATGCCACAAAAGAATTGTTGTCAATTTGTCGTTTGTTGTTTATGTTTATGTTGCATTCAAGTTATTAATGTTGTCAATTGATGGCTGTTGTTGGTTCAGGCGACTTGTTCACAATGCTTGACTTTCAATTTTAATTTGAATTTTTAGTTTAGCTGATGAGAGATTCTAACTAACGGTAATGTTAACAATGCGGCGTCTATGACGCGACTGAATTTAACTTTACGGTAACATGCGACTATATTCACCGTTTGCTGTTTTGTACTGTTTGTACTGTTTGGTAAAGACATAGACGACATCGCTTTTTGCCAAAACTAATGACGATTTGTTGAGGATGGTGCAGATAATGATGGCGTTAGTAGTAGTGTTGGTGAGGATGATTTGGTGCTTTTGCTTTTGTTATTGTTGTTTGCCTAGAGGAGAGCTGTACGGAGCTCTTTCGTTTGCTTTAACAGACGGCAAGTAGTGCCTCACCTTAGTTAGTATAGTACATGTTTTGCAAATATGCTTGGCGCATCGATTTGTTACACACATGCACACACGCACACATGCAAACACTTTAAAAGAAAAGCGAAAAAACAACAAACCGGAGAGCTTTTGATTTCATTTGAATGCTTGCAAAAATAGCAAAACTCAACCACCGCCACAACAACAACAACAACAACAACATCAATTGCCAGCCAACAAGCAAGCAAGCAAGCAGAAGACCCCGAAAATACAATTTATATGGGTGTGTGTGTGTGTCTATATATTTAGCAAGCGCACACACAGAAAATTCACTCTCGCTCTCTATAGCCACGAACAAGATTTCAGCACACGACCCGACCTAACAACAATCATCCACAGAGTAAAGTGCTGTTTGTGTGCTTGTATGCATGCATTTATACATATTATTACGTCACACCGAAGACATCATTATCACAATAGAACACACATACACACACACACACACGATAATATTATATATACTCTCACTCTGACTGAAAAACTGTACAACTCTTCAGACAAAACGAATGCCTGAACACTGAATACTGCAAAAACAAATCGATGACGTCGCCTTGTAGAAAAATGTATACTTTGAGAAGCGCCAGCGCATTATTGTGCTGCATAAAAGTTTCCACCACAAACCCACCTGTAATTATTAATGGAGGAGGCGGCAAATGTATGCATTTCCTTCTAAACAGAGCAAGAATGCAAAACGGAGAGCAAAAGAGAATTCACAATTATTTGCGTCATTGCAAGAGCTTTCGCTTTCATTACTTTTCTTTAAAACAATAATAATAACAAACGCTTTTTTTTTCTGAATATAGGGAAGAAGAAGCACTACAACACACACACACATATATAAAAATGAAATTTATTTATATTTAAAACCAACTCCTAACCCAATCCTAAAACCAACTTAAACTTGATCACACAATAGCCAGCTTCTTTTCTCGCTCTCTTTCTCTTTCTCTCTCTCTTTCTGTATATGTAATAACACATCATATACATATATATATAATGCATATAACAATAGAAGCCAAAGTATGGGATTTTTATCCATGCTCAGCACCGCATGTACAACTATGGGTTTATAAGTATTTTTATACCCTACACATAAGATGGGGGGTATACTAAGTTTGTCATTCCATTTGCAGCACCAAGAAGAAGGCATCAGAAACCTTACAAAGAGTGTATACTTTTAATCACTGAGGCATGTATGTCCGGGTGTCCATCCGTCTATTTACGATTGTAGATTTTCAACTATTGAGCTGAAATTTCCTTTTAGTTTCTGCACACAGATCGATATTTCAAATGGACAAAATTGGTCAAAAGCCACGCCCACAATATATTACAAAACTCTCTCGTTCTCTCGTTCAGTAAAGTTCATCTTACAGATTGACATGTAATTCCTTTAATATTCTATTAGAGGGCGTTATCATTTATTTGCCATGCCCATCGTTTATATATACATATGTAGGATATTTAAGATTTGGCCAAAAGTCAAAATTTTGGTTGTCTTACTTGTTTTTGTTTATACTAGTTTCACTTTTCTTATAATTTGGGTTTGCCTATGTTGATTGTTATTGTTGTTATTGTTATTGTTATTGTAGTTGTAGTTAATATTGTTCATGTTCTTGTTGTTGTTATTGTTAATGTTGTTATTTTAGCATGTTTCTATGTGTGTTTTCGCGAGGGTGTGAGAAAATTTTATTCAAGCACACACACACACACACACACACACACACCCATATATATAATATAACGACATTTTTTAATAGTAATAAGCTTCAACTTGTGTGTGTGTGTGTGTGTGTGTGTGTGTGTGTGTGTGTGTGTGTGTATGTGTGTTTGTGTGGTTATATTGTTGTTGTTATTGTAGTGTTGTAATTGCTTTCATACCTGATAATTGTTATGAATATGTGCATAAGATGGTGTCTAGCGGTCTAAAGCGAACCAATAAAATTATCTCAAAACATACGGATAAATATTTATATAGAAATAAATGTAAACACCCACCATCTCCGTTTTAATATTTTACATTTTTTTTTCTTTTCTTTTACATAAGAAGTGTTAAATGTAAATGACAAAAACAATAAATATTATCGGATTAAAATCAATTTGGACTCGTAGCTTATTTTCAAAGGGACCCACAAGAAAATTCTTCTTAATTAGAAAATTGCTCATACATGTATAGATCGTCTTAGTTTTTTGATGCTGATCAAGACTAGAGAGTCTATGAAGCTTCCTTATGGGTGTTGCAAATGGAATGGAAAACTTAGTATGCTACCCATTTGTGTACATTAAGAACCCTTTGTGACCTAGTTGGTATACAAACATTAAAATAATTCCTCGATCATTCTGCAGTGGCCTCTAGTGTAATCTGTGATGCTCATAAGATGTAAAAAAATTTACATTTAGCTCCCTTAACAGTTTAACTTACTACCACCCAGAATGAAAGAACGAACAATCAGAATTTTTCCATAGACTAGAGAACTGAACAGGTAGCCTAACCTCTTGCAGTCCATTTTTTTGATTATGCGTAATTTCTTAATAACCTGACCTGGGAGTTAAAACTCCCACTTAACACCAAATTGACTCCGAATTTATACAGAAATTAGTCAAAATGGTCAACAGATTGCATTACCTTTTTCTTTTTATCAGAAATTAGTTCAGTTACTCTCAATTAACGCCAAGATCACTCCGAATTTAAACCGAATCTATGTTCTCTCTTCCTTTAATATTAATTTTTTTAAATCTCCATCGAAGTACATTCCTTTAAATCTTAATTGACTAAAAGTTCTTTCCGAATGCGGAATCTACTGCGAAATTGTAGCAGACACCTACTTGTGATTGAAACCTACTCCGAAATTATGATCTAATAATACCAATTCGTTTCTATTTTACTTTGAATTTTATCCGAATTTATACCGAGTAATTCCAAGTGGTCACTGCACTGTTTTATAAGTTGATTATATCCATGTCCGTCTGTCTGTCCATATAAATTTGATGGCAAGGTACTGATAGCATTTTTTGAGATATTTCAATGAAATTTGGTATAAGGACATGTTTTAACCCAAAGAGGAGCTGTATTGAAAATGTACCGAATTGGAGCATTTTTAGAACCCCTCTCTATATAAGGTTTTATTATAAAGGCAAGTCTTTATATGGCAAAAAATCGCAATTCCTAATACTCATGGACAAAATTTGGTGAAAAATAGTTAATAGAATGAATAATTGGCTGTTCCGAATTTGGACTCGATAGGACTATTTTTAGAACCCTTTTTCATATAATGATGTTTTACAAAGTGACTTATACGACAATTCCTCGTATGTACAGACACAACTAAACTAATTTACGAATATTTAAGCCAGCATTTTGACAACATAGTAACACATGGACCCGCAAACTTTAAATCTATTGATAACAAATACTTTAGGACATCTTTGATGCCTCGTTCTGATGCTGCTGCATAAGGTGTGACAAACTTAATAGTTCTGTAAAAAAGAAAAACCATAAAAAGTCCTTGTATCACGGAGTGTCTTTGCTTCAAGTTTCATTGAAAATGTTTAAAAAACCTCGACTTGTGAGTTTAGCTGCCGAAATGCAATCGTCTAACGGCGTTTGAGTTTGGAAGTTTGCCATTATTTGTTAAGCGTAATTTTTTAAAATATGTAAAAATAAAATCTCACCACATATCAGCAGTGACCTTGTCTACATTTGTAACACACACAAGTTACTCACGTAAACGATGAGATACGTGATTCGCAGAAAAGATGGTCAATCAACAACAATCGCCGTTACTACAGAATACTTAAGGCGCTTGCTCTCGTATCGAAAAAAATACAATATATGCAAAACACATACACGCACACACGTATACCGTATAAACATAATTTGAGAGAAACGATTTTAGAAAAACCAAAAAAAAACCGGTAAAACTCACCGTCGTTGTTGTTGTAAATAGATAGTGAGAGTTGTTTGGGTTTTTAACGATTTATACACCATCTCGCCCAGTTGCGCTCTCCCTTTTTTTCCTGGCCAAAACAAAACTTCTTCTTCGTCGTCGTCGTCGTTGTCGTCGTTTTTCTTCTCGTGTTTCTTCATAAAGCATCTCACGGTCTCTATATTAGACAAAACACGATTGCAATTATTAAACGATCGGCGGCATTGTTCGTGCCCAATGCGGTTTCGTTACGTTTTGTTTTGTTGAGTGTTTGCGGTTTGTTTGGTGTGAACTATTTTTAGGTGCACGCTTAAGTCAGGTTCAAGACACGACTTCTAACTGTTTCTAGCGTATATGGTTTTTTCAATTTTATAGTTTTGGGAGAGAAGGCGCTTAACAACAACAACAGCAATGCATTCGTTTAGATGTGTCGTTATAAATGTTTAGCATGTAGTGCAGTCGTGAGACGAAGACCGGTACATATGGTGCATATATAGCGAGTGAACAGTTAGTTTCTGTGCGAGTACAAAAGGTTTCTCTCGCTCTCGGTGATATAATCGTGGCTGGTTCAGGTATTACATACAATGCAATGCACACTGGAAGTGTGGCTCTTCCTTTCGTTGATTTTTTTGTTTTTCTTTTTTATTGGCTGCGCTTGTAAGTTGTTTTTTCTTTTAATACCCTACACATCAGAGAAGGCGATAAGATAAGGGGGGATACTAAGTTTGTCATTATGTTTGCAACACCTAGATCAGCGTCGAAAACTGAGCCGATCTAGACATGTATGTCCGTATGTCTGTCTGTTGTTGGAATTCTCTCGGGCGTAAATTTTGAGATTATGAGCTGAAATTTTGCTCAAGCGCTTTTAGTTTTTGCACTCAGATCGCTATTTCGGATAATGGCCAAACCTCACCTAAGAACTTGAAATTTGGTTTGCATTTCCATAATTAAACCATCCATCGATGTGCCTAAAATGGGCGTGATCGTATAAGAGAAACGCCCACAATTGACAAAAATTCATCGACTTGCAAGCTGATACGCAATACATACACTATTAGAGGGCGTTATCGTATACTTGCCACGCTCACCGTTTGTACGTAGAGGCGGAGGGTATTTAAGATGTGGCCCAAGCCAACTTTATTTTTCTTGCTTGTTTTTGTTTTTATTTTTGATTTTTGATTTTTTAATGGGCTAAGTGAGTTTTTTCCCACCGTATGCTGTTGTTGCACGGAAGGTGTGCGAGCGTTGCGCTTTGTAAGCACTTATTATGAGTTTTATAGTGTAGCATGAGGAATTTAATGACTGACTGATTGGCTGACTAGCTCACTTACCGGTTAGTGCGATTGGTTAGACAATTGCTTGGTTGGCCTATGTTTACATATTCCAACAACATACACTTACAACAGCAAGCAACAGCAAGCAACGTGCTAGTGGTGGTAAGTGAATCTGAAGAGAGTGGTTTGATAAGGAGACTGTGTAACTGTGTCCATGCAAGTGTGTAGTGAAGCCTACGTTTGTATGCATTATAATAATGAATAAATGGACTATGATGTAGTCGGCAGTTCCTGCGTTTGCCAACATAGATCACTCGGTACACAGTTCGGTGAAGCGTTGACTTGTTGACTGTGGTAGTGGAAGGTGTAGGAGGGTATACATTAGTGTACCTATTTATGTGTGAATATGTCTTGTGTGTGTTTTTTAGATTGACCCCAGTATAGCCTCACAATGTTGTTGCTGTTGTTGTATAATTAAAAAAAAAAAAGAAACCGTTTTGATGCCGCTTTTGGTGTCTTGTTTAGTTCACGGCAAAGCGACTGCAGCTCCTCTCCACCGACGTTTATTTTTTGCATGTATTCAAACTTCAGGTTTAGGTTTGCATGCCATGTCATGCCAAGCCAAGCCAAGCCAAAAATAATCCCAAAATCGAAATAAACAAACAAACGGGTAAACATGCTCACTCTTACTAACGTACAGACAGACACATATACATACATTCATATTCACACCACAAAACATTTATCCAGTGACGGCTGTACAATGCACATAATGTATGTACGAGTGTGTGTGTGTGTGCATATACGGATGGAGGCATACATTGGGCACTCCCTGATAGAGCGATGATATTCTAAATGCGGTTTCATGTTACTATTGCACTTATGCTGTGTCTCCTATTTTGTAGATGTTGCCATTGTTGTTGTTCTTGTTATTGTTGATGGCTGATGCTGCCAGAAGAATCACTGCCATGAAATGCGGCCAAAACGGAATTTCAGTTCGTGCGCTTCGTCTTGAAATTGAAACTGGGAACTGTGTTTTTTTCCTCTTTTTTAAATTTTTTTATATATTTTTTTTATTATTATTTTATAACGTATTTAATTTTGTTTTATTTTGTATTTTCATACCATGTGTTCGCAATAATCGGTGTTGTTTGTTGTTTGTCGGTGTATTATACTGTTTTTCACGCACACACACACTTATACACTCAATATGCATGTAAAAGATTATTAGCTTCAAAATTGTGCCAACTTTTGTTGTAAGTATGTTTGGCGGCATGTTTTGGGTTTTTGTTTTTATTTTTGTTTTTGTTTTTGTTTTTGTTTCATGAGATCCATTTGAGGTATTTTCCTTTTTATTTCTTTTTTTTTTTCTAAATTAGCATTTTTTTGTTATTCTTTTTTGTGTGGGTACACAATATCTTTCGCTTCTATACGTTTATAGGTAATTAATGAATATTTTACATGTGATTAGATGCCCGTTTGCTTAGAGCTGCTGCTCACTTAACAATTGTTTGCATTCATGTGTAGTTTACGTTAAATATAATGAACTAAAATTATTGTCTATTATGCTTCTTAGGCACTCTGTGTTTTATTTCAATAGTTGAGTTCAATAGTATGGTAATGTGCAAGACAAGGCAGTTGGTTTACATATTCCTTGTAGTGTTTGGTTGGTGTGGAAATTGACTGTTTTTTGTTTTTTGATGTTGTTATTATTGTTGTTTATGACCTTTTATACAATTTATGGTCAGTATTGTAATTGAATTTGCGGTAAATTAATTTTGCGCATTAATTTGATAAATTGTGTTTTAATAAAATGAGAATTTTCAATTCAGCTACTTGGCTAAGAATGTTCAAATATAATCATATAAAGAAGTTTGTATCTGTAAAAAAGGAATTAAAAAGCGCTTCATGTACTTACTCGTATTTTTCATAAATCCCAGACAAAGCGTTGATACTCTCGCGGTCATAAATTTTGAGATATGGAGCTGAAATTTTATACAGACACTTCTAGTTTCTGCACGCTATTTAAATTAAGTAAAAACGTTTGAGAGCCACGCCCATAAATTACAAAAATCTCTCGATTTGCCTCAAAAATTAAGCTACGAAGTGAAAATTCCGTACACTTATTAATACGTATTTATAGCTTCCATCATTATGCCAAAAATGGGCGCGATCGGATAACACATACGCCCACAATTTACAAAGAATTATATTTGACGCAAAATTCTACTTGTTTGTTAACACATGGTTTAAACCCTATTATTAGGGGCCATCATCAGGTATATGCCACGCCCACTATGAGTTAGGTGGAGGAGGATATTTAGTTTTTTTTTTATAAATCACTAATATTATACAAGGATACAATTTAGAAGATGGAAAAAAAATTTCGTACCATTGGCATCTACCATCCATCACTCTTTATATGTTGTTGATATAATTTAATAATAAATTTATTTAATAATTTTTTCCCCGACCATAATTAAATAGTTTAAGCACACACACAAACACATGCACAATATTAAGTGAACACCTGTTATTATTAAAATGTAAATTAACGAACTGATTGATATTTAATTGGTAATCGCGTTAGGTCGGTCACACACATAAATTTGTGTACACGCATACAAAATGAAATTGTCAATGATTTGTTGCTGTCATCATCGTACAATCAATGAATGCATGACGTCCTGCATTTGGTAGGTATGCGGTCATACACAATGAAACGCATCTAAAACGAAATTACACACAACGTTTAAGTTAATCAATAATCGATGAAACGATTGCGTAATACTTTAAAAACTTCCCGTTCATTTTGTAATAGTTTAAGCAACGGAACAGCAATGGCAGCAAATTCTAGAGTTACAAATGCAATCAATTTTACTTCGTAGTCGTAGATATGCCGTACACAAATACAACAACAACAACAACAACAACGTTTACAACAAATTATTGTAAACCGGCCAGATATTAACAAGAAACTTTATGACTAAGTCATGTACTGTTGTGGTACTGCCTGTAAAATTCAAGGTTAACGGTGGATGATATGCTTGTGAACTATTCTGACATACACTTTTACTGCATACCCCCATTTATCTATGCACACACACACACACATATATATATTTGTATGTGTGTATGAAACCGAAAGAACGTAGAGTTCTGGAATGACAAACTTTATAAAAAAAAAAAAAAAAACAAGCAAGAAAATTAAATGTGCCTTAGGCCAAATCATAAATACCCTCCACATCCACAACAATGGGCGTGGCTAATATATATATATATATATTGCACCCTCTAATAGTGTACGTATTACGTATGAGCTTGCAAATCTACTTTTATGGTGAATATGGTTTTTTGTAAATTGTGGGCGTATATATTATCCGACCATGCCCATTTTTGGCACATCGAGAGTATATTTATATATATATACACATGAAATTTCAAGTTCATAGGTCAATGTTTGCGGTGGATATAAAGATTTTTGCCGGTTGTGGGCGTGTCTGTTATAAAACCACGCCTATTTTTGGCTTATCGATGAATGGAATAACTCTGAGTGAGGCATACCAAATTTCAAGTTCATAAGTAAATTTTTGTGGCAGATATAAAGGTTTTTATCGATCATGGGCGTGGCTCTTGACCGATTTTGCCCAATTTAAATAGCCATCTGCGTGCAGAAAAAATTTGGCTCAATATCTTAAAATTTAAGATCGTGAGAATGCCAACAACAGATGGACATGCGGACGTACGGACACACATGTCAGTTTTTAATGCTGATCAAGAATATAAATACTTTTTAGGGTCTCTGGCGCCTTCTTCTGGGTATTGCAAATGGAAAGACAAACTCAACATACCCCAAATCTTATGTGGAGGGTAAAAAAACCCGACCCAAGAATAGTTAAATATTTTGAAAAGGTAATATATGGGTATGTCAAGTGAATGTTAAAAGGAAGTGATACCACGAGTCATACCTGACGGAAAACATGCACACACGCACACACACACTCTTACACAATAACGGGGAGTGACTGACTTAACAACTATTACGTATTGGTTTTTGTATTTGTTGTTGCAATTTTGCCGTTTGAAACTTTGATTTATGTATATCACTCAATGGCCTAGAACTTCAACTTGTTACTGTTTTTATTCTCTTTAATTGGCATGGTTCAAGGATGAACGTGTTTATGGTAAACATGGAAAAAGTCAAACACTTTTTCTTTTCCCTAAAAAATAAAATCATAGCACAAAAAAAAAAAAAAAAAAAAATACAAATATTGTAGACGGTTCTAGCCGACCATTTAGTACCCCACACCTATTATACTAGAATTGGTTGAGTTGGATCCATAAACGTGAGTCCTTGGCATATGAAAAAAAAAAATACCTTATACGGGAAGTAGTTCTAAAAATGGGGCGATCGTGTCCAAAATTTCACATACCTTATTATTAAAACAATGAACTATTCTTCACCAAATTTTATTAAGAACATATTAAACAAGTAAGAAAACTAAATTTGTCTTTGACCAAATCTTAAATACCCTCTATATGTACAATATTGGGCGTGGCTGAGTATAAATTTTTGTCAATTGTGAGTGTGCCTGTTATAAGATCACGCCCATTTTCGTTACACCGATGGAAGGGGTAACTATAAATGTGCGTACCGAATTTCAAGTTCATAGGTCAATTTTTGTGGCAGATAAGTAGATTTTTGTCAGATGGACATGTTTAAATTCGATTCAGCTGTTCATACTGAGCCGATTAGAATAATTAAAGGTAGGTATGACACTTGCCGCTTATAAATTACCAAGAGCCGCACAAATACTGCCACATTACGGTGTAGGGCAAAATTAATACTTGGCGTATGGTATATAGTGGCACAGTCTTGCATTTACTAAATATAAACATCCTAAAAATATCTACCGTCTATATACTATCTATATATTCCATATTTCCTATTATTACAACAACATTATTACATCACAATGCGATGGTATCTTTTACCTCTAACTGGAACATGACACAAGCAGCCAGAAAGAAAGAAAACAAAGTCAAAATGTTGACCTATTCTATCCATTAATCTCTCTCTCTTATCCATACCTACCTACCTACCTACCTATTATGCGATTGTAATTTTTTGATAATCAAGCCAACATAATTCATATTGCAAAATTTGTCCCTTTTAGTGGAGGGTATACCAAGTTTGTTGTGCCATTTGCAAAAGGTCCTCCACACGTCAATCGAAATAGTCCCAAAAATTGAGATATTCTGCTGATTCCAGCAGATAACAAGCCCCCTTGAGATATGCCAAAATGTCCTTTGGTATAGAATGTAGATCATGCAAATAAACAAAATGAACGCCCCTGCTTAACCTGACATCTATATTATATGTACTCGCTGTAGTATTTCAGATTTGTGTTAAACTAAATATAGGTTTCGTTTGATTTGATTGTACGTGTGTGTTGCAATAATTTTGTCATATTTCTTCATAAATTAGAAAAAAAAAAGAAAAAGAAAACGAAATCTAAAGAAATCATCGAAAAAGACACAAATTATTGGCACACAAATCATTTTCCTTACTTTTAGTTTCCTTTGTGAAGAAAACCTCTTAAAAACAAGTGAAAATGTTAAAGTCAGTTAAGCTTGACCCTACCGTGATACCCTACACTACTTAGTTACACAAATTGTACCACAATTAGTGTCGTTGCATGAGTAAACGAAGGCATTGTCATTGAAGTCACTTTGTATAAGGTGACCTGTAGCTTAAGCATTAAAATACATGGACAGACAGACGGATCGATTCTGATGATTGCAGGTGGGTATGGCATTAGCCTTTTAGGAATCGCAAACATCCCCAAACACTTAATATACCAGTTGCCACAAGCGGTGCAGGGTATAAATGCATAAAAATAAATTAATGATAATAGTGCGGTATTATGGATAAATACTAAATATTATGGAAAGCACAACAATCACAGAAATAACATCAAACAAGTAAAAAAACTAAATTTGACTTAGGCCAAATCTTAAATACCTTCCACATGCACAACGGTGGGCGTGGCATATATGCATATATATATTGTATGCGTTACGGATAAGCTTGCAAGTCGAGTTTTACGTTGGAAATGTTTTTTTGTATATTACAGGCGTTTCTGTAAACCGACCTTGCCCATTTTCGGCACATCGATGTATGGAATAATCATAAATATGAGTACAAAATTTCATGTTTATAGGCCATTTTTTGAGGCAAATATATAGATTTTTGTTAATTGTGGGCGTGGCGTTTGACCGATTTTGCCCATTTTAAATAACGATCTGCGTGCAAAAACTAAAAGTTTCTGTACAAAATTTCGGCTCAATATCTCAAAATTTACGCCCATGACAACAGCTAACAACGCACGGACACACGGACCTACATGTCTGTCTTTGTAGAGCATTACGCACTATCTTGGATGAAGCAGCCTGCGCTATTGCAGGAATGAACGCCATCGATCTTTTTGTTAGGGAGGAATTTATAGTCGCTTAATGTGACCGCAGTCATCGTATGAGTGCAAGTACCTCAAGCAAGGGCCGATGGACCCAAATGCAGATGCTGAGCCTGGAACCTTGACCTGGCGACATGGTTAAGTAAATTTTTACCTTACGTAGATGCTTAAAGCACATCTGCACCGCTTTGGACACAATAGAGATCCCTTTTGGCCAAGCAGTCAAAAAAAAAAATGTCTAGATCGACTCAGTTTTTGTTAGTTTAGTATTTTGCCAAAGCAAAATCGGCTGTAAATGTGTTCTCTGTTCTGTGCAGCTTCAACTTTATGGACCAGTAAATTCAGTGGCTGACATTTTGTATATGTTTGTGATTAACTTTCCGATCAATTTAAGAATTTCCCCACGCCTGTATATCTGACATGTCTTTATATATATATTCTTAACTTCTTAAGTGCCTGTTACGAGTGCTAAATATTTCACTGATGTGTAACACACTGAACAAGCACACCCTTGCCTAAGAACATTCTTTATTGAGTGGGGATCTGGTCACAACTTGTTTTACTCAGCACCTTAAGGTTGGTGGTATGGTCACTTTGTTAAATCGTTGGTTATAACCAAAGAGACGCTGAAGAAATTTTATAAATAAATTCTTAATTAAAATTAGTACTAAAACGATTTAACTATGTCTGTCTGTCCGCATACTAATGGTTGTAAAAATTGAGTTATCGACTGTAAACTTGTCAGAAGTAAAAAAAAAAAAGAAAAATTCGAAATTTTTCATTTATTGGAACAAAAAATTGATGAAAAATTATTAATTAGTTTATTGATGTATTGAAGCAAATAAAGACCCGATCGGCTTACTTTTAGAACCCTTTTCCATATACTGTGTTATTTGAACAGCTTTACATTAGAAACTAAGTGATGTAGAACATTAAATGGTCAGGCTTGGACTGATATAAATTTTCACTTTTTTTTTGTGTTAAATAAAGTTAGTGTAAAACTCTTTGTGGAATTTGCTACACTGTCTTATATAATTTTTTTATTTTTAAATTTCTTTTTTTTTTTGCTTTGTCATATGAAAATGAGACACGCCCGAACAATAAAAAATGCAATAATAACCCTTAAGCTATATTGATCGCCTATGAGTTCATACACACACACACACATGTAATAAATGTTTGTCAGAATAACTTACTTAACACTTAACATTGCATGCAGCTGAAGTTGGTGCAGCAAACATACACAATACCTGTTGTTTACACACATATGCACACAATTGACATTGACATTCAACTTGATATTAGTTTATCCATAACATTTTTTCGTTGGTTGTTACCATTTTTATTAACATGCACACACACACACACACAAAACTAACGTTTAAGAATACCAGAAACAAGAAATACGAACATAACACACACACACACACACACACAATCTGTGATTTACTGTTTTTGATCATTTTTTGCTACCAAAAATACAACAAAAATGAAATAAAAACTGTAACACAAATGCAAGTGTGTGTAGGTATGAATGCATAAACAAGTGCGAACGTGAAATGTGAACTACATAATAGAAAAACGGAATCCAGTTGGTGACTAAAAGCAAAACTCAACACTTCTGTACAGGATTGTTTAAGGATTTCCTTAGCAGGTAAATGAGTAACGAGTTGTATATGTGGGCGTAACAAAATGAAATTTTTAAACTGGATTTGTAATTATGGGATTGGTTACCATTCCACCATTCCCCGTAAATCAAGGTGCTTTTCGCAAATTTTATTGTTAAGCTGGTTTTCCCAAAAGAAAATGGATCGAATGAGTTAACCAGCAATCAATGACGTCATCGTTGCTGGCTATGCGGGGTTTGCGTGTTTGTGGTACATTTCCGACACAACTTGCCACCGCACAATATCAAGGACGTCATTAAGTGGGCGGCTGACTTCATGCTCTCCTGAAAGCTTTTTCTCTTTCGGCTTGCTTTTGGCAAAATTTTTACATGCGCTCTCTTTAAATTTTTGTTTTGTTTTTCTTTTCATGCCTCCAAACCAACTATGACGAAACACCTGTTCGCGACTGAACAGCTGGACTCGTATGTGTAGCACAATTTATGAGTATAAATGGGGGAACATGTTAAATACGACATATTCACACAAGCACAACGTACGTGTTTACAACCACTGCGCATATTCAAAATTTCGCACTCATTTGCCGGCCGGTGGGTTAACAGCATACGTACGTGCATTTAGTGCTTATAGTTTAGTTTAGTGGTGGTGGTGTGTGTGTGCTGCTGCTGCTGCTGCTGCTTTCACTTGACTTCTTCTCCAAACACCAGCACGTGCTTCAATGACGTCAATTCTCTTCAAGAAATTTCTCTGCCCACAAGTGATGTCATTAATTTTTGTACGAAAGTTTCTCACACGAAACGATGAGGTCATCACTTCAACTAACTAAACGGAAATGTCATAAATACAAGTACAAAATATAAAATATGTGGTATAGGTGGTGAACTCTCTTATTACGATAACCAGGAAAAACAAAACAAAAATAGATTATATTCGGTTCTACCCAACAATTTAACACCCTACACCACTACATTACTTACTTCGACAATTTATGCTATAATTAGTTGAGTTGTATCAAAAAGGGCAAGTTTATGATCGCTTCGCAATAAAGCATTATTTGGTAAGCAGTTCTAAAAATAAACCAATCAGGTACAAATGTGGACACAGTCAATAATCGTCAATGAATTTTATGAAAAAAATTTTAAACAATTGAAATTTTCATCATATAAAAACTTGTTTCAAAACAAGAAGTTATATGAAGAGCGGTCCTAAAAATGTGCCCCTCAGATCCATTTTTAACCGTCGTTAGCGCAAAAGATACCAGTGCTTTTAGTAAAGCAAAGCAATGTCATTTACGTCACTTCACGTAATATCTTTATATGAAAAAGGGGCCCAAAAATAGTCCGATCGAGTCCAAAATTGACACAGCCAATTATTAAGCTAATTAGCTATTCTTCACCAAATTTTTTTTTTAAATATCAAGAATTGCGAATTTTTGACATACAAGGACTTATTTTATAAGAGAACCTTATGTGGGGAGAGGTTCAATTCATTTTCATTAAGGTTTCTCTTTGGGCCAAATTTCATCGAAACATCACAAAAATTTAGATTTTGAACCGTTCCGGATAAATGAAGGTGGGTGTGGCAAACAGCTGAACAAACTTAATATACTCTTTACTTTAAGTGGTGTAGTGTATAAATATCAAAAATTGTAAGACTGAGTGCAAGAAACACATGGATGTACAGACGGACATGATTAAATCAATTCAGATTTTGATACCAAACCGATTGGCATACATAAAGGTGGTGGCAGCATTTGTCGTTTAGAAGTAACAACAATCCTCACCAATACTTTTGTACAACTTTGTGCTGCAGGGTTTACGAACATAAATTATTGTGAATAAAAACTTTAAACATAAAACAGGAGAGATGAGTTAAATTTAGTTTAAGTCAAATCTTGTATACTTACCGCAGATGCACCAACAAACAAACATCGAAATTGAAGCATTCGCCCACCTTAAGCATACGATATATATAAATAACTGCATCGTATATCAGTACACTTTAGAGTATGAAGTAGAAAATCCTTTGTATGTAAAGATTTCAAACTATTTTACTTTCATCTACTAAGACTTAATACCATTTTAACATTATTCTTTATATCCTCTTAGTTAAGTTAATTGCATTCTAAGTAACCGACTAAATACACACAAATCTGAATTATTCACTTGTACTTGTTCATTATACAACAGTTTAAGATATTCTCTTATCAGATCTGTCAATTACTCTGTGCTGATGCGTTACATCTTCTATAATTATAAGTAAATGCATCTAAATCAGGTTGGCCTCTGTTTTATATGCATGCACATTATATATATATTGTTTATCTATATTGTATATATGTATGTATGTATGTAGAACAGAGACTTGATCACGAACCTGTATGCAAATATATATAAAAACGTGTTAATAAGAAACTCAATTTGTCTCTTGGGCCAAATCTTAAATACCCTTCATATCTACTTATAAAAAATGGGCGTGGCAGGTAGATTATTCCGTTCTCGAATAGTGTATATATTATGTATCAAATTGCAAGTCGAGGGTTACGCTGAATATACAATAGTTTTTGTGTAAATTGTGGGCGTGTCTGTTATTCAACCACGCCCATATTAGGTACATCGGTAGATGGGGTTATTGTAAGTATGTATACAACTTTATAGCTCAATTTTGTGGGGTAAATAAATCGATTTTTGTCTATTATGGGCGTGTCTATTATTTGTCCACGCCCATTTTACAATTAATTTTATGTAATTATAAATATATATACAAAATTTTAACTTTATAGCTAAATTTTTGTGGCAAATATATATATTTTTGTCAATTGTGGGCGTGGCATTTAGAAGATTTTGTTTATTTCAAGTAGTAACCTACTTCTAGAAACTAAAAATGCTTGTATAACTGGGCATATCTTGAATATTATGATTATAAGCGTTCCAACAACAGACAGACACACGCATAAACATGCTCAGATCGACTACGATTTCGATGCCGACCAAGATTTTATATACTCTTTAGGATCTGTGACGCCTTATTTTGGATATTCAAACAACGGTATAAGAAACTAAGTATACTTTACATGTGAAGTGAAGGGTACAACAACTTTTTATATTTATTGTCGTTTAACTTCATGCAGTTGCATGGCTGTGTAATCATTGTTGTTGTTGTTGTTGTTGTTGCTGCTGCTGTTGTTATTATTGTCAAAATTATTTAATACATGTTGTTGTTGTTTTGTTATTATTGTTACTGTTAGCATGATTATAAATAATATGCAACATTTTTAAGAATCTTCTCATCCATCCATATTTTAAACGTTTAAACTGAAAGTGGAATTTGTCTACTTTTGAAAAAAAAATTTGTTGAAACTGAAAAGAAAACTAAAAATTTACTCTTGATACCTGGGTCTTAGTAGCAGGTTTTAACTGCAATAGAAGTTTTATTGAACAAGTGTGCATGAAAGAATGCACAAGATGCAGATTGAAGGAAGTAACCAAAGGTTTAGTTTGCACGTTGTTATTGTTGTTGTTGTTACATATTAATAAACGGATTTACACCACTTTCAAAAGCAACGTGTCAACTGGGTAAACGTTTGCGTGAAACCGTTGGTGAATTGAACGGCAGCCGAACTGGCAGGCAGACAGATAAAATATGCGCAGAGAGTATTGTCGTCCATCTTTAGCGGACAGGTCGAGGTCAATAATAACCGGCTCGTTTACACTTACTACATAAATATCGTTTATAAATTTAATTTTGAAAATGCACACATTTTACACACAATGCGCTTCAACTACTTGGTGCCAGCTAGCTTGTGTACGCAGCCAAAATGCAATGCATGTGAATTGCATGTGTTTGGAGAGTCAATCGTTTATAAAGAGCACCATTATTAACATGATTATTATTATAATTATACGGTCTAGGTATAGATAACACTTGTACATACACACAAGCAGATGATT
Source organism: Ornithomya chloropus (assembly GCA_963971445.1). NCBI lineage: Eukaryota > Metazoa > Arthropoda > Insecta > Diptera > Hippoboscidae > Ornithomya > Ornithomya chloropus. The sequence goes on along the minus strand of OZ020530.1, from coordinate 33,949,877 downwards.
AGGTGTTGGTGTTGGTGTTGGTGTTGGTGTTGGTGTTGGTGTTGGTGTTGGTGTTGGTGTTGTCTTCAATGTTCGTGCTAGGTGTTATACCTGACTACACTACACACATTACCATACATACACATAAGTGTGTAATTGTTTTTTTTTTTTTTTTTTTTGTAAGCAGCTCGATCATTTATTTACATGCATATTTATACATACGTAGTGTTTATGTCTTTTGGTCTGTCTGTGTTATTAGTTCGTGCCCGGCAGGTGAGACGCTTTGTTATTATTGTTGTTGTTGTTATTATTATTATTGTTATTGTTATTGTTATTGTTATTGTTATTGTTATTGTTATTGTTGTTTTTATTTAATGCATGTTTCCAATGTATCGTTTTTATCTTGAGATGCTGCCTGTCTATGTTTTGTGTTGTGTGTTGTGTGTTGTCTTTTCTAACGGACTTGTCTTGATGTCCACCGATTTATCTTGATTGAGGCAATAAATTATTGTATGTTGTTATTATTGTTATTGTTGTTGTTGTTGTTGTTGCATTTGTTACACTGCAATTAATTCTAATTCTAATGATTTCAAATCGTTGCACCAAAATCGATATCGTTTACAGGTCTGTGCTCAATTTTTCTTCTTCTTCTTCTTCTTCTTCATTTATTGTTATTGTTTTTTTTTTTTTTATATTTTTATTTATGGCAAATGTTAAAGGTTTAGAAATTTTCTTAAGGTTGTACAACGGTTGTGTGTGTGTGTGTGTGTGTGTGTGTGTATTGTACACATGCAAATGCTGGAATAAGTAACATGAAGAAGCACGAAATACAACAAAACAAAAATATGGTCATGGCTGGTTTACTAGTCTGTCACACAACATTCACTTTGTGGTTTAGTGTTTATTGGCTTTTAACATGCAACATGTTCAACAACACATAACACACACACACACACATCTCTTTACGAATATGTACACATTATAAACGAATGTATGGGTATTTAAAAAAAAAAAAAAAATTTCGTTAAAGGAAACATTACACGGATATAATCAGTTGGTAGTAATGACTTTTTCACTTCCATTTTATTTACAAGAATGCAGTTTCGGTGGTCGGGTATGGTGGGCGGTGTAAAGCATCATCCCCCTACACATATACACACATACCAATTAAACCTTTATTAACGATATTAATAACGAACACATAATGATAATAAGGCCACCATTGCCGCATAAAAAGGCTTTCGTTCCACGTTTAACGTTTTTTGTAAAAAACAAACAATTTTGACAAAGCGTTCAAAAATAACTAAATTTGTCTTAAACCGAAGCTTAAAAACATTCCACATCTATATACAAGAATTGGGCGTGGCAGATATCTGATGACGCCTCCTTATAGTATATGTCGTATGGGTCCAGTTGTAAGTTAAATTCTACCCGACATTTTTTGTAAATTATAAAATTTTGGGCGCGGTCGAATAACAGACACATCGACACATCGATTAACACACTTATTATACCCAATTTCAACTTCATAGCTTAAATAGATAATATAATGAATGATAGATAGAAGGGTAAGCAAGGCTCTCAATAAATTTTTCTTAATTTAAATAGCAACCTATGAGCAGATTTTAGTAAGGCCTGTAAAAATGTCAAGACTTGCAACTGTGAGAGTGCCATCAACAGATGGACACACGGACTAAATCAATTTAGTTTTCGATGCTAATAACAAATATACATATTTAATTTCAAAAATTTATATATGTTGTGGGGTCTTTGAGGTGACCGTGTGGTAAAGATTTCATGGCGTGGCTACAATTTATTCATGGAAAAGTGCTCGCGGTGGTCATATGAACGAATCAGTTGATACATAGTTAAATATAACATGTGTAGCGTACCTGGAATAAATATCACCTTAATATGTGAAATATTTCGTATTTTATTCAACTACAAAATTGTTATGTTTTTATTGAAAAATACTTTACACAGGCCGGCCGGCCGCCTTTTCGTAACTGTTTATCTTTATTTTTAGCAACAAACAAATTTTTAATTGGATGCACAATCCCTTCATAATAATTCTTCTTTGGTATGCTTACAACACACATTCACTCTCTCATGCCATTGATTGATGATTGCAAAAGATTCTTCTAACGAGTCGTGTAATTTAAATTGAAAATCTAATAAAATCTAACTAATCACGCATACACAACATAACAAAATAATGAAAAAGGGTGCAAAAAAACAAAAATTATTTCACGAAAAATGTGTACGTTTCCATTCACACCACATCCAAATCCAAAACCATTCAATGGGGCCGTCACCAATGAAGCTCGTCTCTCGATTACATAACCTGGATAATGTGGCTAAAATTATATAAATTATTTGTGCCTTTGGAAAGAAACAAAAGAGAAACGGAACGAAGACAACAACAAAAAGAAAATAATAATAACAATAACAATAACAGTAACAATAACACTAAAGCAGGTGAGATTGTCTAACACGTTTTTATATATTTTGGGTATTAAATGACTGACACACACAACAGTCATTTGAGGCGCACATAAGAAGAAGTGTCGATTGTCGAACATAGACATGAACACATATAGAAAAAAACAAAAATTGTACGTACAAGCCATGTACGATTCGCCAAATTGTTAAAAGATAGAAGACTACACGGAGGAGGATATCTATTCTTTTTTCTTGTTTTTTTTTCTTGTTTTGTTTTTTTTTGTAGGTGAATTAATTAAACGACTTAAATAAGATGTACTAACAATTTGGAGTTAATGTGCCAATCAACGCCGTTGTTATGTCTACACAGAGCAACGAGATCATAAAAGCCACTATACTACATAATAATGTGCATACACTCATTCATACGTGTGGTATGTGTGAAACTTTTCGACACGAAACATTGTTGATAGTAACAACAACAACAACAACAACAGTTATTGCAGTAGTCAATTTTTTTGGTAACATGCTCATAACAATACACAAACTATGCTGATGAGTGAAACACCTCATAACAGAGTCATAATAATCACATTGATTTGTATACATATTGCACGGCATGTAGCATTTATATGTGTGTGCATGCACGCGTATATCTGATGTTTTAAAAGAGGCATGCAACCCAACACACAAATGCATCTGTATTGAATGCATGTTATAAACGAAAAACATATGTTTAGATATTAGATACATACACACACATACATACATACATATATAGACAGTTGATGATGATGATGATTGTGGGCACAGTGATCGTGTTGGACCTTGTGGTTAACACAAAGTTTTGTTGTGCCACGTTGACATTCACACACACACACACACACACACATACATTCACTTGCAATATATAACTTCTAGTATTCGGGTTAGAACAAGGAGTGTATCCCAAAGATGTTCTTTAGGGTAACACCGTACACATACACACTCAATAACATATTTAGTTGAACATGAACTAAAGCAATGTTTGTCTAGGCTTGGTAACGTCTTCTGGCGAAACACACACACACACACACATTCTCACAAATTGTATTTCTTAGAGTTAAACAAAAAGTCGTGTACAATTTACAACAATTTAAACAATCGTTATTATTATGCACCGAATGCAGCTTACTTACGTACAGAGCGTCATAGAAAAATATTTATTAAACTTTTTAACACACATTACACGGATTGTTGCAGTTGAGGCGAGATTGTTAGATTTATAGTTGATATATTGTTATTGTTATTGTTGTTGTTGTTATTATTTTATACAGCATCGCATAACATTGTCATTGAGTTAAGAGAGTAATCTATTATTATCTCCATAGTGAAGGATTTGATTTAAACATAACTAGCCAAAGGTCTAATGATGTTTAAATTATGTCTGGCAGCATATTTCAAATCAATAGTTGTTGCTGTTGTTGAACAGAAAATATAATAGGTTGCCATTAATGAATACATCACTTCTCAAATGAAATAAATTTATAAAAAAAATCACAATCGATCTATTCATGTCTGTCTGTCTGTCCGTCTATCATATATACATTTTGCCGATCATAAAAATTGACATCTTGATTTCAATCGTGATTGAAATTGAACAAAATCGATCTAACGGCGCACCCATACAGCAATGAAAACGTAAACAAGTAGAAAAAAAGTTCTTTTTGGTTTAGGCCAAATTTTGAATACCCACCGTCACAAAACATTAAACTTTATATAATAACTGATAAGCCAGTGATAACTTTTAATTTAATTGAAAGGCAGTAAAGAGTGAGTGGGAGATAGCTCGATTCTCGGGCATCCAGAAAGAATGTTTATCGAAGAGGGACAGATAGACAAAGTTCATAATTTCAGGCTAACCAAGAATGCATATACTTTGTAAGGTCTCTCTCGATCTTACGATGACGCAGGGTACAAAAAAGAAGCAACTTTTTACGATTTCATTCAAGTTTAATGTTAATAAGTATAAAATTGATACATTCATGGTTTTATTACATTTGTTCAAAAGTGGGAACGATCGGCCACAAAATTTAGAATGGATACATTTAGTGATTTTTATATCCTCCGCATAAGATGGAGTCATTTCATTTACAACACCTAGAAAAAAGCGTCAGACACTCTACAATGTATATATATTATTGATTAGCATGAAAAACTGAGGCGATCTAGATATTTATGTCCGTATGTCCGTGTTTCTGTCTGTTGTTGGTATTCTCACGAGCGTAAATTTTAAGTTATTAAGCTGAAATTTTTTACAAACATTTTTAGTTTTACATCGCTTTTTAAAGTGGACAAAATCGGTTAAGAGCCACGCCCACTTTTGACAAAAATCGATATATCTGCCACAAAAATTGACCTATGAACTTGAAATTTGGTATACATACTTATATTTATTCTAATTATCAATGTATCAAAAATGGGCGTGGTCGGATTGTAAACACGCTCACAATTTACAAAAACCATGCTCAGCGTAAAACTCGACTTTCAAGCTGATACGTAATACATACACTCTTAGAGGGCGTAATCATATACCTGACACGCCCACTATTGTAGATTTGTTACTCGTTTTATTTTCATTTAAGTTGAAAATAAATCGATATGAGATTTGCATATAAAAGTCGCTACCAAGACCCCGTCCACAATTTCTCAGGCATTAATTTTCTATTAATGGCCGTGCAGGCTATCTACATATATACCTTTATAATCTTGCTTACTTTTACATAATTTACAAAATTTATATCTAAATATATATTTTTCACTATAGAAGTTTGTTGCTTAAATCTTTTCCCAAAATTTTTCATTCTGAATGTTGTTTTAAAAATAAATATTTTTTTATCCAAAAAAAAAAATACAAAATTTAATATTATTAACATTCGGAGACCTGATCATCCACGGCCTCCATGAAAAAAAAACAATTTTTACAAATGATTGCCACTTTACCGATTATGCTGCTTAAACAATATTTAATTATTTCAAACAATCGGTATTGTATGTACTCATATAATAACCGTTAAGCGGCGTATTCATATTTTAAGATCTAATATTAAGTGCAGCTCGTTTTGGAATATCAACAAGTATAATCGTCGCTGTGCGATTTGTGTGTGCAATCAAATATACTTATATTCTCATAACTGTCGGTTGGGTGTGATTTAAGGCCTAAATTCTTAAATAATTGACTAAGTCGATAATAAAATTAACAACAACAACAACAACAACAAGAACAACACTACACCACGTTATGTCTACTTGTGTGTGCTTGTATTTATGTGTGCATATACCTACAAGTACAAGAATACACACAACACCCAACAGCGCACAGATTTTGTTGTAGTACAATACAATGCAACATATTTATGATCAACATGATATTACCAATAATAATAATAATAAGCTTTTATGGGTTGCATGTTTGAGCGTGTGCAAATTAAATTATTACTAACTATGATTAATTTATAGGAGGACATGGATGGCAAGTGAGAGAGGTGTGGACGTACATTATATACATACGTTGGATTGGATACTTATACTTATACGTAAACAATACGTATGCAACGCTGCAACAAAAAAATAAGGTGTTCTCGTGTCACGTTTACCACATTTACTATGAGGGTCAATTATAATATTTTATACATTAATTTCTATACTAATTGTAAAATTTTGCTTTAACATACTTCTTGATATCATATTGTACGTAAACATACATACATACGTACGTACGAACGTTCGTTTACGTTTACGTGCATATAGATGGTAGATGGTCTACACCAACTAATCACAAACGGAAATTCTATGTTAATATAAATCATGTACAATTGTTCACTATGATTATAATAAATTGTCTGGTATTAATAATGTGTTAGATTCTTAAATATATTTATACAAACAAATATATACTATGCATAATTGTAATTGCGAATCGAAACCACCCTCACTCGTCTCCATTACTATGCCCGCATTACAGCAGCTTCAGGTTTATTAACAAATCATTATACCCTGCACCACTTGCGGCAGAGGGTATGTTAAGTGTAAGCAGTTGTTTGGAACTTTTAAACTTTTACGAATCAAAATCTGTATCGATTTAATCATGCCCGTCTGTACGTCTGTCTATTGTGTGTTCGTGTAAATTTGTACGCAAGGCTTTGGCAACACTTTTTAAGACAATTTTTATATGGCAAAAAAGCTCAATTCTTAATATTTTTGGACAAAATTTGCTGAAGAATGATTAATTGGCTTAATAACTAGTTTTTTAGAACCCCTTTCCACATAATGATATTTCACAAAATAACTTATATGGCAGTGCCTCGCATATACTGATACAAACTAATTGTAGCATAATTTGTGGACACAAGTGGTGTAGAGTATTATATAATCAGATTTGACCAATACTAACATTTTCACTTGTTTTATTTTATATTAATATGCATGGAATTCACGATCGCCAATTAAACAGCGCATCAGTACTCAGATATGTAAGTACATACCACAAGACACCGTGTAATACTATTAAAAGGCAAGATCAATACATAATTGGCACTTGCATGCTAAATTAACAAGCTGTACTTATCAAATTAATCTTAGTTCGTTTCGACAAAGTCAAGCATGAGATGATCCCTAGAAAACAATGTTTTAGTAAAATTGATAAAATTGTTTAATTTATGGGTTTGGTATTAAATTCATATTTATAAAACAAGTGAAAATGTTACATACAGTTTTACACGATCATTAAATACTCTACACCATTTGGTTTCACAAATTGTGTGATAATTAGTTGACTTGTATCAGTAAACGCGAGGCATTGCCATATGAAAGAGATTTGTGGAAAAGGGGTTCTAAAAATGGCTCAATTCAGTCCATTTTCAATAAGAATTCTCTTTGGCTCAAAACATGTCCTTGTACCAAATTTCATTTAAATATCTTAAGAAATGCGATCTGTAGCGTGCGCTCAAATATATATAGACAGACAGACAGACAGGGAAGCATTATTAAATCGTGTCAGAAAGTGATTCTGAATCCATCAGTATAATTAAAGATGGGTGTGGCATTTCTTGATATAAACTTAATATACCCCTTTGCCGAAAGTGGCGTTGGGAGAAGACAATGAATAAATATTTAAGAGGAAATTTTTAAACATCCTCATTCAAAACTAATATATAGCGACAGTGTGCTTAACCATCAACGAAATTATATGCGATATATATTTTATGGCACGAAATATATGTATGGCATATACATTGGGGAAGGTAGCATATGATGGCACAGTCTAAAAACGGATAATTTTTAAACTTTGAGCGCATTAAGCAAAACAAGTCAAAAAGCTTAGACCAAATTGAGGAAGGTGGCACATGATGGCACAGTGGAAAAGTGGAAAAGTTATAAGTCGCTGTCTTTAAGATATTGAGCCAAATAATGAAGGAGCTATAACTCTTGAAGCCGATATATGTAGTTTTCTCTACATAAGATGGAAGTTTGTTGTTCTACTTGAAACACCCAGAGGAAGGCATTACAGATCCCACAAGTTCACGATAAGCATCAATGTCCGACATATCATAAGCATTCCATAAAGTAAAGCATGAAGGATTTATGCAAAAAATAAACAGATTTCTTCTTTCATCTTCTCATGTTTAGCAGCTACTTTATCAACCGTTTTTGCTTTTGTAATCAGAATTAAAGATTGTTTATCTCCAACCAGTAAATACTAGCAGATGTCACTGGTATAACCAACACATATAAATCATGAATTAACTACTGGGCGTCTTTATATTCTTTAAAAATGACTTAAAAGGTGGAAAATTAAAGTCAATCCAGCAAAATGTTTTCATGTGATTTTTACCCTAAGCTAGGATCTATGTCCCCCCGGAGACTACCGGCATGGGCCTTATAACGAAATAAACAAAGTTTAGAAGATTTTTGTAAATATGAAAAGTCTTCTATAAACCCATCAATATCCAAACAAAGATTATACTAAACATTGATTACATTTAGTTCTGCTGGTGCTTCTTAATGATTCTCTCTAATATATCGAATTCACACAGCATGAAGAATTTCCAAAAAACTATCTATCATGTTAAAGGAAGACATACTATATATTATGTAGAATTTTTTTTTTAATTTTTTTTAACCTCCCTTGAACTTTAAATATTCTATACGTAACACTCAACTTTGTGTTTTTATACCCTCAACATAAAATGGGGGGTATACTAAATGTGTCATTCCGTTTGAAACACTTAGAAACAGGCATCAGACACCTTACATAAAGAATAAAAGTTCTTGATCAGCATTAAAAACTAAATCGATTTAGACATAAATGTCCGTATGTCCGAATGTCCGTGTCTGTTTGTCGTTGGCATTCTCACGGACCTACATTTAAAGACATTGAGCAGAAAATTTATACAGGCACTTTTCTGCGATCTGCAGGCAGACCGCTATCGGACAAGAACCACGCCCACAATCAACAAAAATCTACATATCTGCCAAAAAAATTGAGCTAGAAAGTTGGAATTTGATACACATATTTATAATTGCCCATACATGGATGTGCCAAAAAGGGGCGTGATCGAATAACAGACGCGCCCACAATTAATAAAAATCTATATATCTTCCACAATAATTCACCTATGAACTTGAAATTTGATATTCCTATCTCTAATTATTCTCTCCAATGATGTACCAAAAATAGCCGTGATCGGATAAAAACACGCCCACAATTTACAAAAATGTGGGCGTGTGTAGATGTGGAGGGTATTTAAGATTTGGCCTAAGCACAAATTTAGTTTTCTTACTTCTTTGAATTTGTAAAAATAAATGTTTCATTTTAATGCCATCGATGGCATGAATAATAACTGCTGCACATGAATCATATACATCACATGAATATTATTTATCTTTGCAGATCACAGAAAAAATTCCACTACAGAACAAGGTCTCATAAGGTCACAGTATGCACGTATATAGTAAATCATTTAACAATCCCAAAAATGAAACTAAATCGATGCATAGATAGGTAGATAAATAAATAGATGGCTAGAGATCTACAATTTTGCATAAAAAATCAATAAAAGTGTTTAGAGTCGATTTGCACGGAGTAACAAATACCCTACCATGCTACATAGTATATTTTATCATATTTCTAAAAGGACTACACGTACGTCTCACATCTATATGTACACCTACCAAATGGACTAAAAATTCACACGAACTTCACTCCGTTATAATTTGACCAACATTAATCAAACCAAGTGGATGAACTTTTCAATATTATACAGGTTGGAATGTGTGGCATAGCCAATCCATACAACAAATGGATTTTCATAATTATTTGTATTTATTTTTTGTTTCCATTATGTGATCATAAATTATTAAATTATAAGGGCTTGAATAAAAAACAAACGAAACATATTTATGGTACAATGGAGTCAGTGTTGAAGTCACGCTGATTTATTTGTGTGGCTGTGAGTGATTGCATTCATTCGTTCTTTAGCTTAATTTATGTGTTTTACAGCTAGAAGCGTTAAACATTTTTCTATGGCTAATACCACAAAACGAATTGATTTTAAATTGATTTAAGGTAAGCGCCGTGTTTGTGTTTCACAAAAATTTTAAACAAATTTTAAAAAAATAAAAATAAAAATTTATATCAAACCGTAATGTTTTTAAATTTTTAGCGTCATCGCTTTGGGTGATTTGCTAGATGATAGATAGCGATGAGTTATAAACCAGTTATAGTAATTTGCAAACATTTAAAACAATACATAATAATATATACGAGGGTGGGCTGGAAATTCAAACACATGACTCGGAACTCTTTAGCCTTTCGAACCAACGTTAACTTCCACGGAAATTTTCTTAACTATCAGAAGGTTATCAGTCTAAGACGATTAACTCCACTACTTAGTCAACGCAGCTACTAAAGAGACATTGTTCGATATCAAAATATTCGTAATATTATGCCTAAAAGTACCTAAAAGAGGCATGTTTAGACTGTTGAGACGTAACCAGATTTAATTGCCCCCACAAGTATCACACAAGTAAATGCGGCCAATGTGACAGGTTATGGACTACATTGATACACGTTGATATTCAGTTGTAGGTCATAAATTTAAGTAATGTAGGATTTACAGGATAGATAGGATTAGCTTATTGGGAGTTCAAAGTATGGACAAAATAATACGAACACCATGCAATATAGTAAATCTTGTTGCATGTTGGCAGCACTGCTTCCGTGTACATAATGCGATGCGTACGTATTGCTTAGTTAACGTGGCAAGTGTTCAACGTTATATATCAGTGGCTTTGTTCTGCGACAATTAGAACAAGCGGTTGATGAAATGTGCGATCTCTCGGACTTCGAAAGAGGACAAATCATTGGCTCTCGTTTAGTGGGAGATTTGTTTAACGTTCTACGAGTGACAGAATACATAAAACGTGGCAAAATATCATCGGCGAAGAGCAATAGTGGGCGAAACTCAGAGACAGACATTAAAAAGAATTATGGCCAGACAATGTGGCAAAAGTTACAGCAGAACTATGCCAACACTCTTAGAATCCATTCCGCAATGAATTTCAGCTGTTCTAAAAGTAAACATCTTGTTAATAAATAAATATGGTGTATATGATATGTCAGGTGTTCATATTATTTTGTACATCATATATTAGCAAAGGCCTTAATAAGTGAATCTTTACAATTCAAGTCCACTAGTTGCATTAGACACGATTTGTGATACATAAAAGGTATGAAAAATCTCAAGTAAAATGTAATTTTTCGAAGAAACTTTAAATACAAAAGTTTTTGGGGTAAAAGAAGGCAACTTGATGGTGATCGTGATCAACACACGTTGAAGATCAAAAAATTGCATTCTAGGACGTTACTCAAGAGCTTCCACGCCCTGTATATCCACATATGCTAAAATATACATCCTCAGATATCAATTCCATTCCATACTCTTTCTTACTCTATCACATCAACTGGAACATTTTTTACTTTACCCTCGTACAAGTACATATTAAACAATTTACTTGGAATAATTAAATGATTTTACTTCATTATTGTTTTTGTTGTTTGCATTCTAAAGAACGTTAAGTGTGTCTATGGTTAATTTGCATACAGTGTGGATACGATCGTATATACTGCTATTTTGCATATAAAGAAATCTGGTAAATTGAATGGTTTTACAAAATACATTATTAAACACTTTATTATTAAGCTGAGGAACCGTTATAATGGAAATAAATGCAATTAATTAAATTAATAAATAACACACGCTCAGGCATACATATAACACATTAATCATAGAAATATTAAAAAATAAGCAAAAAAGCTACATTTCACTTATGGTACGTACACAAAATCGAAAATACCCTCCACATTTGTATACCTGTGGATTATGGGTGCGGCACGTGTACAAAAAATGGGATCATAAAAGTGGAAGTTTTATATGAAAAGGTCGAATTCCACATCAAGGGATTGGGGTCATGTTTTTTATTTGACCCCGCCCACTTTCCACACATCAATGAATGAATAGAGTGCTTTAAAATACGAAATTTTAATTTTCATTCTTATTTGTTTAGCCGCAGGAGATCTTTCAATTGTGGGCGTGGTTGTCAACCATTTTGAAAGAGACTCTAACTACATAAACTAAAAATGTCCGTACCTCAATTTCTCAGTTTTTCTACTATTTTATGTTTACATCCAAACGGACGCACAGACACTCTCACGTAAAGGGTGTCTTATGCACCTTCATTGTCTTCCATTGTATACAATATGAAGATGGACTTAAATTTACAACAAATAATTATTTTGCATATACAGTTTTTTTTTTTTTTCTTTTTTCTTAAATAATTGTATGACAGTGTTTGATGTTTTCTCCTTTTTTGGGTAATAAAACATTTGACAACCTGTTGCATTGAATTTATCCAATTGCATGTGGTGTTTGTGATGAGGGTGCACTAAGTTTGGTATTCCGTTTACAACACGCAAAGACTCTACACAATGTATATAAATTCTTGATCAGCATCAGGAACTGAGTTGATCTAGATTTGTGTGTCTGTACGTCCGTCTGTTGTTGGTACTCGCAAGATGGTAAATTATGAGATATTGAGCTGAAATAAACAATTTTAGTTTCTGAACGCAGATCGCTATTTAAATAGAACAAAATCAATTAAGAGCCACACCCACAATCGACAAAACGCTATTTGTCTGCCACAAAAATTAACCTATGAAGTTGAAATGTTGAACACATATTTAATATTACTCGATGTGCCAAAAATGGGTGTGTTCGAATAATAGGCACGCCCACTTTTCGATAAAAACCTATATATCTACCACAAAAATTATTCTGTAAACTTAAAATTCGGTATGCTTATCTATAGTTATCCTATCCATCGATGTACCAAAAATGGACGCGCGCACAATTTACAAAGAACCGTTCGTAGCGTAAAACTCGACCTGCAAGCTGATACGTAATATGTAGTGTATATATAGAGGGACTAATCATATACCTGCCACACCCACCATTGCAGATGTGGAGGGTGTTTAAGATTTGGCTTAAGCCAAATTTAGTTTTCTTACTTGTTTTTAAGTAATTCCAAAACGAATATTCTGTACTTGGTACCCTAACCGGATCAGATTTATACACACATATATATATTTACGTATATATGAATATATATAATGAAAAGATTACAAATATTTATGAAGTATTTAATTGGTAATGTATCGATTTAGAGGCTCTGCACTGATTTAGGGTATACCATCCTTCCAGCATTTAGAGAATAAAAGATTTACCGATCTCACATTTATTTACATGCTAGCCTTATCTGTCTCTTGATGTATAGAGAATATTCTTCTAATCCATTACTACGAGTATTGATAACTCATATACTCATACCATATATATAACACATGGTCAGTATTAAATAATAGACACGCCCACAAATCTCTTTCGTGCCATATTCAATCCTTAAGCTAAAATGCGTAATGGTCGTGAAAAAGTGACGTAATGTTGTATTTACCACGCCCCCTGCTCACGTATAATACAGAGATTATCCCCAAGAGGATAAACAAGTATAAAACTTAAACGCCCAGCACCACATACGTCATAGTGGGCGTGGTATGTACCTAATTACGCCCTTTAATAGTATGTTTATTATGCATTTACATACAAGTAGAAATTTGCGCCACATAAAGTTTCTTTAAATTGTGATTTTATCCAATGGAAGTAGTCACACACACACAGACAGATCTAGATCGACATAGACTTTTATGCTGATTATAAATATGTGTACTTTGATCTTAGACGCTCCCGTGAGGGTGGGGGGTATAAAAATTGAAAATATACACAAATACTGTTAAGACAGTTCTAGAGGGCACTCCAAGCCACACAGTATAAGTATACACAACTTGCCATCTTAACTAAAATCATGTTATGCTAAAGGAGGGAATATGTCAAACCTTTTTAAGGTGTACATACTTGTGGTGTATAACAAGACTATAGGTGGATCCATTATAACACCGAACAACAGAAGATAATTTTAATTTGTTTTCCAAAAAAAAAAAATTAGATTGACGCGATGATGTGACTGACTGACGGACTGACTGACATATTCAAGGCTTCCAGCTAAAGCGCAACAGCCATCATGTAACTGTTTCAAGGCATACCTATCATATCATCCGTACTGAATATTAGTTTCTAACACATACACACAACACATTATATGGGTAAGTAATGGTTGAGTTGGAGGAAGGTTTTTTTCTTTTTTTCTTAGCTGCAGTTTCGATTTTCGTTGCACGGCTCGCCACACCCCCCTCCCCCTCTCACCCCTTTGCAATTGTTGATTTATTGGTACAGTCTAAATTTTTGGTTTTTATAAATTTTTGTCTACCAGTGTTGTTGTTGTTGTTGCTGCTGTTGTTGTCGCAGCAGTTGGTTTTTATTTTAAGAATTTTTTGTATGCAAGTTGTCGCCTTTGCCTTATAAAAAAATAACGATGATCTGTGCATTTGGTTTTTATTTAACGTTCAATGCATAAAGAGCGTCAACGTTATTGGTAGACAAACAGGCAGGCAGGCAGGCAGGCAGGCCGTCAGGTATTTTTAAGGCTTGTCTGGTGTTTGTTACTAAAACAGAAACGAAGCTATCAGCATATAAACAATTCCAAGGCGTGATTAGACACGTTGCAGTTTTTCTTAAAATATTTTTTTATTTTATTTTTATTTTTATTTTATTGATTCTTCCCCAATTTTCCATTCTCAGGCAAACACAGATATCAATAATTTTTTTTTCGTTTTTTTTTAATCTCCATAAGGCAGCATCGTTTACCGGTAATCGTATATGGTAAGCAGATGACACTTAATAGCGTTAGTAACCCCAGTATTATTAGCCAACAATCACCGTGCAGCTCATCCAAGCTTGGTTACCTTCTGATGTACCATTTTGTGAGGCAGCTTTTCAAACGGTCAAAATGAACCTGCCTGCATGCCTGACTGTCTCATCGTTAAAATATTGTAACTGAGAACCTGTTGCCGCCAACTATTTGGTGTTTGCCTGAAAAAAAACAACCGAAAAACATCATTTGTGGTATTCCCTATAGTTGCTGTTGTTGCTGTTGTTGTTGCAATGAGTTGATAACCAATCATTTAGCTTTTAAATGCTATTATTCAAATAAAATGATACTGTTGTGGTTGTTGTTATTGTTGTTAAGAAGGTTCCATTAACCTCACTTAACCATTCAACACATTACATTTTGCCAGTACTTGATAACTGGTGGCACTTGTAAACCCACTACCGCAGCAGACTAATGATGCTTCACTTGGTAACATCACACCTTGGTGTGCCTCATATCAGGCGGCATCCTAGCCTAATTTAATGAAATGTTTAATTTATGAGATCGATTTTAAACAATCATTGGCATTAATGTCACAAGTCACACACACACGCGCAATACATTGTCGTTGCCATTGTAAATTATTTAGTTCATCAGCCACCATCTGTACTCGCTTCATATACAATATTTGTGCAGGAGTTAGAAAAGCTTTTAGTAATAAATGTGAATATAATAGCCAAGAGAGATCTACAGCAATTCAACAACTACAATAACAACAGCAACACTAGCAGCAACAGCAACATTTGTAACCCTGATGGAAGCATAACTAAAGTAAACAAAAAACAAGCAAAAAAAAAAACTGAATTTGATTCCGGCCAAATCCTAAATACCCTTCACATCTCCTTAGAAATAGTGGGCGTGGCAGGTACCTTTTCCCTATGATTATGTATGCATTACGTATGAAGTCGAGTTCCGCACTGATTACAGTTTTTTTTGCAAATTGTGGGCGTATCTGTTATAAGACCATGCCCATTTTTGGCATATTAATGGATGTGATAATTATAGATCCCAATACCAAATTTCAAGCTCATAGGACAATTTTTGTAGCAAATTTTATATATAGAATTTGTTCGATTGTGGGCGTGTTTATTATCCAACCATGCCCATTTTTTGCCACATTGATAGATATGATAATTATAAATAGGTAAAATACCAAATTTCAACTTCATAGCTCAATTTTTATGGCAGATAAATAGATTTTTATTAATTATGGGCGTGGCTTTTGAACGATTTTGCCCATTTTAAATAACGATCTGCTTGCACTAACTAGAAGTAAGAAATTGTACCTCAAAAATTTTTAAATTAACGACCGCCAAAATGCCAACAGCGGACGGACACACGGACATACATGTCTCTGACGTTTCGTTCTGTATGTTGCAAGCGGAATGACAAACTTAGTGTACCGCTGCCATCTTATGTGGAGGGTATAATAATAAATATAATAGAATAGAACTGAAGTGAACCGAACTGAACAGAAACGTCACGGCGTTAGCGTGTAAAAGTGGTGCATCTGTTGCGAATCGATTGAAATTGAAATTGAGAGCAAAATCGCAATACCGGCTATAGAACAACCTTCAACTGTCATCAATCACAGTAGTGGCAGTAGTAGTAATTGTTGCTGTTATTGTTGTTGTGTTATTTATTTGGTGGCAATATCGCTTTAATCTCATCTCAACACACAGGCTTCGACTTCTCTTACCAACCATTTGCACAAACGGATACAAAACTCTGCTACATGTACAAGTAGAATATAAATGTATAGACTTGTCTGTATTCCCATCAATAATTTCTTCATTATATGTTTTAATACGTGTCCATATATACATGGAATTTGCATTAAATGAAATTGATTTATTGGTGGACACATGAAGAGAATGAAAACTTCTCTACATACCTGTTACATAAATTTTACTTTAAAGCTTCTAATTAATGGCGAATTAAAACATTGTGCGCGATTAACGATTTTAATTAAATCGTACCAGCAAATACATTTTAAAAATGACAAGCTGACATGTAAACGGTATCAATGCCATCCACATTCATAATACATACATACTTACGTCCATACGTCCACACGTACTTATATACATATAGACTTGATGGCGGTAGAAACGAAGAATCCATATCGGTTTATATGTGCCATTGCATGGCATAACATCTCAGAAATAATTAATTGCAATAGTAGCCAACGGTCAAATGGAAGATAATAGACAACATTGCATAAGTTGTTGTTGAAAAAGTTATCACTCAAGTTGTCGTTATATTGTTCATTAGCTCGGCAGCCGTGGTGCCATCAACAATTATTTACACAACGATTCTAGTGCAAGATCAAATCAAAGACACATTTTCCAGTTTTATTTTTTTTTTATTTTATTCTTTTTGTAAAATTTATGTTTATACACTTAACTCTTCAAACACCTGTTATAATAGTCAGTGTTGTGGGAAGCGAATTTATTATACCCTGCACCCTAATGATAATGAAACTAATACTAAGTTTGCTAATCCTTTTGCAACATCCTGAAGGAAATGTCTTAGATCCTACAAAATATACATATTCTTGATCGGCATCAAAAACTGACTCGATCTAGACATTGCTATTTAAAAGGTGCAAAATTGGTCAAGAACCACGCCTACAATTGACAATTTTATGAATGCATCTTAATAGGTCAATTTTTGTGCCAAATAAGTAGACTTTTATGGATTGTGGGTGTGGCTTTTGACTGATTTTTCCTATTTTAAATAGTGACCTCCGCGCAAAAACTGAGGTTTTTGATGCTGATCAACCTTGATGCTGATATACCTTGTAGGGTCTCTAACGCTTCCTCCTAGGTGTTGCAAACGGAATCACAAACTTAATATACCCCCCATCTTATGTAGAGGGCATAAAACAGCTAAATTTTGATTTAGACTTAATCTTGAATATCTTTCATACTTATACATTATACAAGATTTGTGGGCGTGACATTATGCCTTCTTTCAGAACAAAACCGCAACCTCATCGAAGCATGTGTTTATTTCAATGGTTGAGTTCGGTGGCAAGGAAGGATTTTTATGGGCGTGTATTTTAAGCCAATCCAACCATTTTTAACACATCGTTGGATATAATAAATAAAAGTAAATTTTAATTTTTTTTTTTATTTTTTTCCAATTTTTCGATGATTTTGTAAGAGGTTTTTTTCAATTGTGGACATGCCTCTTAATCGATTGTGCTTTATGTAAATATCGTACTAAACTCCTTGCACTTCATTTACTGCAATCTTGCTGGTCAAGGATATATTTATATTTTATAGAGCTCTTGAAGCTTCCTGGAGATAGTTGCATATGCAATCACGAACTTGATATACTACCCACCAAATCATTATCTATTTATAAAACGGAAATAAAATGCTTGATGCTAATCATTAATTCAATAAATATTGTTTCTATAGAATTAATTTTTGTAAGAAAGTTTTCATTTCGGGTCCATTCACGGATTAATAATTACACTGATCAACAAAGGTAGTGGGCTCCCTTTAAAATATGAAATATATGGAAAATATTTTTATAAAATATATTCAATTGAGGATACATTTGGTTTCAAAATGTTGAAATTGCTTCAGGTGATAATATCCTGCACCATTCGCGTGGTGTATAACATTTATAACTTCTAAACGGTAAATGGCACACCGATCGATTCAAAATCACTCACTGAATCGATTTAATCATCTCCGTTTGTCCGTCTGTATGACCAAGTAAATATGCAAGCTGCAGTTCGCATTTTTTTTAGAAATTTCAAGGAAATTTTGTACAAGAACATGTGTTGGCCCAAAGAGAAACTCTTATTGAAAATGGACCGAAATGGACCATTTTTAGAACCCCTCCCCAAATGAGGTCCTGTTATTATATAAGTCTTTATATGGCGAATTCACAATTCTTAATTTTTTGGACAAAATTTGCTGAAGAATATTTATTTAGCTCAAGTCCCAATATGGACTGAATCGAATCAAACGGTTTTTTAAAATCTCTTTCCACATTTTTTCCCTTTTCTAACAACCACACCAATTTATAAATATGTATACCCTACTATTTATGCTTTTCTATTTCAAATGTTTACAAGCATTGAATTACAATTCAATAATAATTGATTTAAGTAAAAAAAAGAAAAAAATCAATAACAAATGATTTTAATTAAAATAACTAATTTGTAATGAAATCGATGTCGTAAATTCCAATAAGTGTACAAACAGATTTCACAGCTTCATAAATAATAGAACTTAAGGTGAGTCTATTGAAGAAGAACTAACTGGCTGAGGTATGCAGCAGCAGCAGCAACAGCCAATATTCACTTCAATTCAATTCAATAAACAATAATCATGCGCATTAAATTAATTAACATAATATAATTACAATAAATATATTTTCATATAAATAAAATTATTAAAAAAGATGTGATTCTGTGCGATGAAAATATGTACAACAACTCACCCTAAAACAATTTCATTAAAAAATCGTTCCTTATTTAAACAATTTTTGGGCATTGTTTTATAATATATATGGTGGGATGTGTAGGCAATTTTGGGAGTTTGTTGCAGCAACGTAAAAACTCTCTTGTGATAATTAATGCAAAATAATCTTTCTTAGAACATAGTAGTTCCGTTTATAGGTAAAATGTATAGAATTCGCATTTTTACAAAATGAGGAGTATACCAGAAGGCATCAGACACCCTACAAAAGTATATTTCTTCTTAATCAGCATCAAAAACTGAGCCGATCTAGACATAAATGTCCGTATGTCCGTCTATTATTGGCATGATATTGAGCTGACAGACACTTTTATTTTTTGCACGCAGAAGACTGTTTGAAATGGTAAAAATCGTTCAAAAGCCACGCCCACAATCGACAAAAATCTATTTGTTTGCCAGAAAAATTAAGGTATTTAGTTGAAATTTGGTACGTATACCTATAGTTACCCCATCTATCAATTTACCGAAAATAGGCGTGGTCGTATAACAGACACGCCCACAATCGACCAAAATCAATTTATTTGCCACAAAAATTGACCTATGAACTTGAAATTTAATTCATAAATTTATAATTACCTTATCCATCGATGCGACAAAAATGGGCATGGTCAGATAACATAAACGCCCACAATCAACAAAAATCGTTATATCTGCCACAAAAATTGACCTATGAACTTGAAATTTAGCATGCATATCTATAGTTATTCCATCCATCAATTTGCCAAAAATGAGCGTGCTCGAATAACAGACGCGCCCACAATTTATAAAGACCTTACTCCACATAAAACTCGACTTGCTAGCTAAGACGTAATGCAATTGGACCATTTTTAGAAACACTTTCCATATAGCCATATTTCAGGAACTGAGTTTAGCATGAAAGAGCCTAGTGTTTACTGATGCAGCAACTACAAGAGACTTAATATCTCAATTTTGACGACTGTAAGCATTTCAACAAGAAGCAGACACTTAAATTCTCCTTGTCATAAATTCTCCTTCTGGGAATAACAACTACATAGTGGAAGGTATAATGAATAGGAATGGTTTCATAGAATAATAGATGAGTTCTATCTTTAGCCATTTCATAGTTTTAAACATTACCTTAATATTAATATATCTTCTTATATAAAATTATCTAAGCAATCCCTAAAATTTGTAGCTCATATCAGAATTAATGAAGCGCTCGAGTATTACATCATTACTTATACGATTTGCTGATACCTTGTTTAGTAGTTATGTTGCCTTTACCGTAAATGTTAACCAATAACCAACTCTTCTCTACCTAGTGAACCAATTTAACCATTAAATCACTGAAATCATTGTTAATAGAAATAACAGCAGTAGGATGCCGCTTGTGGGTAAGTAAAAATCGTATGTCCACCTGGCAAAAGCACTAACAATCGTACTCGTGTGTATGTGTGTGTGTTTGTGCACGCACATCGCATCGCATGGCTGGCACTTACGGATGTATAAAGATTGAGACATTCACAGTTAGTCATACCTCGATTAATGCAATGCAGCAATTTTTTGCACAATACTGCATATGGACGGCCGTCGATTATATTGTAAATTGTTTAGAATATCAAGGAGTCACTATTACACAATAGCCTTTGTCTTATACATACTTTGAAACACACATTCAAACACACATTTGTATTTTACATATATTTCGTATTTTTATACCCAGCACTGCTTGTGCTTGAGAGGGTATATTAAGTTTATGCGAATGTTTGTAAACCCTAACTATTAATGCAACGTTATCAATCGATTCTCAGTAAAAATCTAAATTAATTTAATCCTGCCCGTCTGTCGGTCCATGAAAGTTTATACGCTATTTACTGGAAGCATTTTTGGAGATATTTTGATGAAGTTTGGTACAACAACATGTAACGATCCAAAGGGGAACTATTCAAAAAATGGACCGAATTGAAGCATTTTTAGAACCCCTCCCCATATAAGCTTTTATTATTAAGAAAGTATTATAGGGAAAAAAATCTCAATTTTTAAATTTGATGAATAATAGATAAATAGCTTAATAATGGATGGAGACAAATTTGCAGCCTTACTCACCGTTTACGAATTGTAGCATAATTTATTGAGCTGAGTGGTGTAGGGTTTCAAATGATCGACCTTGATCGACTATAACATTCTTACGTATTTTTAACCTTGAATTTACCTTAAATAGGTGCCTTCATCTTATTGTATTTCCATTAATTGGTTGGGACGACATTCTCAAGCTAATATCGTACATATCGTTAACCGAAATGGCCATACAAAGCGGCAGCAACAGTATGCATAACAATTGTGTTGCATTAGATGAGATTCAGACCAAGACCAAGCATAAAATCGAATTCTAAGTGTCCAATAATTGTTTGCTGGTTCGTTTGTGTGCCACAGTTTTCAATTTATGTCTTATGCCCACATACCTATACGTGTACGTGTATGCAAATTTATCGATAAATATTTGATGCGTTCTGTTATTTCATGTGGTCAAGTGTCACACTGATGTGTGATCAATAACACGGGTACTAAATGTTTATAAAAAATCGCATAGAGTGCACTCGTTCCCAACAGCACTAACAGCAACAGTAACAATAACAATAAGTGAGAAAATGTTGTTTATCATACAAGTGAGTAAATGCAAGCAACTTGTACTACTTTGGTGGCCAATTTATCAAAGACTTACATGCATAGCCAACATAAGTGAATAATTGGCCGTTGCAGCATTGAACTTAAACATGACGCTCTTTAACAGCACCGACGCGTTCGCTGCATATGCTGTACGTCCGTCCTTTCCATATAGTCAAAAACTCTAACTACCTGTACGACGTATATTTAAGTTAAAAAAAACCATAAACAACAACAACAACAATAGTAACAATAACAAATATCAAGAAACACTGCAACCACGTAATTCTTTATAACACTATTTGTTGTCCCTGAGTAGCCACCGATCAACCAGCAGGCATTCATGGACCATGATAAATAAATAAGAGCTAAGCAAACAACCTACCAGCCAGCCAGCCAACTAGCAGCACCGGCAGCAATTCGCATCATAAATTAATCAATACATCTATCTTTGTGAGACCAACAGCAATGTTAGCGCGCACTGCATTACACCACACAGACCCACAGACCCAGTCGTTCCACATAAACAAATCATCACATACATACACACACATACCACACACATACCACAAACTTACTCATAAACACATACCAGCACGCGAATTTATAGTTTGAAATAAATGTTTTTTCTTTTGCCATTTTTTTTCTTTTATGGAAAATTAATACATTTATAAATGCACACGTGTGTGTGTTTATATGTGGAGCTGGTTCAAAGTCATCTTAGATATGATTAAGTCAATATTCCAGATCAGGCCTTAGTCACGTAAAGTACGTCTATCTGCTGCGTTCTGTGACTTGCTTGCTTGCTTTCGGCTGTTTACCATCCATCCAACACAGCCGTGCAGATAGATCGATGTTTGCACAAGATCCGTCACTTTACATTGTATATTAATTAGTTGTAGTTGCTGGTAGTTGTGTTAATATTGTTGTTGTTGTTGTTGTTGTCGTTTTCGTGGCAGTATATAATTCTTGCCTTTTTCTGCATTTATTGTAATATAAAGATTTTATGTTTATTTTCGATTTGTGTGTAATTTATCGACTTTATTTAGGCTGCAACACATTTATATGCTTTATCTCAGATCGAGCTGTTTTTATGGTGTGTGTATATGTGTGGTATATGTATGTGTATGTTACTTAATAACTTAATGCCATATTAATAATTTATTGTTGCTTAATTTTTATATCCTCCACATATACCCCCCATGTACAGTAAGTTTGTCATTCCGTTTGCAACATCTAGAAGGAAGCATCAGAGACTCTAAAAAGTATATATATTCTTGATCAGCATCAAAAACTGAGTCGATCTAGTCATGTATGTCCGTATGTCTGTCTATTTTTGGTACTCTCATGCTCATAAATTTTGAGATATTGAGCTGAGATTTTGTACAGACACTTTTCGTTTTTGGACACAGATCGCTTTTTAAAAAGGGCAAAATCATTTAATAGCCACGCCCACAATCGACAAAAATCTATTTATCTGCCATAAAAATTGACCTATGAACTTGAAATTTGGTGCACATATTTATGGTTATCCCATTCATCGATGTGCCAAAAATGGGCATGGTCGGATAATAAACAAGCCTACAATTTACAAAAAAAAAACTGTATTCAACGTAAAACTCGACTTGCCAGCAAGTATGTAATACATACACTATTAAAGGGCGTAATAAAATACTTGCCACGCCCATTGCTTGTATGTAAATAAGGGTGGTATTGAAGGTATGACCTAAACCAAATTTAGATTGTTTCTCTTATCCAATGCTGCCCATTTTTGGCACAATACATAAATTAGATAGAATAAATTCTGGGTGATAAACTTAGTATACCCCCATCTTGAGGATATGGAGGATATACATTAACCTCATGTCGCACAGAAATCAACTTCTAGATTGATAAATACACTATTCGAGGACGCCACTACCACCTGCAAATAAAACTAGAGGACATTTAGGATGTGGCCTAACACAGGTTTAAGAATCAAATAATCAAATAATGATATATTTAGCCTACTGCTTAAATAATAAAAAGTTCTTCACTTTTCAATTTTGTGATCTTGATTTTATCAGCAAATCTTATGTATATAAACCCCCACTATTTCTGGACTTCTCTACAGCGCTGAAGCTTGGCCGCTAACACAAAACTATGACGCTTTTTTTAAGAGAAAAGTTCATCGCAAGGTTTTGGGTCCTGTATGCTTTTGCGATAAGTTCCGAGTCGGAGTGAATTATGAGCTCCACGCAGATTCGACTATAAGTGATATAATTACGATCTTTATTTGAATTCACTCATTGTGTGCAGCGCACTTAAAGAAGGAATACAATTGCAGCCGTGGCATTGTGATAGGTTACTGTTACTAAGATACGATCCCCATGATAATGAACCGAATGTTCTTACTATTAAGTTATTTTTTACTTGAA
The DNA here is from genome assembly GCA_963971445.1 of Ornithomya chloropus. Lineage (NCBI taxonomy): Eukaryota > Metazoa > Arthropoda > Insecta > Diptera > Hippoboscidae > Ornithomya > Ornithomya chloropus. The sequence goes on along the minus strand of OZ020530.1, from coordinate 33,925,492 downwards.
AAGTTATATATTTTATTGTAGCTAATTTTATTTAATAAATAAATAAATAAATTCAAAATGTAACGGAGAGCAGACCTATTGGCGCTTCATGCATATCAATAGAAAACAATTAAAATAGATAAGATAATAAAAATGCAAGAGTATGACGAATACCTCCCCTAATCTAACCAATGCAATAAAAGAACTACAATGCAGTTAAAATGAGACCTATACTAGAAACTTGTCTCACCAAAGCACAGTTCTAAGTCTTCTTTGAGAAAAAGTGCGCAAACAGTTTTCAACTAAAGCTTGTACCATTAGGTAGTGGAACTTGGCTTTCTGTTTAAAATTGTAAAACCGCAATGCCTTTAGAAAATTTGGATGATTTTAATGAGGGTTCAATACTCAAATCTAGTGAAAGTCTTGATCCGCTTGAAGGAGAAGAAGATGTAAGTACATCCAGGCTTAATTATAAATGATTGAAAACTTGAAAACTCGGTGTATTTGTCGTAACGTAATAAGGAATCATTTGATTTGGACGATTTGCTGCCAACAATTGGTGAATTCGGCAAGTACCAAAAGTTATTGGTGTTCGGTATATGTCTGCCAGCTTGTATACCGTGTGGATTTTGTGCCTTCAATCAGCTATTTATGGCCGACACTCCTGCAGATTATTGGTGTAAAATTACCGAATTACTTAACATTACAGATGTAGAGCAACGAAAATATTTAGCCATACCGATTGAAGTGAGTAGAAGAAGCCATATTGAATTGATTATCTTGTCTTGTCTTGTCATTGACATTGCAAACAAGGTAAAATACTGCCTCTAATCTGTTACCACAACAGAGATGGGTGTAGGAGAAATTTTTATTCAAAATTCAATTGATAACGATTTGTTTGCAAACTTGTATTTCCAGGTACTCAGTGATAAGGTGACGTATAGTAAATGTCAGCGGTATGCTGTAAATTGGACTGAAATTTTAGAGAATACCGATGTAAATGATATAGAAGCGAATCAGTCGTGGCCTTTGGAGTCATGTCAAGGGGGTTGGGAATACAACACCTCCGATATATGGTCTTCCATAGTGATTGATGTAGGTCATGAAAATCTGTTGAATGCAAGCGGAAGGCCTCCGAGATCGTTCATTTCATTAGATATCATTCTCACAGGTCCGTAGTTATTGTATGAGTTCAGCTAGCTACATAGTGCTTCTATTCATACCGTATTCGTGTCTTCATTTTTGGTATTGTTGGATAAAAAGGAAAATTGTGTTATTTTCCTCTATTAATGCAATTTCATGCTTAGTTTGATTTAGTGTGTGAACGTGATATCTACCCGACCATTGGCTTGGCCGCACTTAATATTGGCGGTCCCATCGGTGTATATTTGTTCGGCTTGTTAAATGATCGTGCTGGTCGGCGCATCTCATATTTTACTTGTTTAGCTACTCTGCTCGCTGGCAGCCTGATGACGTCGTTGAGCCAAGATTTTTGGACCTGGGCAGGCAGTCGAGTTGTAGTGGGTCTAACTATACCAGCCGTTTATCAAATACCTTTCATTATATGTAAGATTTGATTATTTTCATACCGTGACAATGACCATTTTGGGGTTGGCGATGTTCTTACGCCAACTAATCATATATGAGTAAATTCTTCATTATTATTATACCCTCCACCTTAGTGATGAGGGTATACTTGTTCCTCCGTTTGCGACACCCAGAAGACCCTACAAAGACCCTTGATCAAAAACTGAGTCGATCTAGACATATATGTCCGTGGGTCCGTGTGCATTTTCACGAGCGTAAATTTTGAGATATTGAGCTGAAATTTGGTACAGACATTTTTAGTTTCTGCTTAAAGATCGCTTTTTAAAAAGGGCAAAATCAGTGGAGAGCCACGCCCACGATCAAGAAAAATTTATTTATCTGCCACAAAATTTGACCTATGAACGTGAAATTTGGAACGTAAATCTATAAATATTTCGTTCATCGATATGCTAAAAATGGGCGGGGTCGGATAACAAACACGCCCACAATCGACTAAAAACCATATTCACCATACACTAATAGAGGACGCAATATATATATATGCCACGCCCATTGTTGTGAATCTGAATTGAAAATCAGTTTAAAAAGCTTTAAAAAATTTATATTTTTGAGTTTTTTACTTAAATGAGGGTGTGTCCTAAGGATGGATTTTTCCCCAACTTCAACACCAACTTACGTAACGAGAGAGTGACAATATATGCACTCTCTGACGCAAACGTTGCAAAACGTTTTGACAAAGTTAAAGCACAAAAGTGGGCGTAAAAATTTCATTAAATGTGTTCTCTTTGCAGCGCTTGAATTGGTTGGCGAAAATTATCGATCATTTGTGACCGTAATGATTTGCACCTTTTACACGTCCGGTATCATGTTGTTGGCTCTGGTCACCTATTTGGTAAGAGATTGGGTCTTATTGTCCTATTACACGTCGGTGCCTTTCTACATGTACTTCTTGTACCTGTTCGTTATGCCCGAATCACCGCGTTGGTTGCTAATGCGGGGTCGCCTCGAAGAAGCCCTCAACATATTACAAACAATGGCCCGCGTGAATGGGCGAGAATTTCCCATCGATGTTAAAACGCGTTTGGAGGCTCAAATATCGCGTAACAAGTTAAAAGTGAAAAAGAAAACCGTCAATGTTGGAGTGAGCGATTTATGCAGGTTAAGGATGAGTTGATTTTTTTAATTCAAGCTCTACAAAGAATAATTGAAGGGTTTTCCCTCCCCTCTTATTAGGACGCCGAATATGCGCGTGAAAACCATTTTGATTACTTTGAGCTGGTTTGCCAACGAAACAGTTTATCTCGGTCTCAGCTATTATGGGCCCTCTCTGGGCAGCAATCAGTATGTGAGTTTCTTTCTCTCCGCCATAGTTGAGATACCGAGTTATTTTATATGTTGGTTCTTAATGGATTGCTGGGGTCGACGTTGGCCATTAAGTTTATCCATGATATTGGGGTGAGTTCGAGAGCAATTCAAATCAAAAATTAATAAAGACAGAATTTATTTGATGATTATGCAGTGGCTTGGCCTGTGCGGTGACGGTAATGATACCCGATGAGGCCGTTGATGAGACTCTTTATTTATATTTACTCTCGAAGGCTTTATTGTCCGCCTCCTTTCTGATTATATATCCATTTGCTGGCGAGTTATATCCAACTCAGGTGCGCGGCATTGGAATCGGTGTATCCAGCTATGTGGGAGGTCTCGGCTTAATCGTTATACCCTTTGTCACTTACCTGGTATGCTTGTATAATATGTTTATACCGAACTTGAAAAGTTCACGGCTGCTTTTCGATTTTCTCTTAAGGGTAAGGAGAGCCTTAAATTGCCGCTGGTGATAATGGGTTTCGTTTCGGTATTGGGCGGTTTTACCAGTTTGAGATTGCCCGAAACGTTGCATCATCGATTGCCACAAACAATTGAGGAGGGTGAAGAATTTGGCAAGGACTGGTCCATTAATGAATGCTGCAGCTGCAAACCAGAACGGTACGTAAAACAATAGTTTCTTACCTTTTCTCCACCACGAACGATGATATCAAGTTTTCTTCTTTTAGGGACATGCCTTCTCAGACTGCTTCTTATGAAAATTTAGATATATTAACCAATACGTCTGATATTGAGATTGAAATGAAAGCATCAGCGGCAGTAATGAGACGAAGCCGTACCAAAGCGGCCGACGAACGAACACCTTTAGAGAGTCAGCGTTCCAAGCGTCTTTCCAAGAAACACTTGGTACGTCAAATGAGTGTCATGGATACTCAACGAACCGAGGATGGCATTATGAAGCTAACACACTGGATTTAAACTGCTTTCCGAATGCTGCAAAGACAACTCCACCCTTGTGGAGTATAGTATACTGTGTGTGTAGGAATAACTAATAAGCAATAAACAATGAAACATACATTAGAATCAAGTGTTGAGTAAATTAAGGAACTATTGTGTAAGACCCGTAGCAGTGAAGCGGACTTTGGCGACAAATTGCTCAATTTGTTGGTTTTTAAACATTCATTTGGAATGCCACCCACCTCCCACCCAATTCAAGCCCCCAATAAGCAGAACATGTGGAGTTAGTTACCAGCAACATTCAGAATTAATTATTGCACGCTTATCAAAGCATTACATGCACCTGGTTATATAAGTAATTGTTTATTAAACTTTTAAATTTACTTTAACTGCTAGATTCTTACAATAATTACAGTGATAGAGAGATAGGCTGAGAATGAAAAACGGATTTCAGAAAGGTTGGAAAGAATGTGTTATTGTGGTGAGGTCGTCTCTTGCGAGTGTCCTCTGTGCATGGTAACGTTGAATTTGCATCCTGATATTATCGAAAGTGTAACCTTACATTTCTCACACGTCTTTTTCACTTACGACCCGTCAGAGTGGACCGCCTTGCCAAGGCGTCCCCTACATTACATATAAATTCGTATCGAATATTCATTGAGCGTTTATTTATTTAATATGTTATCTCAAATTAGATTGTCAACCCGATTGACAATAACCAGATAAGCGTTTGCAAAGTGGCCTAAAAACGGCACTTTACTTTTTTCCCGTAAATGGAAGAGAAGAAGAGAAAACCATTATATAATATAATCACACAACTTAACTCAATAAATATTTCAATACTGAAATATATGAAATATACTCGGACCAGCCGCTATGGCCATATGAGAAAGGAAAGGTGTTTTTAGTCCACTTTGACTACACTGTAAATTTTGCGTATAAACCAGAAACAGGCAAAGAAGCCAATCGTACCCGTCAGGAGGAAAAATAAAAATACCATTAAGGACGTGTAGCCGAAATATAAGAAAATTGATGCCGCATCCTTTATAGATAGCTTCGTCACAAAGTAATGGCAACAATAAACGAATAAATAAACGGCGGTAAAGCCAGACGTTAGAAATGAACGCCACCACCAATGGTAGTCTTCGGCGCACAGATGAAAGTAGCACAACAATATTGTGGTTTCCGAACAGGTAATCACCAGTATGAGAAAGACCAAGAACAGGAAGCCAAACATGTAGTACATTTGATTGGACCATATGGAACTCAGTATGAAGAATAATTGTATAAAAATGCAGCCGAATGGTAGAACGCCACCCATTATAATGCCCGGAATTGGTTGCGTGTAAATCGATTGATCCGGAATTTGGCGCGGTATTTGATTCGTGCGTACAGGATGTTCTAACGCCTAAAAGAAAAATTTTAATTTTTACAGAGTTCGTCAAAATCATCTTATACACGAAACACTTACGCGCTTACGGAAACCAAAGTAGGCACCAACAAAGGTTAACGGCACCGACACACCAAACCATAACGCCAACAACGCAATTAGGGTACTGAAGGGTACAGCCCCTGAAGAGCCCTCACCCCACAGCACCAAGTTCATGACAAAGAACAATACAAAAACAATGCTGAAAAGAACAAACACAAGTTCTTAACCACTCACAGAATCTATAAATTGTACAAAATATATAAAACGTTTACCCCGGACTCAGCATGGATGTCAAAATAACGTTACTCTTCCATTTAATGCCACCAAAGCTTTTATATACTCGGGCCGACACATAGCCGGCTGGAGTGCCCAACGCCACAAACAACACCATCGAGCAAGTCATCAGAGCGCCACGATTGGCGGGCGACAAGAAACCCAAGCAAGCAAACGCCAAAGTGATCAACGTCATACATAGCACTTGTACACCAGACCCCAAGAATACCGACAACAACATGCCCTTGCGAGGCGGGCGAAATACATCACCATGAACCAATTTCCAGCCAAATTCCTCCTGAGCGTCTTCGCCGCTCTCCATTTGATTATAACGGGCAATGTCCTTGTGCAAGGTGCGCAACATAATCATGGCCACCATGCCCGATAAAAATAAAACAATTACCAATGAATTTAAAATGGAGAACCATTGGATGTTTGTGTGCGGCATCGACTCCAATATATAATCCCAACGTGATGACCACTTGACCGCATCATTACGTATAAATTTCACACTATACGTATAAACAATGGATAATTTTTCACCCGATGCCAGAGCTGTTCCTTTGATAGCCAAAGGATCCGCATTGTCACAATCTAATTTGTTAATATCCGCATGATTAATGGAACTTGGTGTCACCTTTACTGATATGATGCGACCGCCATTTGCTTTGAAGCCCACGCCCCATTCTTCAGTCAGACCGCTATGGTAGGTTATTTTCAAATCAACATGATTGAAGGGATAGTAGTAACCACGACGATTGTAGTTGGGATTGATTAAGCAGGCATTATCACTGTCACTGCGCACCAAACAGCCCATAGGGAAACCCGTACTGCAGTACTGTTTATTATTCTCTAACGGATAGCACCAAGTCACAGGCATATTGTCTACAATCCAATGATGCTGATAATTTAGACTGATGCCCTTCTTTAGCACCATCATGCGGCGATCGCTGTCTTCTTCACCCCCCGTATACTGTTTCGAGCAAACCTAACCAAACAATTGAAAATTGTGCACACCGTTACAAACATTGTGGGTGATTCTCAAAATAAAAAATAAAAACTCACCATTTTACACTTGATGTCTTCTAAAAAGTTTATTTTATAAGGACCCGGTCGTATGCGCTCCCCAAACACAACCTGACCCAGATTCTCAACGGGAGAGTTTTGCTCATTTCCAATACAAAAATCGAAATGATGATACTCGTACGGTATAACAGATTCCTCGGTGTTCAAGCGATTTACATATAAAGTGATGCTCGACTATAAATTCAAGGTGAACATGATTAAAACTGTAACTTAAGCTTTTAATTATTTGAAATAAACTATTGCTGGTTCCTGACGCAACTAATACTATGCCCCACATGGCCATGTTAAGGGGCTATCTAATTAAATTGTCGTGGCATATATTTAAGTAATAATTTTTTATCTTTAAAGAATTATAAAAGTACATTTTTCTATATAAAAGTACACAACTATTCCGTTATCTAATATCTGTTATCAACATTTCTTTCAATTTCAACATTGACATGGCAAATGGTAATTATACCTTACAATTGCTGGATACATCCGACTTGGTGCAATAATTTACTGGAGCCAAGCCCGGCAAATAGAATTGTTCACTGATGACAACAAAATGTGACAACAAACACAGCAATTCAGCTAATGCTGGTATTCGCCAGTTTTCCTTTTTGCCACCTAACGCCATTATTACGTTAGCACTTATTGTTCAAAGTATTTTAAACACCAATGAATAAAAATTCTGTCGTGTTTTATGATTTTTTTCTTTCGATGATTAATTCTGTAGCACACCTAGTGCTTGTGAATTTTTCACTTTTTTACTCAGTTTTACTATTAATTATTACACGTTGCTATATATATGTAAATTGTTTAAAAAATGTTTTCATTTTTAACAATAGCACAGCAATGTGTTAAAGTTTATTTAAAAAAAAAAAGCAAATTCGTTTTTCTCTTGTTAAACGTAATTCCATTTCTTCTTCGTTTGACAGTACTGTGATTTCGTAAATATTAGATATGATTACTTCGTGAGTGAATTAGTTCGGTTAAATGAATCACTAAAATGAACGATAACCATTTGATTGTTAAGATAAGGAAAATCTAAAGAAAAAAGTTTACCAAATTATCTTTTTATATATATTATTCCTATATGTGGAAGGATATTTTCAGGATGTATGGAAACATATATTCTTCCTTCATATATTATGCGAAATTTTTACAAAACATTTTTCCTTACGTTGCCTTGTCTATTAGTGTACTAACAATAAAATAAAATAAAAAATTGTATTAAGCACATATGTGCGTATACAAACTATTAATTTAAAAAAAACTGTTTGCTGAAGTTGAACTTTGTTCACTCTTTTATTTCAACTACAGAGGGAAATTTCTATATTCACCATATAAACGGTACAGATTTTCCTTATATGTAGATTAAGAAAATATATAGAAATTTTAAGAGCACAGACAATTAGAAAATCAACGTGTACAGCATGTGAAGTTATTCGAACCTATATGTAGGCAGAGAGTTAAAAACGCTCTTTGCTATCTTTTAACGTTAATATATCTCTGCCGAAAGCAAGCAAGGGACTCGGTGGCTTTTCAGGTACTCGTTTATCATGCAAAATTTGTGTATATATTAAAGTAGCTGCGCATGCTCCGGACGCGGGACCTATCCAGTATAACCAATGAGACTTCCAGTTGTTAGTTACGAAAGCTACACCCAGTACACAGGCTGGATTTATGCCGGCCCCTGTGTAACGTCCAAAACTCAAATTACCCAATGTAACCGTTATTCCAATGGAGAGACAAGCTAAACTGTTTTGTTTTCGATCACCGACCTCGCTAACCACCAGAACTGTTAGTACTACCATTACACCCAAAAAGAATTCCATAATCAGTGCTTGCCAGTTGTAAATATTTTCAGCCAAAAGATAATGATCTTGATTGTAAGGTGCACTTAAAAGATATTTAATAGTCAAGGCACCAAGTAATGAACCACCACATTGCACCATAATATAAAGAATGCCACGTAAAAAACTGATACCACCAGTTAGAACCCGGGCCATGGTAACTACAGGATTAGCATAACCACCACTGTTTTGACCAAATAAAAGATTGACAACAAATGTTTCAGTACCAAATGCGGCCGCCTTAAACCATCCATCTTCGATTTGAGTGCAAAAGCCGCCAATCATTAAATTTGCAAAGAAATTCGCCAAAAATTCGCTTATCAACGACTTCCATAAATTAATATTCTTAGAATTTAACTCCTTCCAACCCCAATTATATTTTGTAGAATTCATTTTACAATACAATCAAAATTAATACTAAACGGTTAACGGTTAATTACAATTGACATCTGCTGTCAGTTTTCGTTTTTATTGTATTCTTGTTTGTTTAATTTAAGAAGAGAGATTGGTCAGTTAGTAAATGGCAAAATAAACCAAGTGGCCGCAGCAATACGTACCGTTATTCATCTCTTTAAAATTGAATTTTTTAAATAAATCAAAAAACAAAATCTTTGTACAAATATTACAAGTTGTAATGGAACCTTCAACCAGTATTACATTTATTTTAAGATAAGTTTTTATTAATAAAAGTTCTATTGTATATAGATTATAATGTTTTATTGTGTTGTAGTTTTGCTTTCTTTCTTTCTCTTTTCGTTAACAACTGTATCTTTAACTTCACGCACGTAAAAAATTTTTAGTAAATGTCGTTAAATGGCCGAACTGAACTCTTTAGAAGTCATCATTCGTTTTTTCGCAAACTTACGTTACATGTGGGAGCGTATTTGTACCGGGTTGTGCTTTAAATTAATTGGTTTTAGAACAGTCAAATATTAGAGAATAAAAAGGAAGTAAGTTCTTTCCTGTCGTAAGTGAAAAACGTTTGAAGTATTTGCACCACAAATTTAATTGGACAACGTCAAAAATAGGTGTGAAGGTAAAAATAAGCAAAGAAAACGTATTGAAGTAACAAAGAAGTACAGCGTTTAAGCAAAAAAAAAGAAAAAGAAAAAAAATCGACGAAAGATCGCTAAGAACGAGTTAAAAAAAATTTCTTCGCTACAAAGAAAATCACGATAAAATCCTACTTAAATCGGAATAATTGCAAACAACATTTTTCGAAGGCTTCTAATCAATATACTAGCAAAATCATCTTTTTCAACGACAAATTCCTTCTAATCACGAGGAATTGTCGGCCATTATTTAAGCTGAATTAATAAATTTTATGGGGGTACCAGAATCTGAAGACATCATGAATTCTCAAATAACTTTACAGTTGATTCAAGTCTTGGAAAAGACAGTTTCACCAGGTAAGAAAATTGACGAGTGTATCTACTGACAATTGTTTAATAATAGTTGTGTGAATTAATATGTGTGTTAATGTTAGTGTGGTGGCGTCTTTCACTTAATAGGAATTCTGTTTTAAAATGAAACTGAAACGTGCATATGTATGCGTCAACCAATAAATGTAAGGCCGCCAAACAGCTTTATACATTGTTGTTGTTGGTGGTGGTGTTTTTGTTGTAGTAATTTTTCGTTTCGTTTTGTACTGTTTCCTGGGGGATTTTTCAGTTTTTCTTTGTATAGTTTATGTGTTGTGTGTGTGTGTGTGTGTGTGTGTGAGTCGGTAAGAGCTGTACGTGGAATGTGTTCTTTAAACAAAATTGAAACCCGACCTTCTCGCATAAAGGTTTTTTTAACTTAACGCATGTTTCTGCGAATAGTTATTGTAAATGAAAAATGCCTTGTTGGACTTTGCTCCATGCACTATGGTATCATTTATCAACATAAAATAAGTTTCAATTATTTTAAGCGTCATCACCAGCTGGTACATTATTTGAATTAAAATCAAACTAACTCCATGCTTATGTTTAGACAAAAATGAACTACTGTCGGCGAAGAACTTTCTGGAACAGGCGGCAGAGACTAACTTGCCGGAATTTCTTAAGGCTCTCTCCGACATATTGGTAACAATTAGCAATTCCCCGGTTGCTCGCATGGCCGCCGGCTTACAGTTAAAAAATCATCTAACGAGTAAAGACGAAACTATCAACTTACAATATCAACAGAGATGGCATCAGTTCCCGGAGGAGATACGCGAATATATAAAAAAGAATGTAAGAAGAAGAATTGAGCGATACACACAGATGTTTTTTTCGATTTTTTTTAATAATAATAAAAAAAAATAAAAAATAAAAACCTTTTATTCATTGTTGTAGATTTTAGCTGCACTTGGTACAGAAAACACGCGACCCTCCTGTGCGGCTCAATGCGTTGCCTATGTAGCTGTTACCGAACTGCCCAACAATGGCTGGAGTATACTGATTCAGACGTTGGTCAACAAAGTGGTGATGGAGACGTCCAGCGAAATGGACCGTGAAGCTGCTTTGGAGGCGATCGGTTACATCTGTCAAGATATACGCTTTGGAGTGTTGGAAAATCAATCGAATCAAATTTTAACAGCAATCATACACGGTATGCGTAAGCAAGAGCCCAGCATTCATGTTCGTTTGGCCGCCACAACCGCCCTCTTAAATTCTTTGGAATTCACCAAAGCGAACTTTGAGAAAGATGTGGAACGCAATTATATAATGGAGGTGGTGTGTGAGGCAACACAATCGAGTGATACACAAGTGTGTGTGGCCTCGCTGCAATGCTTGGTTAAAATTATGACACTTTATTATCAGTACATGGAACCGTATATGGCGCAGGCGTTATTCCCCATTACATTGGAGGCGATGAAATCGGACAACGACCAGATCGCTTTGCAGGGTATCGAATTTTGGTCGAATGTGAGCGATGAAGAGATCGATTTGGCCATTGAGATTCAGGAGGCCACCGATGGTGGAAGGGCTCCGGCTCGCGTCTCCAAACATTATGCACGTGGCGCTTTGCAATACCTAACGCCTGTGCTAATCGAGAAGTTAACGAAGCAAGATGAATGTGATGATGAGGACACATGGAGTCCCTCCAAAGCCGCTTCGGTGTGTTTAATGCTGTTGTCCAGCTGTTGCGATGATGAAATTGTACCGCACGTGTTCCCCTTTATTAAGGACAACATTGTATCGACCAACTGGCGTTACCGCGATGCCGCTGTAATGACGTTCGGCTCCATTTTGGGAGGCATTGAGGTTAGAACACTTGGCACTTTGGTGGAGCAGGCAATGCCAACTTTAATTCGTCTCATGTACGATGAGAGTGTTGTGGTGCGTGACACCACCGCTTGGACGTTTGGTCGCATATGCGATGTAAGTATTTCAAGGGATTCAATTGTTAATAAATTTACTACAAATAAAAAGTTCTGCTTGATAGATCATACCAGGAGCCGCCATCAATAAAATGTATCTACAACCGTTGCTGGAATGTTTCATTCAAAGCTTAAAAGCTGAACCGAGAGTGGCGGCCAATGTTTGCTGGGCATTCATTGGCTTGTCGGATGCTGCTTACGATGCCGAGGAACCGCCTGAAGGTCAAACACCAGAAACGTATTGTTTGTCGCCATATTTCGAATACATTATAACACAGTTGCTGGAGACCACCGATCGTCAGGACGGCAGTCAGGCAAATTTACGTGCAGCCGCCTACGAGGCGCTCATGGATATGATTAAAAATTCACCCCTGGATTGCTATCTGATAGTGCAACGTACCACCATTGTCATCCTGGAGCGTCTCAATCAAGTCTTGCAAATGGAGTCTCACATTGCCAGTCACAACGATCGTCACCAGTTCAATGATTTGCAGTCATTGCTGTGCGCTACACTGCAGAGTGTGTTGCGTAAAGTGCGCGAAGAGGACGCTCCCCAAATATCGGACGCCATTATGACGGCTCTGTTGACCATGTTCAGTTCAAGTTCGGGCAAATCGGGCGGTGTGCAGGAGGACGCCTTTTTAGCTGTTTCCACTTTGGTCGAATTGTTGGGCATGAAATTCGTCAAGTATATGGACGCGTTCAAGCCGTTCCTGTACATGGGCCTTAAAAATCATCAAGAATACCAGGTGTGTTGTGCGGCCGTTGGCCTCACCGGCGACATAAGCCGTGCTCTGAAGCAGCTCATGATTCCCTATTGCGATGAAATTATGGACTTACTCTTGAGTAATCTTGCGCAGCCCACCTTGCATCGCAGCGTCAAACCGCAAATATTGTCGGCATTTGGTGACATGGCTCTCGGCATTGGCGGTGAGTTTGTCAAGTATTTGGATGTGGTGTTGGAAATGTTGCGCGCCGCTTCGCAACTGGAGGTAGGCTCAACGTCAATATTCTCATGTGTACATAAATATAGCGGCATGTGGTTTCCAATTGTTCAAAATTTAGGTGGATTCGAATAATTACGATATGCTGGAGTATCTGAATGAGTTGCGGGAAAGTGCACTGGAAGCCTACACCGGCATTATACAAGGCCTGAAGGGTGTGGAGCAGCAACCGCATCCAGATGTCTACCACTTGGAGCCGCATTTGCGCGAAATCATCCTCTTCATTAAGAGGATAGCTGCTGATGGAGAGAATTCCGATTCCATGATTGCTAGTGTGGCCGGCTTCATTGGTGATCTGTGTTCAGCCTTCAGTCATCGCGTATTACATCTGGTGGACGATGTCACCATAACACAATTCCTGGCGGATGGTAAACGCTCGAAAGCGGTACGCACCAAGTCACTGTGCAGTTGGGCTGCCAAGGAGATAAAGAAATTGCGCGATCATCAAACTATAACGCAATAAATGGAAGACGTGCACGTAACATCAACTAAGAACCGTATTTAAGTTACTTTAAACACTCAGTCTTCTTCTACGAATTCTACTTCTCCCCTCGCGTTTACATTTCGAACAAATGGTGAGTAGCTGAAGTTTTGTGCTGGAAATGCAATTTATTCCTTTTGATGCATATTTTACACTAGATATGTGGCAAGGGGTTTTTCTTCTTCCCTCTCTTATTATCCTTACACGAAATCCGTCTGTTTAGCAACGAATTTATGCAGTCCCCGAGTCCAGAGTCTAAGTCCAAATAAGAGTTTCTTAAAAAAAAGAGGAAAAAAAACAATTTCAAACCATTATACATATTATGTTACAACCAGCCCCGCCCACTTCCTCCCCTCTCTCTATTATTGTAGCAACGAATTTGCCGAAACATTAAAAATTTTCAAAAAAAAAACGAAAAAACAACAACCGTAAAACGTAGTATTTTGTATTTTGTTTTTTTTTTTGTTTTTTTTTTTTTTTTTCATAAGAAAATTATAATTTTTCGTAACTGTAAAAGACAAAAACCAGCCGATATAATAATTTGTTATTAACGTTATCTATTTTTTTTAAAGAAATTATTGTTCACTTCTGCCTGTTTTTTTATATTAGATGAAAACTTTAATAATTTTTTTTTTGGTTCTGTTTTATTTCCATATATCCGACTTATACAACCCATTCTTTACTATTATATACAATGATTTAACTTATACAAAAAACAATTTAATCAAAGTGTATTTTCTAAAAACAAAAAAACAAAAAAAACAAAAAAAACATTATTCGTTTATTATTTAGAAAGGACTGTAATGGCGTCTCCATTACATTATCCTTTTTTTATGGTTTTTTAGTTTATTATCTTTTTTATCATCATTATCTTCCTATATATCCGTTTTTCCATAATTATGCTTCTTCATTACTTACTCTATTATTATAATAAGTTGATTAAAAAATATATTTATGACACATACATACAAAGCATAAATACGCACTACTAAAGAAATTCGAGTAAAAGTTTGAAGAACAGGAACCACACAATTTTTCGATTTTTGAAAAAAACAAAAAAACGAAAAAAAATTTAAACCACTTTATAAAGAATGTCTTTGAGTTAGTGTTTGAAACCTTATGTGGGAATATCTTAAAAATCACAAAATAAAGGTTGGCAGACGGTTTGATTGGGTTAAATTGTTTTCTTAATTCTGGGCCGATTCATAACAATAAGAAACGTTTGAGCAAATTTGTTACACGTTACGGAGTGAAAAAGAAGATGGGGACAGTCAGCATGAGATGAAGTTTTTCTTGTTTCTTCACCCTGTACATACGTTGTGTTACTGTTAGGGTTAAAGTTTTAAGAATTACAAACTCCCGTTATTCTGTTTTATAATGCAAGCAGCTGCTTAACGGTCCGTAATGTATGCAAAGTTTGAAAAAGAAAAAAAAGTTCTTAAAAGAGTGAATTTTAACACCATGCTTAATAGAATCGGGCTTAGATCAAAGCCAAACACTTATTAGTAATTTATGGAATGGGGTGGTAGTATTATGCATACAACTGAGCCCTCTTATAAAGTCAATTCAGCGCCAGAGTGTTTTTTTTTATAAATTGTGGGCGTGTCTGTTATTCTATACCGCCCATTTTCAGCTTTGTGGATGTGTAGTATTTTTGTGGCTGCGAGAGAATGAATGTCAATTACTGGCCTTGCTCGCTCTCTCATTCTCTCTGTTTGTCCGTTCTGATAAATGAAATGCAGTACACAGTGAAGCATATAAAATAAAGTGAAAAAATTGTATTTTCTTGCATTTTAATGCCTTCGACAAAATGCAGCATTTTCGACAAAAGAAAAGCATTTTAATGCTTTCGATAAAATATGAGCGCACCTACCAAACCAAACCAAACTTTACAACTCTTAACCCATAAAATGCTACACAATTCGATGATTATATAATCCATGAAATCAACCTCATGGCCACCTTATAACCTAAAGACATTTTTTATTGCCCAAAAAAAAAAAAAAGGAAAAAAAACGTAAACTTGGAGCTTAAAATTTCATCATTAAACATTAAATATGTTTGAGTGTGAATGTAAAAAATATGTAGTAAATAGAATCCTTTACATTTATATGAATGGCTGTGTCATTAGAATCCAATTGTATGGTTGTGCGGGTGTGCAAATGTGGAAGACTTAGAATTAATATGTTGTGTGTTTGTGTGAGTGTGTGAGTAAGAGTATTAATGTATGAATGATGGCTGGCATGAATGTGCAAGTGGAGCGATGTGTATGAATGTGTGCGTCTGTGAGTGAGTGGCTGTGTGAGTGTGCGTATCACTTGTAGCGTAAACGTATGTTTTGTTAATTCTTTTTTGTAAGATTTTCCAAACTATTCATTTAAAGTCAATAAGCGGGATTTAGCTTGTGGCCAAGTCTCGAATACCCACCACATTCGATATGATTTTGAATGCCTTTTATAGTTCAAGGCCAATGTAAAAAGTAACCACAAACTCTAAGGTAGATACGACCGGTACAATTCTTTCCTTAAAGCAGACGAACAGACAGACTCGGCCCCTAAAACGTCCATTTGGAACTATTTACAAACTGGTTGGTGTGATGGTGGTGGTGGGTATAAAATAGAAAATCGTATGACAGCGACATGAGATCGCCTTTATTATTACGAAACATATCAAGGAGAGAGAGAGAGAGAGTGAGAGAAAGAATATGTTTTTACCTTTATAGAGTCCGCAAAGTTTTATAACTTGTCTTTTTTTTTTTTTATACAACATGTTTATTAGCTCTCTTGTAAATCGTACGGACGTACGTACTGTTGTATACTGTATAATTGATAAATTATGTGAATGAGAAGACTTAAAATGTGCGCGCGTGCGTGCTTGTGTGATATTAATATAAGTAAACCAATAATTCCTTCTTTTTAGGGAATTAAGCAAAAAAAAACATTTTTTTAGCATAATTCATAGGCTACAGCAAAAAATTAGTCAATAATTGTATAAAAAAACAAAACAAAGGATTTTAAACGGATTTGAAATTCGCTCGTATATAAACAATCAATAATTATTGAATTAAATAAAAAAATGATAAAAATCTAAAAAGAAATAAATAAATAAATAAATAAAAAAAGAAAAAAAAGTAAAAAACATTACAAAACAAACGACTTTACTACTAACCAAACCAAATCAAAAAAACAAAAACAAACAAACAAAACATACAAAGAAAAACCAACAACAACAAAATTGTTGCATTCTTTTTTTTATATAGAAGACGTTTAGAGACGAAATGACGACTTAACGCACGTACAAACAAACAAACATACAAAAGTTTAGAATTTATTAAGACTTACATTTTAAACAACAAACCAAACACAAACTACATGTAGAAGGAAACAAAAACAAAAACCAAAACGAAACAACCTGCAAGGTAACGGGAAGAAACAAAGAAAAACAAATTGAAAATCTTTTTTACTCTTTTTATACACTTAAGAGATGACGCCAGTCAGTCAGTCAGTCATTGTTTAAGAATTTTTTTTGTTTTTTTTTTTTGTTTTTGTTTAGCATACACACCCACACTCTCAATTACGTAAACAATTACATATATGCAGAGTTGTAGGTGAATTAAATTAAAAATAAATAATAGGAGTTTTTGTTGTTGTTACACTAGTGTTATTGTTGTTGTCATTTAAAAAGCAAAGAAAAAACAAGTAAGAAAACCAAATTTTACTTAGGCCGAATTTCTTAAATACTTTCCATATCTATATACAAATAGTGGGCGTGGCAAATATATGATTACACCTTTCAATAGTGTATACGTTACGTATCAACATTCAAGAGTTTTATACCAAAAACGGGTTTTTTGTAAATTGTGAGCGTGTCTGTTATCCGGCCTGATCCATTTTTTGGCACTTTCAGGGATGGGATAATTATCGATATGAGTACCGAATTTCAAGTTTATAGGTCAACTTTTTGGGGCAGATATAAAGTTTTTTGTCGATTGTGGGCGTGTCTGTTATTCGACCATGCCCATTTTTGGCATATCCATGAATGGATGAATTATAAATATTTGTACAAAATTTCAGCTCAAAAATTACGACCGTGAGAACGCGGACAACAGACAGACGCACGGACGTACGGACATACATGTCTAGAATGACTCAGTTTTCGATGCTGATCAAGAATATATATACTTTGTGGGGACACTGACTTAATATATCCTCCATCTTATGTGGAGGGTATAACACGTCTTCTCTCATCTGTGACATGAAAAGAACAAGCGAATAATGAGTTATTCCAAGAGAGGCTTAAGTTCATTTTTCCGAATTATTATTAATTATATTTTTCCATCATTTGTCAAATTGTGATGTTTTTGGGAAAAGTAGACTTGTGCCATTTTCACAATAATCAGCTCAAATAATTTTCTTTTTTTAATTTTGTATTTTTTAATCTAATCCAATTTGAAATTAGGGTTTCATACATAATTCCATTAATCTTTGACATGTGTTTAGACTGGACATTTAACATATTTTTGCAATACATACAAATCAAACGCATGAAGCGGCCAAAGACACTATTTTAAAAGGAAACAACAAAGAACTTGGTTGGAGGTTGTGTTGAGTCCCCCGGGTTCATAAACTTGTTTAATTTGAATACCTCAAAATACAACAAAAGCAAAAACAATAACTATTTAATAAAAAATAAAATACAAGCAATATAAAATGTTTTCATACATTAAACACATATGTCAGGTCCGACTTTTTATTATCATAAAAACATACATATACACATACATACACATATAATTAGATGAATTACGCAAATACACCCGGTACAGGTTTTCTTTGCTGCAAGCTACATATACAGTCAAGTTCAAAATATGTTTAATTGAAAACGAGTCCGGCAAGTGGTTGTCTTATTATTATTATTATGCCCGCCACCTTGGTGATTTAGATGAGGGTTTACTAGGTTTGCTATTGCGTTTGTTTCGGGGACTCTACATATGTACTTGATCAGCATCAAAATCTGATTGGATATAGACATGTCCGCCAATACAACACTCACAGTCGTATATTTTCAACTTGCGAATTCTGAAATATTGTGAAAATATTTCTAGTATCTGTAGTATGTAGGTTCCTATTAAAATTGGATAAAATTGTTCAAGTGCCACACCCACAATCGATAAAAATTACACAGCCACAAAACATACCTACCTAGTCTAAATTTTATATATAATTAGAGTATATGTTGTTGTATCAAAAATGGGCGTGATCGGTTCACTATCACGTCAACAATTTACAAAAATCCTTAATGGATGCAAAATTCGACTTGTTAGCTGATAGCGTAATATTGTACAAAAACTATAGAGAGCATAATTAGGTACCTGCCACGCCCACAGTTTGTTTATGAAGATAATTGGAGGGCATTTCCGATTTGGTTTAAGCCAAATTTGGTTATTTTTATTTAAGTCTTAAATTTCCTCCATATCTATATACAAACTGTGGGCGTGACACGTACATGGTGACGCTCTATAATATTTTATATATTATGTGTCAGCTTTCAAGTCCAGTTTTAGGCTGAGTATGATTTTTTGTAAATTGTGAGCGTGTTTGTTATCCGACCATGCCCATTTTTGTCACATCGATGGATGGCATAATTAAAATATGTGCACCAAAATTCAAGTTCATAGGTTAATTTTTATGGCAGATATAAAGGTTTTTGTTGATTGTGGGCGTGGTCCTTGACAGATTTTCCCCAATTTAAATAGCGATCTTTATACAGAAACTGTATCTATACAAAATTTCAGCTTAATATCTTAAAATTTACGCCCGTGAGAAAGTCAACAACAGACGGACCCACGGACACACATGTCTAAATCGACTCAGTTGTTGATGCCGATCAATAATATATATACCTTGTAAGATCTCTGACGCTACCTTCTGGGTGTTGCAAACGGAATGACAAACTTAGTATACCCGCCCATCTTATGTAGGGGGTATGAATATAAACTTTATAAAATTTTCATCACTTATACACACACACACATATATATATATATATATAAATATATATATACACCATATATATACTAAATTCACTCGACTTAACTGAACTAAAAGAAACGTGAAGACATGTACTGTGTAACACTGTAAACGAAAAAAAAAACATAAAATACTAAAAACATAAATAAATATGAATCAAATAAGAATCGAAGAATCGATAAACAGATTGAATATGATTCACATGATTAGGAAAAATTATTAAAATGTACAACCGTTTAAAATCTTTTCCCAAAGTACGCTACAACATAAACAAAAACGATCCCAGTGTGCGTGTCTTGTGCATCACATTGTATTGAAGCGCTTTCTCACTTGTTGCATTTTTCGTTTCCATTCACACATAATTGACGGTCACTGTGAACTTCCCCGGACCACCAGTCGTTGGCACACTACAACACTTGGCTTGGTTTAGACTGGACCAGTAAGACGAATTAAAATTTACTCAAGTATCAGTGATGCTAGAGTCAAAAATGGCTCACGACCGCGTCTGTCACAAGCATAATTTTCCAGTGCAATTAGTGGGCCAACTAAATCACCCTAATTCCAGTTCCTTGAGAATTATTTTTTTTTTTTTTCTAAAAATTTTCAAATTCAGTTTATTTTCGCCTTAAAGCCAAGATGTGACCTTGTACTAAATTTGTTGGATATAGTAGCAGTTTTTGACTGCAACTGATTCTGAAATATTCACTACATTTATATGTAAGCTGGGGGTGTGGAATTTTGTTTGAGCTAACTGTTAACGCCTTACTTTTTACTTCAAAGGTCAAATTTCATACCAAAGACAAGAACACCTAATTCTTTTTTTACACGATAGATACGTTTCCAAAAAATTAGTGCAAAAAAGTTATTACCTAAATAGAAGAATAGATTGATTCCAAACCTAAAAAAAAATTGAAAATCGTGTTAAAACATATTGAGGTTTTTATTGAGAATGAAAAATAAATTTTTATAACATATATAAACTAATAATGTAAAGCATGCTAGAGTTGATAAGAAAGTATGTATATATACTTAACAGAACAACACAAATCGTGTAAAAAGAGATTTTTTTGTTTTAACTCGTGTTAAATCAAATTCGTGCAAAAAGAGGATTAGGTGTATTTGTAAAAAGTGGTCATCCCGTGTGTTGATCCAATCGCACCCGTACAGTCTCTGTAGCTTACTTATGTTAATTTTTCTTTGATACCGACATTCGATGCATAATTGCAAACGGACTGACCAGCTATGAGGATGGGGTAGCAAAATTCGGACAGACAGACAGACAGAATTCATTGCATCTTTGTAACAGTGAGGGAGTGTAAAATATTTAAAATACAGAGTGAGGAGAAAAGGTGCCAACTCATAAGTAACGTTATAGGATGAAATTTTTCCAAAAGGCTACAAATACAAAAGTTGTTGGATTAGAAGAGGGGGAGGTAGCCACCCTTTTTTAATCCAATTTGAAGTTTTTTCGAAATCCGTGTCATCCTATTATGACACTACTCGAGAGTGAGTTTGTTCACCCATTTTCCTCGCCCTGTGCATGTATGAGTGTAATAATAGTAAAAAATAGAAAAAAAACAACATATGCAGTCAGTGCGTGTTTATGTCAAATGAGTGCATGTGTGCATGTGTGCATGTGTGAGTGCAATGCTTTTGTTTCGCCATTATCTCGTTCAACATTTCTTAGATAAATAAGAGATTAAAACATAGCAACAACAAAAAAACACAAACACCATGACAGACATGAATCAATGAATGAATGAATGCTGCTGATCAGATGTGTGGATCTTCCAATAAACGTCCATATATGGAATATGAATGGCTGCACCACTGCACAGCAGCAGTTTCACTGTGAATGTAAGTTGCGCTCTTAAAAGAAATTAAAAATTGATCAAAAGTCTTTTTCAGATTGAATCAAAATTTTTCAAAACATATACAAACAAAAATGTTTCATCGAAACTTAGAACACATCTCGATATGATTACATTTTGAAATAATTCGAATTGAATCTGAAAATTTTGAAAATTATGAAAATTGTACACTTTTGCAGTTTTTTTTACCACTGTATTGCTTTCAAAATCAAACTAAAGTTTACATTTTAAATCTTATTCCAGGTAGGTGTATCTGTGAATGAATAATTAACTGATTGCATTGCATTAGCGTAAGAGAAAAGAAAGATTGAAAGAAAGAGAGAGAGAGAGAGAGATATATAGATTTGTGGATGTGTGTGGGGATGTGTGTGCAAATGAGCAAAAAAGGTTTCATTCTTCAGTTCTCATGTGTGATGCTATAGAAAATGACAGCGTTTTAATGATAAGAGAATGTGATGAATAAGTTGAGAGAGAGTGCGACGTGTGCAAGTTGAACATGTTTCGATGATGGTGCACCCAGTTATCTATATAAACCGAGTTATGGTATAACAATGTCCTGTATTCCATACATACGCCTGTGTGTGTTTATGTGTGTGAGTGATCTATGTCGATTTAAAACACATATGAGCGGCATACCAATTATCTAAAAAAAAAAAACTACTTTATGAACAGTAAACACAATCATACACCAAAAACCGATCAATTGCTTCTGCAGTCAAATGAATGCGGTCCACTTAGGCTAGGATACTGTCCTCAGAAGTTCTTTTTCCCAAAACATTACACTACAGAATAAAACATGTAAGAAAAGAACTAGATTTGGTTTAAACCGAATCTTAAATGTCCTTCACATTTATATAAAAGGGAAGGGCGTGGCAGATACTTCATTAAGCCTAAGCTTAACCACCTGTATAGGGGTAATAATTAGGTAGCGACTTATGCTTCGGATTATGCTGAGTTTGTTTTAGGACAAGCACAAGGTCAACAAACAAATTGATTAAAAGGTCATTACTGATACAACAACAACAACAACAAAGAATCTTTGCAAATTGTGAACGTGTCTGTTATACGTTTTCGGTACAACAGTGGAACCAAATTTCAACTTTGTAGCTCGTTTTTTGTCCATTGTGGGCATGACGTGTCCTTGCATCGATATTACAGATACTTCAGGTATTTGTACAAAATTTTCGTTCAATATAAAAAAAAAATTACGACCGCGAGAGGGCCAACAATACACGCAACCCCCGACATTCATGTTTTTTGATGGTGATGATGGTGAAAAATTATTAAAAAATCTGATGCGTTGCAAACGGAATGACAAACTTAGTATGCCCCCAATTTTATGTGAAGGCTATAAAAAAAACCTTAAATACACTCACCGTTCATTTTTTTTTTAAATCGTCATTGAATGCCTGACCATCTTTGACCCTAACGGGCGATGATTATATGTGTGATGAGATCTAGTGATATTATTATCACTTTTTTTATATATAAATTATGATTAAAGTAGTGAGTGTGTGGGTGGGTGGGTGCTTGAATGTGTTCATTCAATAAAACACAGTTCGCCTGATTGAAAGCGCACTGTTTATATATTTAAATGTATGTTGTTGAATACAATGCATTAGCATTAGTTAGTAATAAGAAGAAAAAGAAAAAAAACGTAAAAATGTATAAAACCGCTGTGTGAGTGTGTGTGATTGTACCAAAAACAACAACAACAACTAAAAACACACTTTCAGGAATTCCCATTTTTACCGTTACTGCAATATATTTTAATATTAAAGAGACACCATTATCCACTCTGCCTCTTACGAGAATCACACAACATGACTTTTTTTTAAATTTTTTGTAATCATTGAAACATTTCAGTTAAAAGTAATAAAAATAGATTCATTCATGATTGTCCACTTATGTTTTATAAATATTTAAGCGTAAATGTGAACTTTAACAAACAACTCTTCTAACATATATTTTGAAACTCTATGAGTCATAGTTTGTACAACGATTTATAAAAATACAATAAACAATAAAATATATATTTTTTCTTTTGGGTCTAACGTGATGCGTTTCCTTTTCATTCAATAAACAATCAATAAAGGATGTAATTGCAGGTAAGCTATTCTAAGCATATGCGCTCGTCACACCGCGCACACTACTGGAAATTTCAAACTGTTTTGTAATATTTATGTGTGCGATGTGGAAATTTCACAATTGCTTTAAATGTGTGTGTTTTTTTTTATTAAGAAACATGAAACTACCGTTTAACAATTCACAATAACAAGAACACACCCTAAGGATCCCTTGGTGTTGTTATAGTTTAGCCTCTGTCGCCATCAATACAACCTGATCATCTAAGAGCCGTTGCAGCTCTTTCTTGCCCATGTTTAGTTCCCTTAATAGATTGAGAGCATTTTCGGACGCTTCTGTTGGGGTGCAGGAACGTTTATTCAATTGGCCAGGAGTGCGACTAAGGCGTGGCGCCGGCTTTGGCATGGGTACATCCTGCACCACATCAAAACTGCTTCGTGTCGCATTATGGTCATGCTGTAGAACTTTTTGCCATTCCACCACAGGATACACACAAGCATCAACATCCTCGAAAATTGTACACCAGTCTGCTTGAGTTTTTTCTAAAAATTTATTCGTGACCGCTGTAATGGCGGCACGTTTGTCATCTTCATCTGCAGGATATTGATTTAGGTTCGGTAGGCCCAGTTTGCTTTTGAAAATGTCGAAAAATTGCGGCTCCAATGGACCCACAGACATATACTTGCCATCTTTGGTTTGGTAGGTTTCATAGAAATAAGAGCCGCCATCTAACAGATTAGTGCCTCTCTCGCCCTCCCACAAACCGGGTATGGTGCGCGACATAAATAGCCAACTAGCCACATAAGCAGCACCATCAATCATAGCAGCATCCACCACTTGGCCACGGCCTGAACGATGCCGTTCCAACAAAGCTAAGCAAATGCCCAAGGCACACATTATACTGCCACCAGCAAAATCCGCCAACAGATTAATGGGAGGCAACGGCTTTGTTTCCCTACCGCCCAGCATGGACAGCACCCCAGACATAGCAACATAGTTTATATCATGACCGGCCCTTTTCGCTAAACGTCCCTTTTGTCCGAAACCTGTCAGCCGGGCATATATCAACCGTGGATTCTCCTTGCACAACACTTCCGGACCCAATTGCATTTTTTCCATAACGCCCGGACGGAACGGTTCTATAAGAACGTCTTGCGTTTTAACTAAGCGGCTTACTAGCTTCTGACCTTCAGCTTTTTTCAAGTCAACGGCTAAAATTCGTTTACCTAA
Organism: Ornithomya chloropus; assembly: GCA_963971445.1. Lineage (NCBI taxonomy): Eukaryota > Metazoa > Arthropoda > Insecta > Diptera > Hippoboscidae > Ornithomya > Ornithomya chloropus. Next base: position 33,901,007 of record OZ020530.1, on the reverse strand, counting down.
ACTTAGACAATTCAACGGATTATCAACAACCTACACTTAAACGAAAAGTTTAACATTTGTAATAATTTTATAAATAAATGAAAGTCATTGCCTCTTACTACCTTATCAATAACAGTGACCTTAGCTCCAAAGTCTGCTAATATTTTGCCGCACATTGGACCTGGAGCTAATCCGGCAAATTCCAACACTTTGACACCTTTCAGTGGCATTTTCTTGTACAAAACTAAACTTGAAACAGAAACAGATCATTTGTCGCTTACAGTTATAATATAAACAAAAAATTATTTTATACTACTTACAGAAAATCTTGCTTCCAATTTGAGTTTTATAGCAAAAACCTTCAATATAAGTATTACAATATAATGATTGAAAAAACGGAATGAAACAAGATATTAAAAAACCAACAACAAGATAAAAAAAACCGTAAGGATATTACAGTAAAAACTATTTAATAATTCCTTGAATCAAATTAGATTTTTTCTTTTTTTTGGGGGTTATCAGTTTCGTTCGGCCTAAGATATGTCCAGCAAAGATTCTCTATTATTCAAAAGTTCACTTCCTTCCCTATTAAAATTTCTAAAACACGTGCTTCTCAAGCGATTCATTTTATCCCGTTGGATTATGTTAAACGACTGCGCGCAGTTAAATGCGCACTACAAATTAAATTTTTAGGCAATTTTTAAAAATATATATGAATATACTAGAAAAGCAAGTGGAAGAGCCTTTTCATACACCAATCTCATGGCGGAACAATTGGGGATAATTTGCGGATTTTCTACCAAGTTTACTTGAAATGCTTCTTAGAGAAAAGTTATACATTTGCGTCCACGTTCTATATGTTATTAATACAGAAAATGTGAGCAGTTATTTAATATACAATATATTCCTCTTTGGTACAAAATATTATATTTTTTTACAAAAATATTTCCTTATATCGAGATGTTTCTAAATAGGTCAGTTAGAGAAATCGTACACTTGAGATAATTTGCAGCAAATACGTGCACTTGCTGTACAGTGCAGCAAGACTGTCACATATGACAGAATCCTTTAGCATAAGTTGTAGCACTTGTTGTATGGCCTTTAAATCATGATAGACATGATATTCGTTGGGTATATAGTGATCGAAATGTACAAGTGTGGAAGACGGTCCGATGGCGGTGGGTATTGTTAATGGCTTCAGATGATTGCCGTTATTGTGATAATGTAAACGATGCGTTACAATAGTCTCTAATAATTGTATAAATTCGAGGTAGTTTAGGCCAAATGTTGCGCGCAACATGGTTTGACAATGTTCGTCGAAATCATCCATTTGCCGACAGTCTTGAATTTCGTGAATCACTTGTTGCATAGCCGTGTGCAGATTACACCATATCCGTGCTAAATTGCAGGCATTGAACCAGTTGTGATTCACTGATATTGTATCGGTTGTATTCCACACTTGGTGATACCAACCACTAGGCACAAACAGAGCTTCGTTTTCCATTTGATAAACTGTGAAATACTGCACGTTATGTTGTTGCAGCAGTTCTTCATTTATGTGCAAAGGTAAATTATTGAATTTATCCCTGATTTTGAGTTCTTCGTTGGGAGGCAACAAAAGCCATTTCTTGCATCCCATAATATTGGTGGACCAGCTGTAAGAACCAAACACATCGGCATGAAATGGTGTCCTTAAAAAGTATTCGTTTGGTGTTAGATTTTTATTGAATGTTGTGTTATATGAAAGTTATACCATGAATCCTTGGGGCCCATATACACAAAACGATAATCATCCCGTTGATTAGCTATTAGATGCTCGTTAAGCCAATCGGAAGCAAAATGTTTAGGAACTTTATAAAAGTCATAGTCTGGCAATGCGGCTCTCAAATGCCAGTCTTTTAGATAGAGAACGTCATCCTTAATATTTTCAACAACATTGAGATTTTCTTCGTCATCGTTGACCACACCTTTTTGCAGTCTTTCCGCCCAGTACTCCAAGAAGGCATAAAAGTCCATTTGACTCTTGGCATGGCTGTTAAAATATTCTTTTTTACAATTGGCCACGGGCACGGGCACGTTGCCAATTCTTCGTTTGAGGTAGCTAAAATTAATGGCAGTGACCGTATTATATTTTTTATTGTTATTTCCATTTGGTATGGTGGTGGTGTTGGTGTTGGTGGTGACGTCGAGCCACTGCTTGCGACATTCCCAATTGTTGGACACCTCTGTTAGTATCACTGGCCAATTTCTCTTCATAAATTGCCAAAAAAAATCATTATAAGTCAGCTGTTTACTATTAATACGTTGTATATTGTTTTGATTGGTAGAAAATATAGCAGAATTCTTTTCTGTTTCGTCTTGCAATTCCAACACTTCCCATTCCGACGCCATAAGGCAAACGCCTTACACTTTCAAATCGTTTGTCACCAATCTTCTATTTGGCTCAATTGCACATAAAAATTCATTTTAAATTAATCCTTTTATTAGAAATAAATTTAAATATAAATATAAATATAACAAAATTAAAATGATTGGATTTTCGAGTTAGAAAATGAACACACTGAACGTACACAACTACCTAATGTTAAATGCTTTTTGCGTGATAGGGTACTGCATAAAGATTTAATATCATCATTATTTTCTAACTAGTTTTCTTATGTTATTGATGCGTGAAGCAATCTGTAATTCTTACAGAGTGACTAATACAAATATTTAACGGTCATATTATATTGTGTAAAGTGCGTAAAGTGTAAAGTTTATAATAATCAAAAAGATGATTGTGTGATTAATACTTGAGTTTACATAAAACTCTTCAATCTCCAGCGTTGCTTTCAAATATTAGTTAAAATTTGCCATCTCTGTAACACGGTTGTAATAAAAAATACAGTTTCCTGATTTAAAAAAAGAAATAATAAGAAACATTCCCGTTCGAATGAATCTACATAAAAGCAAATTTGTTTACGGTTATTGAAGGTTACAGAAGTATTTGTAAATAAAATATAAAACTCAAAACCACCCTGTGACATCTTGAGTATCTGCAATACTGATCACTTTCTAACCACATACCTACCCTTCAGTCCAATCAAACCAAACCGCAGGTTTGTCATCACATTTTCAAAAGGTAAAAACACATTTTGGAATAAGTGTTTCAATATATTGCATGAAATCAATTTTTTTAAAACAAATTTTATATCGGAGCACAGATACATACACAAATATGTTAATAATCTTCAAATTGAAATATCGATGCCCAACTTTGGCAGAAGGACTAAGATCACTAAAGCGAAAGGGTCACAATAGAGAGAAAGCTATGTCTACACCATTTTAAGGTTAAATTGAGAACTTCCAAATTATAATTGAGAACTTGCAAATTGAAATTGGGAAACTGAAGTTTTAAATTGAGAAAACCAAATTGAAATTGAGAAAACCAAATTGAAATTGAGAAAACCAAATTGAAATTGAGAAAACCAAATTGAAATTGATAAAACCAAATTGAAATTGAGAAAACCAAATTGAAATTAAGAACTTCCAAATTATAATTGAGAACTTCCAAGTTCAAATTGAGAAAACCAAATTGAAATTGAGAACTTCCAAATTCAAATTGAGAAAACCAAATTGAAATTGATAAAACCAAATTGAAATTAAGAACTTCCAAATTATAATTGAGAACTTCCAAATTATAATTGAGAACTTCCAAGTTCAAATTGAGAAAACCAAATTGAAATTGAGAACTTCCAAATTCAAATTGAGAAAACCAAATTGAAATTGAGAAAACCAAATTGAAATTAAGAACTTCCAAATTATAATTGAGAACTTCCAAATTATAATTGAGAACTTCCAAGTTCAAATTGAGAAAACCAAATTGAAATTGAGAACTTCCAAATTCAAATTGAGAAAACCAAATTGAAATTGAGAAAACCAAATTGAAATTAAGAACTTCCAAATTATAATTGAGAACTTCCAAATTGAAATTGAGAAAACCAAGTTGAAATTGGGAACTTCCAAGTTCAAATTGAGAAAACCAAATTGAAATTGAGAAATTTAGGTTTTATCCAAATTGAAATTGAGAAAGTGAAGTTTGAAATTGAGAAAACCAAATTGAAATTGAGAAAATCAAAATTGAAATTGAGAAAACGAAACCAAATTGTAATTGAAAAAAATAAAATTGAAATTGGGAATTAAAAAATTAAAATTTTAAAATTTATCTCAATTGAAATTGAGAAAATAAAAATTGAAATTGGTAATTTTACATTTGAAATTAGGAACTTCCAAATTGAAATTGGGAAAATAAAAATTGATATTGAGAAAATCAAAATTGAAATTGGGAACTTCCAAATTGTAATTGAGAAAATAAAAATTGAAATTGGTAATTTAACATTTGAAATTGGGAAAATGCAAATTGAAATTGAGAGAATGAATTTTAAAATTGGAAAATTTTAAAATTTAAATTACAAGTTAGGAAAATTAAAATTAATATTAAAAATTGGGTTTTTAGTAAATAAGATAAACCAATTTTTATGCTTCAAACTTAAATATTTTATTCCATATATTTTATTCGTATGTAGTACAAAATTAATATAAAAGTAAAAATTCTCCAACTTAAAATTCATATATTCATACATAAATAAAAACTTTATAAATGATTCTCTTACGTTATATTAAAAACACTTAATTTAAGTAAAAAATTAGAAAATTGGATCTTTACATTCCAACTGGCATATCCTCTAAATTAATTGCTCTTTCATAAAACGTTGTAGTATGTTGAACGTATCTTGCACAATCCCCACTTGTCAACGTTAGTTTAGCTTCGTCAATAATACTTTCCAAATACGCTAAACGTTGTTCGCCTACTCTAGGTGGAGTTGGATTTGGAAGTCCCATATATTTCTTCACGTGGGACTTTATTTTTGACCATGCACCTTCAATAGGATTCAACATTGGTGAGTATGGACTGAGCCTTAAAAGAGTTGCCTCGGAATTTTCAAAAACTTCTTCCAATGAAGAATCCCATTATCACAAATTACCACATAATGATTTTATGGGTTTAGGTATTTTCTTCAGGTAATATTTGAACTGTATATAAATATTACCTGTACATTAACATTGCATAAATGGGTTATTCATTAAGTGAATTATTGGTAGTTTGTGATAATGCTCCCTGTCATTCTTCATTGGAAGAAGTTTTTGAAAATTCCGAGGCAACTCTTTTAAGGCTCAGTCCATACTCACCAATGTTGAATCCTATTGAAGGTGCATGGTCAAAAATAAAGTCCCACGTGAAGAAATATATGGGACTTCCAAATCCAACTCCACCTAGAGTAGGCGAACAACGTTTAACGTATTTGGAAAGCATTATTGACGAAGCTAAACTAACGTTGACAAGTGGGGATTGTGCAAGATACGTTCAACATACTACAACGTTTTATGAAAGAGCAATTAATTTAGAGGATATGCCAGTTGGAATGTAAAGATCCAATTTTCTAATTTTTTACTTAAATTAAGTGTTTTTAATATAACGTAAGAGAATCATTTATAAAGTTTTTATTTATGTATGTATATATGAATTTTAAGTTGGAGAATTTTTACTTTTATATTAATTTATTACTACATACGAATAAAATATATGGAATAAAATATTTAAGTTTGAAGCATAAAAATTGGTTTATCTTATTTACTAAAAACCCAATTTTCAATATTAATTTTAATTTTCCTAACTTACAATTTAAATTTAAAAATTTTTCAATTTTAAAATTCATTCTCTCAATTTCAATTTGCATTTTCCCAATTTCAAATGTTAAATTACCAATTTCAATTTTTATTTTCTCAATTACAATTTGGAAGTTCCCAATTTCAATTTTGATTTTCTCAATATCAATTTTTATTTTCTTAATATCAATTTTTATTTTCTCAATTTCAATTGAGATAAATTTTAAAATTTTAATTTTTTAATTCCCAATTTCAATTTTATTTTTTTCAATTACAATTTGGTTTCGTTTTCTCAATTTCAATTTTGATTTTCTCAATTTCAATTTGGTTTTCTCAATTTCAAACTTCACTTTCTCAATTTCAATTTGGAT